>OX465580.1:15819938-16285658 GCA_950022655.1 Alentia gelatinosa | reverse complement strand
AAAGAGATTTTAAATAATAGCCATCAACACTACCAAGACAGTACCAAGCTCGGCGGCTAAGTTGTAGAGGTGTTCGCCTCGAGCACGGGAGGTCGTGGGTTCAAATCCCGGTCGGGTCATACCAAAGAATGGGAGCCACTGCCCTTTCGGTTTAACCCTTTAACAGCAGGAAGATGCCTCGAGGCATTTCCCTGGCTACGGTAGGAATCATTGATACTTATATACAGAATTCAATAGATAAAAAGATAATTGTTTGATTTAAAAGATTTTTTTTCCAATGTATAAGAGCCATATTAACCTTTGATTTGGTGTAACAAAATATGATCAGTCACCAAGGTAAATTACTTAAATCATATAACACATCACATGACATTGCTATTTCCCCAAAAAAAGGTGCCTTCCATAGCAGGGTCGTTTGGGCAGGCAATGCCTGCTGTGTAATGCTGAACAGGAGAACTGGGTGCTGCAGGGAAAGGGTTAACACCTTCCATTAGATCAACAAGCATACTCGTTGATTAGATTGAGGAGTAGGGGCAAGGGCCAGAATGGAAGAACGGTTCAATAGCCGAGTTTGGTGATTGTACACACAATTTTCCCTAATAAAAATTACCAAAAACCCCCCCAAAAAACAACACTATCTTTAAAATAGTAAGTTTGTCATCGTCGATTGTCACACTGTTTATATGTCCGCTCATGGGCTCATAGGTCTGCCCCCGTCGTTGCTGCTAGAGTTAATGTCTTATAATTATAGAGAACGACCTGACCATGCTGTATATGCTACAATACGAGATGGGGAATTGCTGTTCTATATGGAACAAGGCCCTAGATCGAGTTCTGTAAATAACATCAATTCCAATCGAGTTTTGTAGTATGTACAAGCATGGTAGTTCGCTATATATTTATTCTATACCTAAAATGAATAAATTCTCACCATATTTTGGCATAGAAGGCATGTCTATGTGAAAGCCCATACACTGCTGATATTTCAACGTGTTCATTATAACAATGTACTGCACAGGGTGCAGTATACAATTTATACAGGGAACGGCAGTATGTTATTATAAAATATACTGCATGGGTATATGATAATATCCTGTATGTTACTCAGTTATATTACACTAGTGCCGAATTTTACTCGGTTAGCTATATCTTTGATAGTAATGTGTATATACATATAGGCAACGAACATGGATGGTAGTCATCATGTACGATAAGAGAACTTTACAGTGATAATTATTGATTACCCTTGAAAAGTGATAATGCTGTTAAGCACCCATGTGATCAACGTTATAAGTATCCTATTGTAAGGATCATGTTTTTCGTTTGTTGACCTAACTTATATAAACATGTATTTACTTTTCTGATAGTATTTTAGCTAGCAACCTTACATTCACGGGCTCGCGGGTTTGATAAACTGGTGCTGACAGAAAAAAGGCATACTTCACCCACTGCGCGAAAACAGCCCGTTTATATATGTATACACCCGGCGTATATAGGTATGACTTTGGATATACAATGTAGTCCTATTTTCCGTTGTGTATACGCCTCATCTATAGACGTATAAAATGTATACGACCTGCGTATACATGTCCCACACACGATATTTCTCCTCATATACGCTTTGCTGCAAATACAGCCATTATGCTGACGTATAGAAGAGGAACGTGTCAATATACAGCCGATACATACACTTTCTTGATGGCGTAGATATATAAATAAACTGGTGGTTTTCGCTCAGTGACCTTGCCACTGCCAGAATAAAGAATTTGAACCCCTCAAAAAATCGTGTCAGAAGCGCCTGCCAGAATCGTCTAGTGTAACTGCCGGGTGTGGTTAACAGCTAGGACACACCTCGCCTGTCTCCTAATGTGAAAAACATGGCAAAAATGCCAGGTAAAGAACCGATGGATAATGCTAACAAACATGACAGGTACGCTGGCAGAATATGGGACTGGAACCATCTCCTTAATTAGGGTTTTCTGCACACTGAAAGCCATACACGAGAGACTAAGGATTCTCATTAGTGGGAGAGGTAACCGAATACCTTATTTTTCTTCATAGCCAATATAAAACTATGTATTTTGTAAATAGTTCGAATATGACCACTTATCCTACCCCTAATAAAAAACTCCATAGGCTTAACATTGAGTCACTGTATTTGGTCTGGAGGTCAGAAAAATGAAAAATATCGCTCTAGTGGGATACACTTGACAAATGACGTCATTTGTTAATGTAGAAGTAATTTAGACAGGCGGGGTAGGATAAATTCTAAACCAAACTCGAGTTAGTCATGTTATTGTTCATTGCACTCTGGCAAGATCGCATATTACTGCTCTCGGCTTCGCCTCGCGCAGTATTACGCTATCTTGCCGTAGTGCGATAAACAACAACATGACTAACTCTTGTTTGGTTTCTCCATATTATCAAGTCACTCTGAACCATATTACTTTGGAATGGTCGATGCTCCTGTTGCTTCAAGGGCGAATATTGTATCAAAAATCAAAAGCATCCATGTACTGTAAGTTTTCAACAATTTATTTGCATGTATTTTCCAACCTTATCTGAAAAGAGGCCTGCATTACATTGTGACGTAAAGAGTACCTTGCCACGTAAACAGCCTTTCAAAATACAATATCCCCAGCCTGCACTGATACTAGGAGATACTATTAGTAACGAGACGAAACTCTGTGTTTTTACAGCTTTCAAATTCATCCATCATTGTTTGTTGTATTTATTATCCATCTTTTCAAATAGATGAAACCTAGTATTTGCCACATTAAAGGGTATAAGAATAGGGACTATTTCTTTGCTGTATTGCACAACGTGTTTAGTTTCCCGAATATTATGACTTTGAGGCTGTATACCACAGATTTGCACCTGTATATATACCATGGTTTAAGGCCGTATACCACAGATTTTGAATGGTACCTAACAGGTTTAATATAATGGGTCGTGGTTTACTGATACCCAATACATTTTCAATGGGGACTTTGTATACGATGGACAATAATATGGAGAAATCAAACAAGAGTTAGTGGTGTTGTTGTTTATCGCACAACGGCAAGATCGCATATTACTGCGCGAGGCGAAGCCAAGATCAGTAATACGCGATCTTGCCAGAGTTTGGTCAAGTTTGGTTTAGAATTTATCCTACCCTGCCCGTCTAAATTACTTATACATTAACAACTGGCGTCATTTGTCAAGTATATCCTACTAGAGCGATATTTTTCATTTTTCTGAACTCCAGACCGAAATACAGTGACCCAATGTTAAGCCTATGGAGTTTTTTATTAGGGGTAGGATAAATAGCAGTATCTAGCATTTTCATTGTAGGTAGCCTCATTCTATGTGGTCCGCACCCCTTTGGCTTCCATTGACAATCAACCTTAACCAACGCGAGCAGCTCTGAGTCGGTCTTTCTCTGCTCATAATCTCCTACCTGGATGCTACTGCCCTGGGGCTGTCAGCAGCTGTGTACAATGATGGCTGTGGGATCTGGGCACCTCCCTGTCCCTGATCCTATAGCAGGTGTCACTGTCCCTCTTCACACATCCCCTCACAGGGATATTGGCTTTCTGGATTAGCATCCTGATTCTGTCTGCATGCAGCTCATATCGTTTCCTTTGTCCATCTCTGACCTTCTACCTCTATAACCCGACTCCATTTCCACTGTCAGAGGTTCTATCGTTCCAGCTGCTATTTTCTTGCTAGTGGATCACTGCGGCCCCATATACGTATTTTCAATGGTGACTTCGTAATTTATGGGTAAAGAGTATCACACAATTTGCGATTTTTTCCTGATCAGTAAAAGTGGTATATTCGCCAATAGGTATATGGTAATTTGTCTGTCCTTGGATAACTTGCATTTGCATTGCTGAAAAATATATTTAAAAAAAAAACCCAGGAAACTAGGTGTAAACTGGGCTTCAATTAAACAGGCTCTAAAGAAACATGTGTGGAAAATGGAGAGAAATGGCATGTATGTGATCTATTTCAATTCATATTCCACCTAATTAATTGCTACTAAGACGCTAAGTTATCGGTAGGGGATGATATAAAATGATATTTCACATACACATCATTTGGTGTTTGCGATTCTGAAAATCGCTGCCTTGACTCGCTTGGTGTGTCCCTGGCTTTAAGCCGGAGCCACACACAAGATGGCTTTAAGCCGGAGTATTGCAGCGTTTTCCGAAATCGCTAACGCAAAATGACGTATTTGTGAGCTATTTTTTCATATTTCACCTGATTATTGATTCTGGGATACTATGCTAATGGTGGTAGATATGACTATATCTAATAATATCTCACATACATGCCATTTTGTGTTGGCGATTCTAGAGATCGCTGCCTTGACTCGCTTGGTGTGTCCCCGGCTAGAAGTGCAGTGAATAGTCCGTGATTATTTCATAGAACAGAGGCTGCTGGTACATGTCAAAACGATGCTAATCAGCACGTAGCACACTCCGCATGGCTCTTTGTGCTGAGACTTGTGACACATATGGAAAGCAGTGGTATGGTCGGGCGGGTGAATAGCTCGTACTGATGTGAGCTGCACACACATATATTATGGTAAAACTGGATGAGGTTTAATCTTGGCCACCGTATGCCACGACTGGGGTTTGGGATAGTGACTTAATGAGGCGGAGTAAAAACTCCAGGAGTGGCATGCAGTGGCCAAGATTAAAATGAATCAGGTTTTGATTTTATCCTACCCCGTCTCCTCGATTTTGGAATATTACGTGGTAACAATTCTGTATCCCACTAGTGGCATATAAAACTCTGTATGCCAGTCAGCATGGCATACGGAAACTCAATGTTAAGCCTATGGGATTTTATATTAGGGGGAGGATAATTGTATGTGCATATGAAGAAAGGGTATCTTAAATGTATAATCTAGCTGTACAGGGGTCCGTCACTTAAATCTTGTACGATAAGGTAATATCATGAAACATCACGAAATTGCATGTGATTGTTTATATGGCATGAGTTGTCTTAGCGGAATGATATCACGAAGCGGAGCTGAGTGATATCTGTAGCAGAAGACAACGAATGGCATGCAAACAATAATGTGAAATTGAGCGATGTTTAGATTTTATCCTACCCTATCATATGTTTTTAATTTGATATGTCACCAGTGGCATATTAATATTTTATGGCATAACCATGGCATACAGGTCCACCATGTTAAGCCTATGGAGATTTATATGAGGGGTAGGATAGAATATTGTACGATTGTCCTAGGGCTAGTATCGTTCCATAAGTTTGTTGGTCGTACACCTACGATCTTTGTACGACACGATCATATGGAATGTCTCAGAATCGTTACAGAAACATTGACCTACATTATGTAAATGGTCTTAGATCGTGCAAAATCGTCCTAACGTACAACACATCTAGAGGGTGTCGTGGGTGTAATTTGTACTGTATTTATGTATTAATCTTATTCATGTAGATCTGAAATTAAAATGAATAATTTCATAAAGTACTGAAGACCATTGGTAATATCGCAAATACAATAAGTCATTGTGTGTGTGGATGGGAGTTGTTGATGTTGTGGACTGGATCGTCTACAACATCGTACGTCGTTCGATAGAACGTATCGTCCACTGCTCGTAATGTTCAAGATTTATGTAACAGACCCTAGTCTCGTCTGAGGCGCTCCACTAAAGAAGGTGCTCCACCAGGCCGATTTCTCACCCGATCAATTGTTCCTGGGCCCTTAAGAGGAAGCTCACCTATTGTAATTTATTTAATTCTGACAATAATTGTTTAATAAATGACCATTTTCAAAGATTTGAGAAATTCTAGGGCATCCGATAATTATCGGCGATTGTCTGGCTACGAAATCGGCTACCGTCGGTCAAGTGGAACCAACCCTTAAAGGGTGAGTTGTCCAGTTACGCGGCCACTCAGACAAACACGGCCGAGTCCTGCTACACACATTTATCAGCCCTCCGCAATGACAGCTAGAGTCTGAACGGTTGGTGTTATTGCACGACTGTTGGATTTTTTGAAAGATATTAAAGCCTGAACAAAATATGAATCCCACTTAAGGTACATGAATCCCATCGTATGAAATTCAGTTTGAAAGGAGCAGAATCTCATGAGATGTTAAACCCAGTGAGGTACATAAATCCCACCGTGTGAATTCAACTCAAAGCAGGATTCATATGATGGGATTCATGTAACTCACAGGATGTTTGTCTGAGACAAATCTAGATGAGATTCTATACTCAAACACAATCTCTTGTTGAATCATGAATCCCATCGTGTGAATTCCACGTTAGCGATATCTTCCCCAAAAAAGGAACATAATCTCATGAGATTTAGAACCCTGTGAGGCACATGAATCCCACTTAACGTGGGATTCACACCTTAAGACTAATGTATCTGAGACTGGTGTACTTAGCACCTTTTCCCTTGTCTCAGACAACTCTCCTTTGGTAAAAAAAAAGAAAATCTCTTGGCAAAAATAAAAGAACATACCTGGTACATAATCTCAGACATAATCACAGTGAACACTCAACCTGAAAGACAAAGTAATGTAACCATAAGGTGAGGGGTGATACAAGCATGCAACCAAGTTTGTTGGCCTCCTATTGGCTAGCCCAGGAACTTAGTCGGCCCCAGTTTTATTTGTCTCCCAAAATGACCCTATAGATTTTAAACGTGTTTCAATTCAAAATCTCGAGGGATTCTCTACCTTGCTAGGGGTAATTGTCGCCGACGATTGCAGGGTAAAATATTTGTCTTAAGTGGGATTCACACGATGGGATTCATTTATATCACAGGTTTCAAAGTTTCATGAGATTCAGTTCCTTTTTGGGGGTCAATGTCGCCAACAATTGAAGGGGAAAAACATGTCTTCGGGAAATGAACCCCTACAATTTAGAGGAAGACATTGTAGTCAAGTACAGAATCTCAGCAGGATTCGTCTCAGACAAATACCCTGTGAGGTACATGAATCCTATCGAGTGAATCCGGCATTATGCCGGGGACACACCAAGCGATTGGAACCCTCGGCGATTATGGACAAGCGAGAAATTGAATCGCTCACCATTTCTCGCCTACAAGGTAGGAGGGAGATTTGCTCACTCGCCCATGATTTTCAGACACACTAGGCAAGTCAAGGCAGCGAGAAAACTGTAGCGATTAACTCCTTTGAGCGATTACTGAGCAACTTGACAAGTATGAGCGATGTCTGATATTTGGCGATTACTATATCGGCGGGAAAGGTAAGAAAAGTGAGTGATCATGTGACTATAAAACTCAATCTGATTGGTTGACTGGTTGTTGCTGATAGTGCTCGCTCATATATCGCTTAAATGTACCAAAAACTTGGTGTGTCTGCATTTTCAGAACTACCCTAGCGATTCTCTGTTGGCGATAATGTGGGCGAATTTTGCGTTCTCTTGGCGAGAATATCAAACATGTTTGATATTATCGCTCATGAGATGTGCTGGCGATTTTTGAACTTGCCTATATCCAAGTCGCTCTCATATCCCGGCGAGGAGAGGACACACCAAGCGATGAAATTTATCGCTCATATAATCGCCATGGCTATGTAGGCGAGTAGAATTATCGCCAACGTTTCTCGCTTGGTGTGTCTCCAGAATGAGGGAAATGGGACTCTACAATTCAGAGGGGAGATTGTATTCCAGTACACAATCTCAGCAGTATTTGTCTCAGACAAACACCCTGTGAGGTACGTGAATCCCACTGTGTGAATCCCACATAAGACCAAACCGGATGCTAGGGTGATTAGCGACATTATGTGGCTTCTTTGTGGCCCACAGGTCACGCTGACATGTACATGTACATACACCGATTGGCGACTGGCCATTTCGATCCCACGCAAAACAGAGGTGATGGTTGGTGGCGCCTGAATGGCGAATGGTGTGGCGAGAAACGTCGATCGACGACAACTTCCGGGTAGGTCCATTAGCGATGCTCGGCGCCGGATGGAGAAAAAAGGGGCAGCGTCTCACGGCGCGTCCCTGTAGCATACCGTGTGATACACTGGCCGCCAGAGCTACATTACGTTAGCTCTGGCTGGGTTTAATCCGTGGCGCCTTGACTCACTGTGTTTGAACAAAACCCTCCCAGCATATTTTATATATGACCTGGACATATGTTTGGAGAGTGTGATATTTTTCACCTTTGAAGCCATTTTTACATACAGTAAAACCCCGCTTCTGAGACACCTCGCTTCAGGGGACAACCCGCTTAAGGTGTCCGTTTGCATGGAACAGAAATCGGAGACTAGCCCCTTGTTTATCCTACCCCTCATATAAATCTCCATAGACTTAACATGGTGTGACCGTATGCCACGGTTATGGTCTAAAATATTTATATGCCACTGGTGACATGTGAGGTTCAAAACATGTGACAGGGTAGGATAAAATCTAAACATCACTCAATTTCATATAATTGTTTATATGCCATTCATTGTCTTCCGCTACAGATACTACTCAGCTCCGCTTCGTGATATCATGCCGCGAAGACAACTCATGCCATATAAACAGTCATATGAAATTTCGTGATGTTTCATGATAGTATAGTTTGAATAAATAACCATGAAGGTAGACCTAATTATTAATTTGGTGAGGTGAGAATGTTTCTTGATAAGTATTTCTGCACTCAGAACCCACGTATGATAAATTAAAAAAACACTTGGTCCGAGAGGGAGAATTTATGGACATGATCTGTGTTTAACCATACCAACCATTTAGTGGAGAAAGAGGTGGTGGCCAATTCACACGTGTGACTGACACCGTCGATGCACCTCTCTCATAAGATCTCACACTCTCTGAGTGTTATTCTATACTGTATCACTATGCTCTATAAGAGAAGAATTCTTAACTAACTAGGCCTTGAGAATCCACTGGCCTGGCTCTCGTACTAAAGACGTACATCAATGCAATCCAAAGATTCCTATAAACGCAATGATACCACCTAGCGTGAATACTGTGTGCCAGTAGATTCTCAAGGATGTATCCCTGGATCGTTAAGAATTTTTCTCTCATAGAGCGTATTGAGAACCTTGTACAGAATACCACTTAGAGAGTGTGAGATCTTATGATCTCCGCAGGGTTCTCAGACTCTCTGTGTGTGCATCTGCGAAACGTGCATCTGCGGAGCGTCTACACTGGCTGCCAGAGCCACACTACTTTAGCTCTGGTTGGGTTAAATCTGTGGCCACCTTAAACCAGCGGCTGTAGATGTCTGTTACTCTCCTCCCAGACTGTTTGTACTGCTTGGAGAGTGTTGTACTCTCAAACTCAATCTAACATTTTCATATTCCCTTTTATATATATTTAGGAAGATAAATAATGAACACAAGGCCTGTTTCCATTGGCCGATGAAAAGGGTGTAGATTTTTTTTGTTACCCAGAAAGTCTGTTGGTGGTGCCACTGACTGTGCGTCAGTATAGAAAAATCAGTGTGATTAGTAGATTTCACTCAGTGACCCAGCTTTCAGTCAGTTGTCAGTGGTGCCACATTTAAATAATCTAAGCAGGAACAGTTGTGGGTCATTTCAAGAGCTGGGTCGTTTCCATTGACCAATTTTGGGTCAGCAGTGCCAAAAGTCTGTCGGTGGTTCCTGACTGTAGATCGGTCACAGGAAATTGGGTAGTGGAAACGTGCCTAAAGTTATAAATAAGGCCCATTTCCATTGGCCGACAAAAACGGTGTACATTTTTTCTGTTCTACTAATAGCCTATTTCCATTGGCCATCACCGATTTACAGCCAGGGACCACTGGCGGATCTCTACCACTGCTGATGCAATTTGTAAATAGGCTATTAGGAGAACTCAAAAAAATCTCCACCGTTTTTGTCGGCCAATGGAAAAGGGCCTATAAGTTATTGTTGGTTGCCAATCTACACGCGCTGCGTTCTGTGCCCTGGCGGCGGACGGAGTGTCGGCGCATGGTGGGCTGTCTCACTGAGACCCCCACACCTAGTGACAGGCGCCTCGCGA
Organism: Alentia gelatinosa; assembly: GCA_950022655.1. Lineage (NCBI taxonomy): Eukaryota > Metazoa > Annelida > Polychaeta > Phyllodocida > Polynoidae > Alentia > Alentia gelatinosa. The sequence goes on along the minus strand of OX465580.1, from coordinate 16,275,672 downwards.
CGTCTCTACTTCCTCTCCAGGGTTATAACGGTGCGCTCGCAGGCACCTGGCGCACAGGACGTGTAACACAACACATGCTGGAGGCCCCATGAGTCTGTGTGTAAAGCACGGTCCGCTATGCCGTACGCCGTACGTCGTATTTAAAAGGCAGCACGCCACACACCACTGAAGCTTGTCACTTGTTACATGCCACATGCCACATGCCGCTGAAGCTTGTCACTTGCCACATGACGCATGCCACGAGCCACATACCCCTGAAGATTGTCACACACGACATGCCACATGCTCCTGAAGCTTGTGACACACTGCATGCCACATGCTGCTGAAGCTTGATGCCACACGCCACACGTGATATCAGCTTGTCGCACTCTACATGCCACATGCCTCGTATGCCACATGCCACTGAAGATTGTCACACACGACATGCTACACACTGCTGAAGCTAGTAACACAACACATGCCACATGCTGCTGAAGCTTGATGCCACACGCCACACGTGATATCAGCTTGTCGCACTCTACATGCCACATGCCTCGTATGCCACATGCCACTGAAGATTGTCACACACGACATGCTACACACTGCTGAAGCTAGTAACACAACACATGCCACATGCTGCTGAAGCTTGATGCCACACGCCACACATGATATCAGCTTGTCACACTCTACACGCCACATGCCTCGTATGCCACATGCCACTGAAGATTGTCACACACGACATGCTACACACTGCTGAAGCTAGTAACACAACACATGCCACATGCTGCTGAAGCTTGATGCCACACGCCACACGTGATATCAGCTTGTCACACTCTACACGCCACATGCCTTGTTTGCCCCATGCCGCACAACACATTCCACATGTTGCTGAAGCATGTCACACACCTCACAACAAACACTGCTGAAGCTTATCACATACCGCACACCACATGCACGCCCACCCCTGAAGCTTGCCACACACTGTATGCCACACGCCCCTGAAGCTTGTCACACACAACATGCCACATACCACATGCTACTGAAGTGTATCACATGCCACACATGAGCTTGTTACATGCAGCAGGCCACTGAAGCTTGACACAAGCCACATGCTACACTTTGCTTACACTTGTCGCATGCCACAGGCCGCTAAAGCCTGATACAAGCCACATGCCATATGTGGCTGAGACAAGTCACATGCTACATGCTGCATGTCACATGCCACTAAAGCCCAGCACACACCGCATGCCACACTCGACATGCCGCTGAAGATTGTTTCATGCTTCACACTGCACTCTACATGCCACTGAAGCTCATTACACACTGCATGCCACACGCCGCTGAAGCTTCTTTAATGCCGCATGCCACATGCCACTGAAGCTTGCCACACGCTGCTGATGCTTGCTGCATGCAACATACCGCATTTCACAACACACACTGTGGTACATGTGATACATGCCACAAGCCACATGCCACTGAAGCTTGCCATACACCACATACTGTACGACATACACCACACAGGGCTAAGGCTTGTCACATGCCGCAAGCAACACAACACACCCTGCTGAAGCTTGTCACATGCCACATACCGAACGCCACACACCGCACAGCGTACAATACGCTACACCTCGCTCCTAATCCTCTCCAAGTGCGCTCACTCTGTGTTCCCGACGCGCTGCGCCGTGTTCGGGTTCTTACGGGGAATTCCGGGCTCAAGCACAGCCAGCCAGCGTGTGTGCTAAGCATCAGGAAGAGCCCTTTGTCTGCATTATAACTGGGCCTTCACCAGCAGAGCTCTGCAGTTTTCTATCCGCCCCATAGCGCTCTGGAGCAACTCAGATTTCGTGAAAGCCGGAGTATTGCCTGAGGCTAGGCTCTAGTTGGGTGTGGATCCGAACTGGTTCCAAAGTAGGTCCTTATACAGAGATATTACAGGTGGAGTGTTAGTGTCCTGGTGGAGGAGCAAGGTCCCTGGAGGAGCAGCATGTCGTCCTTACCTAAAGCTGGATCTCGATATAGCGGAATAGTGCGACTACAACCAATGTGAGTGTAAATCCTTAGTTTTTGTCTCTTCTGCTCCGCTACAGCGTTCAAAAGCAAGAGCTGCTGGCATTCCCTCATTTAAACAAGGTCAAATCATCCCCCATACAAAATACTTACTAATTTTTTTTTATTTATTGTACATAAATCTAATTATATAGAACGTCCTGACCATGCTGTACAATTCACAGAACGAGATGGTAATTTACGGTTTGTACGGACCGTGGCATTTATGCCGAGTTCCGTACAAACGGTAAATTATCATCGAGTTCTGTGACTTGTACAAGCATGGTTGAACATTATATATTTACTATATACCCGAAATTAAAAAAAAAATCTATTTCATTTGGCTTAAGAACCAATTTGTTAAACGTGTATGGCAAGGTGGTCCGTATTTTAGTGTACTGACCAGCGTTACGTACAGTATTTTTACGTCATAAGCTGAAACGGTGCATATTTACAGTATATATGGCATGGGTATATAGTAAATTGTTTTACACAGATCTTTCTTTTGGAGCATCGTCATTGTGGTCAGACATAATCAGATGCACAGTTAGGCCCGGTGTCCACCTACTCCGATATGGCTCCGATATGTACCATGTACCTTCCGATAAAAAATCTAAATCGCGTCGGAAGTGGTCGGCTGGGAGTAGGGATTCTGTATCCTAGGATTTTTATAGGTGTTTGATGTTACCCTTCTGAGCCTAGTTTGAGTTAACTCAGTCTAGAGTATTGACAACATATGGTTATTCATCTTGATGTGTGCAAAGCGAGTATGAACTCCAATTAATAGGTATCTATGTTATAGTTTAAAATTTAATGTTATAATTAGAGAGATTTTCCTTAGGTAAGAACTATTTGAGATTATCTAACTCTTAAGAGGTGGTAACAGACTTGAAGGTATTTGGAAAATGTGAAAGTTGGGTGTTATCTTCTAAAATTGAACAAGATAATATTGTACACTTCTGATATCTAGAGCTAGTTTGTTACTAGCATTATATTGGTAAGATTATACAAGTTGTGTAGAATTTGTAATAACTATTTGGTTATATACTTATTCTTTATGGTTATGTACAATTGGATAACTGAGTCTGTACGCAAACCAGTCCATTCGACTGAGCGGACTCAGTATAAATAAAGAACATAAAAAAAATTAAAAAAAAGGTTACCTAATATCGCGGCAGTTGACCACGTTTCTGCGATTAGACACCAATAAAAAACCCATACAATGCTCGGTGGATTGGCATGTCTAGACGAATGAATGAATTTTGCACCTTCCCGATATATGTCTCCGATATTTGCTTTTTGTATCGTTGCCATATCGGGATGTATAAATTTCTATCGTAGTAGGTGGACGCCAGGCCTTATAGCTTATATCTAGTGCAATATAGGAGAGATAAAGAGTATAATGCCAGGGACACACCAAGCGAGTCAAAGCGGCTATTTTCGGAATCGCCAATAGAAAATAGCAGGTGTGTGAGATATTATTTCATGCTAATTTCTCCCACTGATGATTTAGCGTCTCGAAAGCAATAATCAGGTGAATAATGAGATATTAGCTCACATACTCGCCATTCTGTGTTGACAACCTGGATATCGCTGCATTTCTCGCTAGATGTATCCACGGCATAAAGAATAGGGGGTATTCGTAGTAAAGGCAATTTAATCTGTGAATACTTCTACATATTCTACATATACCTATGGCCGTATGACCTACACATACTGCCAGCTGCTACATATGACGTATATATTGCCACACTGTGACGTACGGGTTGTGACATCACGTGACTAGCTAGAATTTCGCCATTTATAGGTATATAATAATACGAAAATGGGCTGACTGTTTTTGTACTTTAAAATACTTGGCAAAATTATCAATCAGATATATCCTTCTGCTTTAAGGATTGGGATGTATTTGATCAATAATTCTACCGTATATTTTTGACGCACGAAGACAGTAAACCGGTTTCCGTATATTATTCAGCTACAGCTCTATTCCCCCATCTAGCACACTCACAGCGCTGTAAATACCACTCAGTGAGCCACTCTCCTTCTCCCCTGTTACCGAATTGCTCATTAGTGTCGTGAAGGGTAGGCAAAACATCGCAGAGGATAGTCTTGGTGCGTTATGCAAGATTTCTCTGTGATAATGTGACATGCACCTGTGATGTGTATTGCTGAACGGAGTCAAGTATGAAGTGCGTTATCATCTCATTTCCAACAACGGAGTTTCACGTAAACCCCAATGGAACGGAATAAATTGAACAAACATGTACCTGAGATGTGTGTCTAGTCATCTATGGTCCTGTCCTTTCTCTAGTAAAAGTAAACAAATCTAGGACACGTTGAGTTTGGGTTAACTGTGTGAGGAGTACTGCAGATCTTTAATGAGGTAGTGTCAATCAAGCACCTCAGCAACCCACCGCAGTGCCTAATAATAAGCTGAAAAGTAAGACCAGCCTTTGTAGCTCATTAGGTTTCTATTTTGAGATTTAAAGGGATATCGGACAATTTGGCTTGAACATTAAAAGCCATGTCATTTTCCTGAAATTGGAATATGATAATCTCCAAGTGTTCTAGTTAACACATCTAACTTAAAGATGTGGTTTTTGTATTTGATTTAGAGATACATATTATGATTTTTTTTCCAAGACATTTCTAAATAACATATTATGATAACTTTACCATAGAACATGTAGAAAACCCACATTTTACAGTATATTTCATATGTAAATCTAGGAAATGTGAATTAGCCTATTTTACCAATCAAAATTGGATTGACTGCAGAAAACATTAAATATACTTATTTAGAATTAGAATGAATCAGAAAGAACCAGTTTTGACCGATTATTGCCATTATTTAAAAACCACCAGGTGACACCTTCGTAAATTGTAGTCTATGCCTTTAAAAGTAAAGGGGGGTCATCCACATGAGACTAGTACTCCGTTCGTCCAGTTGGTCCGTCTGAAACTCCTGTTATAAATCTACATCAGATAACTAAGATAGCTAATTGGAAGACTATGCGACTAGTCCATATCAGAAATCATATACATATGTTAAACAGAATGATAAAGATCCAATAAGCAACTGCAGTAAATGTAACAAGACAAGAAAGTGTCACTGTATTAAAGACTAGGGCAATTTAGAAGAAATACTTTGTACCTTGTGGTCAAGAGTGGAATAATCTTTCCTCACACATAAGGAAGATTCCTAACTATGATAAGTTAAAATTACACCAAAAGAAATGGGCATTGTCTAAAAACTGGCCAACTGCATTAAGAAACAGGCTGAATTACCCGTGTGCTGTCCTACTTACGAGCCAAAAATCTTTTTTATGGAACCATGTGATATATTTTCATGTAAACACCTTGTTACTGGCTTTCTTATTACTATGTACATACACGGATCAACCTCATTATCTTACTTAATGCTATGGACTACAGCACTTTATCTCACTCCTGGTATTTTTTCTCCATAGACTTAACATTGAAAATTCGTATCTAACGCCCATTAGATATTTAGGAAAAATATCCAATGGGGGATTATGTCACAAATGATAGCCCATTAGTCAATGTTAAGGGTGAGATAAATTCAGAAACCCATTCAAGTTTAGGGTCTGAGCTTGATCCCATCTCGTTTAAATCACTACGTAATTCAAACTCGATGGGATACGAGCTCTGACCCTAAACTCTCATAGGTTTCCTCTATAGTACCCCATAGTATTAAACTACTAATGACTTGTAAACCACACCAGGAAATGGGGATGAGAGACATTCAAAATATTACTATGTTACCTACTAGACTATTAATAACTAATTAATTGCTATAGACTTTAGCATGTTACCAATGTAGACCACAGTTTATATGGTTTCGATGTTTTGTTTGTAAAAGAAGGTGAAACTACGATGTGAATATTTCCTGGTGGGAGACTCACTCATAACATCTACATAGCCGCTGAGGATAGGAGAATGTGATATTATCCTACCCCTAATAAAAAACGCCATGGGCTTAACATGGGATTTGTTTATGTCACGGGTGTGACATAAAATGTTGTTTATGCCACTACTTTCTGATACTGAAAAAATATGGAAACGGGGTAGGATAAAATCTAGACGTCACTCGTTTGAGTTTGAAACGGCAATTCCCTTATTCACTATACTACTCGCTGTACAATATATACATGTATGTATATATATATATGGCTGACAGCAAAGCCATTTGCATCCACAATGACTGAACACAAAATACTTGATAGTTCAGAAAATAGGGGATAGGGCCTTTGTTAATTCATAAAGTAGTCACCAAATGGCCGACAGTAGTATCTACGGATAGCTTACAAATTTTTACCATGGTTGGCTTAATTGTCACTAATTGTTCTCATATTAAAAAGCTGTATACACATTCTGAGAAAGACTAGATTTGCTACAATTCCCTATTAATATCAGTCACTAACAGGTGCACCTCCAGTAGTGAATGAATCCTACTTTTCACCTCCAGCAGTTGAGAACACTTACTTGGGGGCAAAATAACCGCAGCCAGGATTAGAGGGAAACTATGTTCCGGTGAAAGGAAGTCAAAATTACCGAGTAATTTTGACTTCCTTTCACTGGTACTTGGTTTCCCTATTCCTATATACCTTAAAATGTGGTTTAATAACGATAATTAGCGTTATTTGCTCATCCACCATCAAACCTGAAGCCAGATCCAACCTTATCGAGTAACTTGACACTTTATGTTTACTCCCCACTGTGCTTTTAATATGAATTTTGTAAGAGACAATCTGATTGGTCTAAATGTCAACCTTGGGTAGTATACGGCAACCTTGGGTAGTATAAGGCAACCTTGGGTAGTATCCATAAGTTACTCCACCCCCCAGAACGTGGTGTAAGCATAGAGTGTACAGCCATGGGTATATAGGAATATTACTTATCTGCCCTATGCTCCCCATGAAACGTGATGGCTGCCAATCTATGGGCCTAAGTTACATATATGGTTCAACTGCTGAACACCCCCTTCCCCCACCAACCCACAGAACATCATTTATTAGAGCGTGCTTGCACGCACGTTATGTATACATCGCCTAGAGGTTAGAGTGGTCACATTGAACTTCCAGTGTGCTTCCAAAAAGATATCCCTTCACTATCTGCATGCTTTTCACTGTGATCTTGATAAAAAAAATGGGGAAAGCACTACTTTGAAGTTGCCCATCTATATAGATATTATTATAACAACGATCTGTTGTTAGAGCATGCTTGCACGGCCTGTATACATTGCCTAGAAGTTAGAGTTCTCACACGTAGACTTCCAGCATACTGTGCGAGAACTATCCCTTCACTATCTGGATGCTACTGACTGTGATATCAAAAACGGAGCAGGGAGCCAGTGTCTCATGGTCTTAGAGGCAAGCAAATCACTCAAGACCGAAATACCTCATCAACTTATATGCTTGGTATGTTTTGATAATAGACTCAGGTAGTCAGAGAAGTGACAGGTTGACTGGCTGCAAGTGGGTTACGGAAAAGGATCCATAGACTGAATGTAACCAAACCTATTAGTTGTTATTCATTTATATGTGATAATAATGATGGCCTATAATTATATATATATTCCTTATCTATAATCATATATTATATTCATCACATCAAACTTGTATATATACTTAGCAATCCACGGATTGAGAAAACATATCATATGGTTCCCACTCTGACATAGAGGTGGTCGCGATTGAAAAACAACGTAGTATGTTGAATTGTGTCCAATAAAAACACATACAAAAAAATGAAAAAATAAAATAATTGCACGCTCGTTCATCAATAAGCAACATTTCATTTGCTCCTAGTAGGAAAGATATGTTGGCAAATAAAACGCCACCGATTAAATACAACCTGTACAAAAGTCAGTCGGTTGTTCTATATGAGGAATTATCGGTGTGCATAATCTGTGTTGGTCAGCAAAAATACTATGTCAAGATGGAAACTGAGATAGTCGCCGACCGATTTTTAACACTCAAGTTCATTCCGCCACTGATGAATTCAATAGGGAGAGATTTCGTTGGTGGTACATCAAAAATCAGTCGGTGGTGCTAGAATATGTAATGTTGGAGAAACAGATCCCTTTTTGCCATCAACCTGACGATTATCGCACCAAAAGTTGGAAATGATCGGTCGGCGGTGCTAAATGCCACAATTGATGGTCACAATCGGTAGGTTGAAATACAGCATTAATCCTATTTTCTGTCTATTCCCCTGATCAATGGTTTGTAGAGTCAGTCAGAAGGTAGTGGAGTTCTGCAATGACTCAATGAACACAAGTTATATGGATTGATTTCAATATTATGAGCTACGAAACGAAATTGTTACTTTAACAAATCAAAATACTTAACTTGTGTATGAAATAGGAGCTGATGATAGTAAAGGACATTAGTGTTTGGTTTGAGTTCATGGATTTATCTCACCCCTGGTATTTTTATCCATAAAATTAACATTGGGAACTCGTATCCAACGCCCATGAGATATTTAGGAAAAATATCCAATGCGGGATTATGCCACAAATATTAGCCTATTAGTCAATGTGAAGGGTGAGATGAATACAGAAACCCATTCAAGTTCAAGGTCAGAGCTCGATCCCATCTCGTCTGAATCGTTACATAATTCACCTGGCTTCACCTTGTAAATTAATCCGCGATTCAAACCCGATAGGATATGAGCTCTAACCCTAAACTTTCATTGGTTTCCTCTATTTGCGTGCACGTTTATTTGATGTGCCTTTCTACTCGTTTCTGAAGATCGTGTAAAAACCAAAGAAAATCATTTTACTATCGTCATGGATGTACATGTCACTAAAATGAGGGATTCAGTTCCATTTACTAGAAGACATCCAATTAGTCTATGTCATATGTTTACGAAAGAAGTATGGTGTCATAGTTATCCATGCTTCTGCTGTCTATATTTAGCAGACTCTTTATATAGTGAACTCGCATTTCTATGAATCATGTCTTGAACAGTGCAAGCCCGGTGTACACTGATCTCACGATACACTACACTTATAATGTATCTCCAGTGACAAAGTCGGTATCGCGTTGGACAGTCAAATTTGATTTTTTTTTAAGCAAACTTTTTTTCATTTGTCTTTATGTTACATAGGTTTCTAATATGTCACAGTACTTCAACATATATAGTAATGCCAGTTCATTTTCATAACATAGACATTGAATCATGCATAGTGCTTGTGGTAGCTCTCCATTTTTTTTTATGAAACTATCTAATACTCATCCTCATCTAATCATCCTGACTGTGTTAAACTAATTTGGAAGTTGCCACCCATTTTATGTACAGTCAACTTAAATGCGTAGCCGATGCACCCTAGGATGCATCCTGATGCACGCATCGTTAAAGGGCTATCTAAGGCCTGGCGTCCACCTACTGCGATAGAAATTTAGACCTACCAATATGGCACCGATACAAAAAGCAAATATCAGAGACCTATCGGGAAGGTGCAAATATCGTAGACATATGTCTAGACATGCCAATCCACATTGTATTGGGTTCTTATCGGTGTCTAATCGTAAAAACGTGGTCATCTACCCCGATATTAGGTGATCTACAGACGCGATTTTGATTTTTTATCGGAAGGTGCATCGTAGACCATATCGGAGCCATATCGTAGTAAGTGGACGCCGGGCCTTAGGGTATCGGGAGCTCAGTTGACGCAAGGCCTGAAAATGTGTTTATAGGTTCTCTTCTTTTGCATTCATCTGAGGAAAGATCATTATGTCGGCTAACATTAAGCCTATAAGACATCGAAATCTTCCCCGATTCATCCCGACGAAAGTGGCTCGGTGAAAGTCGGGAATAAAATGTCGATGTCTTATACCTATAAGACACCGACATGTAGACTCTTCCCGATCAGACCTCCTCCCTTTATAACCTCGTAAAACAACCCGATTGAGATCAAAGAGGGCGGCCGGGAGCCTGGCCCGACTGGGCCCCGGACCGGGTGATAGGTCTATATAAGTAATACTGCAAAGTTTAATAACTTTTGTCCTATCTAAGATATTAGAAAACGGGTTTCAGATCTATAATCGCATCTGCTTTACCTACAAATTGATACAAGGAACTCCTAAATCGGACCGGGAGATAGGGAGAATTGCTATTCAAAAGGCCAACTCAGAATCGGTTACAGTCGGTGAAAGTACGTACATCGAAATCTTAAGGTCGGGGAGAGTCGGTCATATCTGATATGATAGTCATGCCCGACGCGTCGGGGAAAGCAATAAAATCGGGTCGGTGAAGTGCGTACATCGACCCGATTGATGCAGATTGTCACAGACCCGACGGATCCGTGTACCATGGGGCCCTAGTTAGAATCTTGATTGGGGTAGACAGTCCTCTCAAACGCTACAGAGTATCTGGAGTAGACAAATTTGACTCCTGCAATTGTCGGCGACGATATCAACTCACGAGGTACGTAACCTGATTTTGATATCATACATGTATGTAACCCGATTTTTATTTTAAACATGTTTAGAATTGATAGTGCTGTTTTGGTAAGACGAATGTACCCACTGCTAGGTGGCCGACGACATACCGGACCAACAGGAAACCAGCGAGTTGGATCACATGTTTTTCACACCCCTCACCTAATGGGTACTTGAATCCCAGGGTCCCCACTTCAGTGACAATTTACCCTGCCCTAAAACCGGGAACACAGCAACTGAGAAACGGCAGGGATTTCCGGAATCGCCAACAGAAAATGGCATTCATGTGAGATATTAATTCATATCGATATTCCCCACCAATAGTTGAGCGCAATAATATGAAATATGAAGGTGAAATATGAAACTAAGACGTGCACATTCGTGTTGGTGATTCTGGAAATCACTGCATCACTAGCTTAGTGTGTCTCTTGCTTTAGGGACCTTGTCTGTGACTCTGTGCCACGTGGTTCCTTTTTTTTTTAGCCTCATCTCACCAGGGTGAGTTTTTCAGAGCACTTATCTGACACAATACAGTAAGCATGTTACATTTGCAGAAGTCATGTGAATCAAACCCACCATTTCCCTTCAAATCTATGAAAAGAAAAAAAATTGGTTCCTTTTGATGAGATCCTTGTACTTGAGATTTTCTAAGACTCGTGAAAAGGCGTGAAGTACACCAATCTCAAGTACATCTAGTCTCTAAAGCTCAATGCCCATCTACCAATTTCGGAACATTCATGTACCTTTGTCGGCGACAAACGGACAGTAATTTGTCTCAGCCCACGGCATCCTAACGGAGTCGGCCGTAGTCGGTAGATGTAGGACAGCTAGGCAAGGGTGAGCCACCGATTAGTAGACCGATTTGATTAGGACTAATATCCAGCACCCCATCTCCTCAATGTCTACCGGTCGAGCGAAGGGTTACGTAATTTGCCTACGACCAGTTGACAGACTCCTATACGATTTGGTAACTAATCGCTCAACCCTGAATAGGTAGATGGGCATCAAGCTTTAGTGTAAATCCCGCTTAAAACCTTTACTATTCCTAGTTACCTTCACTGAGTCTAGCTGCTGATACCTTTTTGTTGGAATCCATCTCTATATCTCTTCGTATCATCATACAGACCTTTTTCAATGGAATATGATATTTTTTTTGGCGTGTCTGCAACCATATTTGATAAGACAAGGCCATACTAGAAGCATTGTGATCCCATCAGAACATAGTCTTCTCAACATCTTTATCTCACACTTGTCTATTAGTGTATAGCAAATATACAAAACGGACATCATAGGAAGATGATATTTCCTATAAAGGATTCCCAGGTTATGGGGTGATACGAATAACTATTTACTTGGATATCTTTTGTTGAAGTTCGCTCTTTCTTATTGACGTATTTAGAAGGAAACCCACTAGATAAAAATAACTTGGTCTGCACTCCACTGAGTTTGACTACAGAGTAATTCACGAAGCGAAGCTTCGTGAATTACTCTGTGGTCAAACGAGGTGGAGTGCAGACCAAGTTATTTTCATCTAGTGGGTTTCTGATTTTATCTCACCCCGAATAACACTATTCATTGATGAAATGAACCACCAAATCAACCATTGAGTATTGAGTACACGAACCTCACGGCCGTGGAGTACGAGTTCCTAATGTTAAGCCTATGGAGAAAAATACCGGGGTGAGATAAGTGCCAATACTCACGGAGGCAAAGCCAGGGAGTCCTCAGCGGAACTATTTAACGGTATGCATGTACAGTCGGTATTGCACAAATGCGTGTTTTGTTTTGCTTTAATAATATATACAACTGCGGCCGGGAAAAAGGGAACAAATGTAAAGTCAGCAATGTAGACTTGTCAAACCTCCACCAATACTGTGTTTGAAGTCAAATCATGCGAGTTCGACAGAAAATAAAAATTTTAATCACTGGTGGGCATTGAAAATTGTGGGTAGGGAATATTTGACGTTAGCTATATGAAATCGTATTTTAATATCCATCTGAAACAAAATCGCCATTAAAGAGCATAGGAGTCAGTATTTCTACAAAGGGAGAGAAGAAAATTGCTGTATACTGTTTATCTGTTTGCCAATTTGATACATGTATGAGTGTTGGGGATGTAGGTAATAAAGGAGTCAGGATATATGGATGTACGTGTACAATAACAACTGAAGAAACAACAAGGCATATAGCTCCTGTCCTATGTTATTTATAGGTAGCATACAGCACCAAGTAAAACATAGGAGCAAATGGTATTTTCATCATTGATGGAAGAGTGTGCAATTATGTAGGAATAACAATAAAGGGTTTGGGTTACATTCAATCTATGGTTAGTTTTCTGTAACCCACTTGCACCCAGTCAACTTACCTTTTTTTTAACTGCCTGAGTCTAGGATCCAAACATATCAAGCAATAGTGGGTCAATGAGGTATTTCGGAGTTGGTCATGGTCAGCTGATTGTTCATGGTCAGCTGGGCATGCGTCTAAGACGCTGAGACACTGGCATCCTGCTCCTTTCCCACTATCACAGTGAATATCACGCAGATAGTGAAGGAATATATTTCTGGAAGCATGCTGGATGTCTCTATATGTGACCACTCTAGCCTTTAGGCAAAGTATTTAGTTCATGCAAGCACGCTTTAATAAAAGCCAGAAGACCTTCGATGGACATGTTCAAGTGACACCCTGAATCATGGGTCAGTTGTCTGGAGCAGTAGATATATACATAGACAATAATCGATGGTTTTGTGGACAGGAGGCCGTAAACCACGAGAGGTTGACGCGTAGTAATACACGAGCGCTAGCGGGTGTATTACGACGTCAACCTCGAGTGGTTTACGGAACCGCCTGTCCACAAAATCATCGTTTGTTGCATTTATTATCCATCTTCTCCAATGAATTAAACCCAGTTATTGCCATATTAAAAGGTACAATAATAGGCACTATTTCTTTGCTCTATAGCACAAAGGGACTATTTTTCCCGTATACCATGGTTTTGAGGCCGTATACCACAGGTTTGAATCCGTATACCACAGTTATGGTATCTGACAGTTTTTATACAATGGGTCGTGGTTTACTGAGTCCCCATACATTTTCAATGGGGACTTTGTATACGATGGATAATAAATGATGTAGCCCCTCGTCTGTTCCTTCCAAGTTGGCCAAAAAGAAATACCCATGAAGAAATAATGAAGAAACCAACAAGTTTAGTTAAAAGTCGTCGTCCTCCAGAGCTTGATGCAAAGTGATATGAACGAGGTGACAACCGAGTGAATATAACGTAGCGTGCAAATGAGTTGGAGAATGGTGAAGGACTTGAACCAAAACAAGTTGCCCTCTGTATTTAGCTCACTCCTGTACACACTAGAAGAATTTATGACACAGGATATAGACCACGGAGAATGGACTGCAATACTCATAGGGGCATGGAGTTCCCAATATGAAGCAAATGAGACAAAAGTCCCAGGGGTGAGATAATATTATGTTCAGGTTAGGGGTAGAATATTCAATTTATAACAAACAAAGGCCAAGATCGGAGTAAAGGCAGACTTTCATCAAAGGTCCTAGTTCTGTTAGTCGATGCACATACTCGAATGCATATTTTCCTCTCTCTGTATATAAAGTTAGTTTTTCTCAAATAACCCTGAAAAAGGCTTGTTCCTCTGGGCCTATGACAACTTGACGTCATTAAGACATAGTCCATCGTCTCCCACACATGTTTATAGTGCCTAAACCCACAAAACTACAGGATGAAAGTGTTGGCCCACGATTTATAGGTGTAGATATAGAGGACACTGCAATACCTCCCCGCATTTTTCTTTAATAATGCGGAGAGAGTACTTCAGATTAATCGGACCTTCTCTTTGTTCCAGAGCAATAGAATATAACTTGTGAAAATGAAAATATGGTAAGATAATATGCCTCTTTTATGAATTCTACAGTAAACGTGCCACAAGCAGCCAGTCAAAAGCATCTGGATATAGAATATATATGCATACATTTTCTTGTCCTTAGAACCTTTTTCTGACCAATTGTACTATTGTCATTCTGAATTTCATAGTTGCTGCAGTGCTGCATATGTGCAAATTGAGTAAATGCATCAAGTGAAATTCCAAAACGTGACAGAACTACAATGGGTCAATGACCTTCAGGGCTGTAGTTTATCAAGAACGCATTGCTATATTGTTAGAACTAAACATTTCTAGATTGTTTGTTGTCTTCCATAATGGGACACAGGTTTATTCTTAACTTAAAATGTCTTTGAGTGAGGGAAATCAGTGACAACACTTCAACCTAAATTTTGCACGTCATTTTGCACGTAATTCTGTCTCAGAGATCTTACCACCTACACTGCCTAGGGCTGCAGCAAAAAATGCAGTAAACAAAAGTGTTCAAAAGTGCAAAACTCAAACTATGTGGAAATGTCCTAGACACACATTTTCCTTGCTCACTTGTGATATCTGGACTTGAATCTGCCTATCTGGTGTCCTTTTGTAATTCAGTCACAATGTAATCCATGCTAGTCTTCTGCCAGAGATGGTAGATTAGATAGGATTATGATTCCCCTCTATGTCACTCCATGAGCTACTCAGCTAGATTGGCCCATTCATTCTGATGCAGTGTAACTTGCCCCAATGCAATGTATCTGTCCTGGTAATTAACTGCGACAATCTGTTGCAGCACAATAGTTTGTCTAATTAGATTACAGCAGCTCAATTTTAATTAATCTAAATCGTGTTATCTTACTGTACAAGTGTGCGCCAAATAATTGAGCTCCATATGACAGCTCCTGAAGCCTGAACATTTTTATTAGCACGAGTTTATTTGACTTTAATAAACAGCCTGCCAATAAGTGCAGACAATCCTTGCAATGTTTCCTTGTTATTTTGTATGCCTGTCTTTCAAAACAAAGTAGTTCTGACGTTTTGTTTAAACCAGGACCTGACGGTTGACAAGGTTGTAGGATCGTCCAAATTTCTTAAAAACAAACGAACCACCTGAGCTCTAGTGGGTCAGATTTAATGGGCTATCCTGTTACTCTCAGCTGTCTTCAAAACCATACAAACGTGAGACAGAATACCCAGTCATGCAGTCACGAAACTATTTACTATCAGATGACTGTTTGTCAAAGCGAATAATGAGGTGGAAAGACAACATTTTAAGAAAGTCCAAACTATCAACTATGTTTTCAATGGCAGATTATACTTTGGTGCAACTATAATATCGAACTCATGTTTCAAACGACCATTCTACTCATACTTTTTCCTCATTGGTCTTCTGTGTTAACCTTAACAGGTGGGTTAGAGCGAGGGCCTTCAGACAGGGGTACCGTTTAATAATCCAGGGTAAACCGTAGACATTGTCCTCCGATCGTCCTAGGGCCAATGTTGTTATATAAGTTTTTCTGTCCTAGAGCTAGGATTGTTCAAGGATACGACCACCTCTAGGTTATGAAATATCTATGTATAAACATATCGGTTAACTCTCATTTGTCCTCAAATTTCTCCTTAATCGTCTGAAACTCTCCTAGGTCTAGGACACCTAAAAGGATGTTGTAGCGTTTTCTTGGTCCTCAAATACAGTCTAAGGCCCGGCGTCCACCTACTACGATATGGCACCGATATGGTCTACGATGCACCTCCCGATAAAAAATCAAAATCGCGTTGGAATGTTACCTGATATCGGGGCAGTTGACCACGTTTCTGCGATTAGACACTGATAAAAACCCCATACAATGCGTGGTGGATTGGCTTGTCTAGACATATGTCTACGATTTTGCACCTTCCCGATATGGCACCGATTTTGACATTTTGTATCGGAGCCATATTGGGAGGTCTACGATTCTATCGTAGTAGGTGGACGCCGGGCTTTATACGGCACCCAGGCCAACCTCTCTGAACTATAGCTGACCTTGGCGAAACCAGTGGTATTAAATCCACCATCTCTTCGTCATTATCCTACCCCTAATATAAAATCCCATAGGCTTAACATTGACTTTCCGTATGCGCCCGTATGTCGAATACGGATAAAAAATCGCTCCTAGGAGTGTACAAAAAATGGACCAATCAGAGATCAGCAGCTGAAAGTAGTTCCAAGCGCCTTAAGAGCAGCAAGGAGAGCTATATGGAGGACTTCAGAAAGTTTTTATCGTGTTTTTTGTTATTATCCTCACATAAAAATATTGTTCACAGGGGGTAGGATAAAATCAAAACCTCATCCGGTTTTACGATACTATACCATGATATATATTCTCTATCTATTGTGTATAACCAATATGATAGATTTAACGTAGATGAAGGAATCTACCTCTCCTGACTAATTCAATACATTAAGCCACTGATCTTGAGTGAGCATGACAAGTAGCCGATATCACCCCGTGATCTCCAGACTAACAGCATGTTGCAAGGCTACTAGTAGATTTGACAGGAGGTCATACCCTTTGCATGACGCTGCCACACAAGCGACCAATACTAGATGCGATGATGGCCCTAATTATGTTTATAAGATGGGCTGTGATTGGCGGAAATACAACGTGATGATGTGGGACCGAGGCATGTAATGAGATTCTCCGTAACCAGGTTACAGCAATAGTTGTCATGACAAACCCTATTTGGCAATCTGATCTGAGCGAGTGTATTCTGATTGACAGGTTTTGTCGAGGTGCCTATTTCCTGGCGAGCCCTTATGACATTCCCACCACTTCCTTAACAAACCCTCTTCACAGCCCTTTATAGATTGCTGTAGTTTGGTAACCAACCCCTGTCTGCGCTGAGCGACAATATTAGGTTTGGTCTCAAAGCCAGTAGCTTTGCTCTAAGAGCAGACATACTTAATAGGAAATATTCATAGCTGATAAGTTGATAAAGAAACCAGGGTAAATGTTCATTATATTTTTCCTAAAAATACGCCAGGAAAAATGAAAACTTTGCTTGGAGATTATAATGTAACACACTCTCCAAGCAGTACAAAAATTCTGGCAGGAGAGTAACAGACTTGTATCCTACCCCTAATAAAAAATGCCATAGGCTTAACATGGGATTTGTTTATGTCACGGGTAGTGACATAAAGTGTTGTTTATGCCACTACTTTCTGATACTGAAAAAAATATGGAAACGGGGTAGGATATAATCTAGACGCCACTCGTTTGAGATTGAATTTATTTATGCCACTCATTTTGTTGGCTCCGTAATGTCACTCATCTTCGACTCGTGAAATTATGGATCCAACAAAATGCGTGGCATAAATAAACTCAGACTCAAACTCGTGACGTCTCTTGATAATGTCTTTATAGTCGGTCAAGGCGGCTACGGATTTAACCCGACCAGAGCTAACATTGTGTAGTTCTGGTGGCCAGTGTAAGATTGATGCCGGAAATAGTTAGCTGGAGGTGGCGCTTTATTACCCACCTAGTACGGAGTCTCCATGGTAAGCTTATGGTGGAACAGCAATACAAGGTTTCCAAATTACATATAGAGATACTCCGTAGATGACCGTGTCCCATGGACCAGCTTTTTCTCCCTCCTAATGAAATAGATAAATTTTCCTATGAGCTCTTCGTAACTAAACACAATAGGATAATGGGAAAATATCCAGATGATTGTCGTAATTATAATTAGATGTTTCCCCCCACCTCCTGAATATATCATGTGTTCAGCGGGGACTTATCTGTATTTCTAGGAACGTATTTATGTATATTTGAATGACGTGTGCCAACCCCAGCCCACGAAAGACACACATGCTTGAGGGCATATATCCCAAAACTAATCCGTCAAGATGGAGAGATAGTTTCCATTTCCTTCGAATATGTTGTGTACTCATTCAGTATTTGCCATGCATCAAGAATACCTGCTTTCCGGCACTTAATCTAAAACCAAGTTCCTCGTCATACTTAGATATTAATCTGAGCAAAATATCCATCCTTATTGCTGTCTGTGCAGAGCTTTACTGATTAATATTCCACCCGAGATATGCCTCTGAATGAACGTATACTATTACTTCCTGCTCTTCATAGAAGCGGACGTTTACACCAGATGCTTATGGGCGAGGATTCTTCAAGTTTAAGGGGGTGCGTCCACCAACCACGACAGGGCTGCGACAAACGCCGACAAGAAAGTTCCAATCGCAGCCTTGTCGCAGCCTTGTCGTGAGAAGGGGGGCTGTCATGACCCCTTGTTGCAGCCTGTCGGGACGTCCACGCTCCACCTAAATATTCTATCGTAGACCTCTGCGACAACCTCCCGACACGCCACGACACGCCACGACACGGCTCCAAAATCGAACATGTTCGATTTTGTCATAACCTTGTCGGAAGGCCCCCGACAGGCCCCCGACAAGCTTCATGTCGTGGCCTTGTCGTAGCCTCTTGTCGGGAACTGTGGTCCACCAACCACGACAAGGCTACGCAAGGCTTCCAATCGTAGAGCTGGCGTGGACCCTGTTGGAAAGCCGTTGTCGCAGCCTTGTCGTGGTTGGTGGACGCACCCCCTAACCCTGCTTAGACTACAGCTGAGTGTACTATTTCCCACTAGAAAGACGCAGATGAGAAAGGGTTAAGTAAAAACCGTGATCGTCGACACAGTTCTCCCGTTTTTAACCAAAAAGCAAGGTGGTTGACGATTGGGTTTTTACAGAATCATGAGGTGTATCGGCGATTGATTCAAGACACATTGAAAAAATGTCAAAATTAAATCGTCAGTAAAATAGTCAGGTGGTGCGACATTGCGTAATCTGAAAATCTATGATCGTCATTCGTTTGGCCCTTACGCTAGATGATTTTTAGGCATTGACGATGCACAGTCGTCAGGCGGTGCTAAGATTCGTCGCCTTTAAGGCCCGTATCCATTGGCCGACGAAGATTGACTTTTTGAGTTACACAGAAAGTCTGTTGATGGTGCCACCGACTGTGCGTCGGAATAGAAAGATCGGTAAGGGTAGTAGATTTCACTCAGTGACCAAGCTTTCACTCGGTGGTAGGTGGTGCCACATTGCATAATCTAAGCAGAAAAAGTCGTGGATCATGTCACGACCTTGGTTGTTTCCATTGACCGATATTGAGTCCACAGTGCCAAAGGTCCGTCGGTGGTTCCTGACTGTGGATCGGTGACGGGAAATCGGCTAATGGAAATGTGCCTTTAATTGTCTAGTGTAAACGCTTGGATACCCCACAAGGACGGTGCAGAATACTCACGGAAATGAGGAAAAGGTGACATGACATCCACCGATAATGATGACAACAAGTTCCATTACCCCAGATCCCAAATGAAACAAGAGGAAAGCCGGAGTGGGCTTATAAAATTTTGTTAAATTTTATATTTCTTATTGATATTAATAAGGTTATACAATGAATATCAATAATAAGGATAAGTGTATAATTGACATATGTATATTGTTGTCAATTATGAACAGTATATGAGAACATAATGAAGTTATTATGTAATATTACATAGCTATGAGTAACATGTAATAATAAGATATTAATAATAGCCCCTACGAGTGAGAAGGAGTAGAAAAGAAAAAGGTGAGGGTGGGTGGGAAGAAAAAGTACGTGTGTAGGGTATGAGACCTGAGAAGGATATGAGGCAGAGTACAGTGTCGACCTAGCGCACTTTGATGTTTAGTGCGGCCGACAGTACAGAGGTGGCGCAGGGGTGCGCTAGTACAGAGGTGTTTCACCAGGGGGGGGGGGGGGGGGGAATGACCACCCCTGACCATAGGCCATGGGCAACCAATTAGTGTTGGGGAGTATTTTCATATACCCTAAAATATGATGTATCAAGTTAAATTGACAAAATACCTTCATGATATTATTTACCGTTTAAATTGAAAATTTGAGAAATCGAATACCTGTCGGGTATTATTGATTGTTACATGGGTTCACTTAAAAATATGATGTGACACTTTCAAGAAAAAACCTTTATGAAAAATCTGAAAAGTTTGAATCTTTGAATACCTGTCTGGTATTTTTGATAAACATGAGTTTAAACTATCGAATACCTATTTGGTATATTGATTACCTGATAGTAATCAAATAGAAAATGTATAACAGTTTTATATCATACATATAATTTACTATAGGCAAGGATTTCATGATATGAGGAAGATAATTTTATGAAAGGTATGGAACAATAGACTTTTCGGAGGTCCAGGCCCTGAGGCGATGGACATGGTCCAGGGAGCGACCGCTGTTCAATGCCGTGTTGGTTACCCCCTGTCCTGACAGCGTAGATTTAGTAGAAAATAACATTTGTCACACCCAGTCTGAAGATATAGGTAAACTGTTGGGGTGCCTGAGGGGCATCGGGTCAAAAAGATGGCTCGCCACATTATCCTACCCCTAATAAAAAACGCCATAGGTTTAACATTGACCCAATGTATTTGACACAGCGTTGGATAAAGTGTTATTTATGCACTGAGGTGAATAAAAAAACGGACCAATCAGGGACGAGATAACGAAAGTAGATCAGGCAGCATTGATAACTACTAACGTGGATAATTATAAATATTCTCTGTATATTGGTGAGATGGGGTAGGATGAATACGAATCCAAACTCGAGTTAGCCTTCTCAATGTTTATACCACTCTGGTCAGGTCTGCTACTCACTACACTCGGCTAACGCCTCGTCTAGTAATACACAACCTGCCCATCGTGGCATAAACATTGACAAGGCTAACTCTCGTTTGGTTTCTACTAAATATCCTCGCATATGCTCGGAAATTACTACTCGCCAACTTCTCGGAACATATGGGTGCTTGAATCTGAAACCAGTCAATATTGTGTATGAAACTGATGTGTCATGTGTCATTCCCTGCCCCCACCAATTACGTTACTGCTAGGGTTCAAGGCTTGGTGTCGTCTGACGTCTGTAATATATGGAGATATAGTTAGTGTGGCTGAATGGAATCTGTTCAGAGATATTTTGGTAGGAAATATTCACCGGGTTCGAAGAACGAGGTCAATATATCCGATCAAAATATCGAGGAACAGATGGAATTCAGACACACTCACTATGTCTCCTAAAAACTATATACGGATAAGTCATCAAAAAAGACATTTTACAATTAACTTTTTTCAAGTATGAAAATGGTCACGTGGTACAGAGGGACGTATGAATATTCTTTCGTCACTCAGTGACGAACGGAATCTCTAGTACTGGTCAGTAAAAGTGAGACATTCGCACACAGGTATATATAGTAATAAGTGTTTCCGCTGACAGTCTGAGTCCCAGACCTTGGTGATATTTCCAGGTATTGCCCATGAGACAAGGATCCTTAGTACAAGCTGAGATTTAATCATAGAATTACCAGTCCTTAGTTTCTAGCGGCTGTGCGTAATAGCTGCCCGTCCTCAGGGGGCTGTTGAATAAACTACACGACAAATAAGTATCTTAGGATTGTCCTTCGGGCCATAATGTTATGTAAAATGATGTGTTGTAAGCTTGATATCTTCTGCCTTGTCTCTTTACACTGAATGGAAGAAATCGCCCAGGATGTCGTTTATCGTTGGAGTTATCGTATCGTTCATACCAGCAACAGAAACGAACGAACTTTATTCAACAGCCACCTGATGTTTACCCGTGTGATAATATCCGGTCTCGTTCTGTGTGCCGAATATGAAATCAGTCCTTAGTTCTCTCATGTCTGGCTCCACTAGGGGTTTATTGCTGACCTGTCTGTCAGAACTGTCAGCCCAGGGAAGACATTTTGTAGGAAAGTAGGCCTGTCCCGTTGAATAACACGGCCTTGTTGAATAATTTTTGTCTTACACTGGGATAGAAACGGCAGAGCTGTCAGCCCAGGGAAGACATTTTGTAGGATAGTAGGCCTGTCCCGTTGAATAACACATGTCCCTGCAAGGTAGAGAAATCTCAGGTACAAAGTGTCCTCTATGACCTCTCTTTGGGAAGGATATGTAAGTTGTTTACTCCTACAGGAAGGAGAATTTCTAGTAAATTCTCATTGGTTCTCACACCCATGCAAACGTGATAGTCCAAGATATTCAACTATTTTCACATTTTGTTCTTTCTTTATATCATACTTTTCAATATGTTCTAAAATAGTCAGACAAACTCTTAGATCTTAGAAGGGTCCTATGTAAGGACAGTCCCTGACAAAGATTGTCTTGCAATCAAACGCTAAGTCTCTTAAGACATTTCCTACAGATATGCTCTACATATATACATAGTTAAACGCCCTTAGGCTACTGACTTCAGCTAGGACACCTATTTTGGTATCTCGGACACCTTTTATCGGATTTATATAGGAACTGACCAATCATTCTATACCGATGGCCGGACGTTTATGAACGTTTATGAACTCCACACCGCTGCTACAAGTGAAGTATATGAAACATGTCCGAGCACAATTGGACATAGTGAATGATTCAGTCAAAAACAAATTCCTGAGTATATAAAATGGCGTTCTATATTGTTATTCCTAAAAAGACACTCAAAAGATTCTAACAACTGTGAGGTACATGAATCCCTGCGTGTGAATTCCACTTAAGCATCTTGAAATTGTTCTTTTGTACGCTCCTAGTTACCCGAAAGCATCGTTTTAGTCAATGCTGGGTTGTTAGATGGCCTGGTTGAAGCTAAAGTGGGATTCAGACATAGAGACTAATGTACCTGAGACTGGTGTACTTCACACCTTTACCCTATTCTCAGACAATTCTCTTTTAGTACAGCAATCTCATGGTAAGGTGCTTTGGCCAGTCTCAAGGCACAATGGCGAATTGGATTCACATGGAGGGACATACCAGGAACATAATCTCAGACAGTGAACTCTCACTCTAGGACTCAAGTGCCCTCCATGTGAGGGCTGTGACAAACATGTAATCATGCCTGCTGGCTTCTTATTGGCTAAAGTGGGATTCACACGAAGAGACTCATGTATCTGAGACTGGTGTGCTTCACACCTTTTCTCTAGTCTCAGACAATTCTCGTTTGGTAACAAATTCTCATGGCTAAGTACTTTTATCAGTCTTAAGGAAAAATGGCGAATTTGATTCACATGGGAGGACACACCTGGTACATAATCTCAGACATAGTCACAGTGACCACTCACCTTGGGGCTCAATTACCTTTGATGTGAAGGGTGTTACAAGCATGTAATTATGCTTGCTGGCCTCCTATTGGCTAGGGCAGGTACATAGTCGCAGCAGGTCCATTTGTCTCACCAAAATGCCCCTATAGATTTTAAACCTGTTTAAAGTCAAAATCTCATGAGATTCTGTTCCTTTTTAGGGGTGATTGTCGCCGACAATTGCAAGGGAAAAAAGTTGTCTCAGCAAAATGGAACCCTGTCATTCACACCAGGAGATTGTGTTCCAGTACCAAATCTCAACAGGATTTGTCTCAGACAAACACTTTGTGAGGTACATGGATCCCACAGTGTGAATCCCATTTGAGGCGACTCCACAGCAGGTCCATTTGTCTCACCAAAATGGCGCGATAAATAAATATTTTTGTTTTCTTTTGGATGATTTTTATTAGGGAATATTGTGTGTACAATCACCGAATTCGGCTATTGAGCCGTTCTTCCATTTGGGCCCTTGCCCCTACTCCTCATTCTAATGGCGGGTGTTGAACCAAATGAGCAGTGGGTACCAGTTTCATGTAAGTCTTTAGTATGACCTGACCAGAGTTTGAACCCACAACCTCCCATGCTCAAGGCGAACCCCCCTACCACTTAGCCGCCGAGCTTGGTAGTTATAAATGTGTTTGAAATCAAAATCTCACGAGATACTGTACCTCCTGGTTAGGGAAAATTGTCGCTGAGAATTGCAGGGAAAATAATTTGTCTCAGGAAAATAGAACCTTAAAATTCAGACGAGGAGATTGTGTTCCAGTACAGAATCTCAGCAGGATTTGTCTTAGATAAACACCCTGTGTGGTACATGAATCCCATCGTGTGAATCCCACTTTACCATATGGTCTTCAATCAGTAGAGCTGAGGTTGTTCCAAGTATTACATAAGAGAATGTAACTTCAGACCGTCCTACTTTTATGGGCTCTCTTAGGGGAGTTATCCCGGCGGCTAAGATCCGGCGGATGAACTCAACCACCATTGTCATTAGCCTGGAAGCCTCTAGGGCCAATGTGCACTCACATATTAGGCCAGGTAACGCCCACCATTGTTCTAGTGCACTGCGGGATTGGATTCAGCTGGTACCTGTCTGATACTTGTTGGGTTTTTCGCTGGTTCCCCGCTAAAGGATGTGCCAAAATTTATCCTACCCCTAATAAAAAACTCCATTGGTTTAACATTAGCGGACTGTATTTGGTCTATGGTGCAGGAAAATTAGATTTATCACTCTAGTGGGATACAGTTGTCAAATGACGTCATTTGAAAAGCGACCAATGATTATCACTGATTATCGGTGAGTTTTATGTTATTTCCTATTTTGCTGAAGTAATATAGACGGGGTAGGATAAATTCTTAATCAAACTCGAGTTAGTCGTGTTGTTTATCACACTCTGGCAAAGACTTGTATCACTGCACTCAGCTTCGCCTCGAGCAGTAATACACGACTTTGCCGTTGTGTGATAAACAACAACATGACTAACTCTCATTTGGTTTCTCCTGATTATCTTTTAAAATAAACTTTTTAATAATTTATCTTTTGAAAGGTTCCTATTCGTTTATTTTGTATTACTGTTCATTATTTATAAACAAGACAAGTAAGTCGTGTGGCAAACATCGTGAGAGACAGAGTTTGTGCTGATTCTCCTATAGCCACTGCAAATTATGGAGAATTGAAAATTCTCTGTAATTCTACAGAGGGAAAACTCCCTCGTCTACGCCCTCTAATGTCTACGCATGAAATCTTCTACGCCAGGCGGCCGTTATATGAACTGTCTGTCCGTCCACAGACGCGCAGGACGGTTTTTGAATCAACCCACCCACACCGATGAACACTTTTCTCCTGTTAGGGCTTTGTTTTAATTATGCCCATATATGCCCACGGCATTATTCCATATGGACTGCAAACCTTAAAAAATTATGTCTGAATAAATCACCAGTCCCATTGTTCATTGGGGCAGGAAACCAGTCTATATCGTAATATGGTAGCCTAAGCCGGTCAGAGAATATCTCCTTTTGCAGCCCCCTTCTGATATGGTTCAGAGATTGTGAAATATGTGTAAGCCCGGGGTATTTCCATGCATGGGTTCAACCACATTGAGCTAGCGATAAGGGCAACACCTGTGGCTCCACCTAAAGGGGGTGTTCCACTGGACCGACGGTAGCCGATTCCGTAGCCAGACAATCGCCGATTATTATCGGATGCCCTAGAATTTCTCAAATCTTTGAAAATGGTCATTTATTTAGCTATTATTATCAGAATTAAATATATTACAATACGTGAGCTTCCCCTTAAGGGCCCAAGAACAATTGATCGGGTGAGAAATCGGCCTGGTGGATTTTGCCCTTTATGTAGAAACCGTCCCATGATTCACAAACCCCACACATTGGATAGGGAGGTTAGTAGGCAGTTTGATGGTGAGGCAGGTTACTGGATTGACAGGGTGGTTGATAGTTTGGCAGGTTCATGCTGGCGCAGGGTGCAGGTCAGAGTAGGACGAGGCTGTTGGGTGGACAGATAAATAGGCAAGTTATTGGACGGACAGTTGAGTAGGTGGGCAAGTTGATGGTTTGGCAGTTTGGTGGGTTACGAAGGTATTTGGTAGGCATGCTGTTTGATGGGCAGGTTGATGGATTGTTTAAATTAGAGGTAAACATATTTGTGAGTACAAGTATATCTCAGACAGAAATAATTGGGAGTGAATGTTATATTCATCATTGTTGAATTGCAATTATAGATAAATGACAATTAAAAGGTTTTTCATATTTTCAGTCTCTAGAGCACCTAACTTGCCCTTTCCGCAAATGCCTAGTCTATGATCAAAACATATCAAGCACCAGCCAATGATGTATTTCGGTCTCAAATGATTGGTTATGGTCAGCTTGGCAAACTTCTAAGATCTTGAGACACTAGCAATCTGCTCCTTTCACAATATCACAGTGAATAGCATGCGAATAGTGAAGGGATTGATTGATTGCAGCAAGCTGGAAGTCTATATATGTGAGCGCTCTGCAACCTTTAGGCACCGTATATAGCACAAGCATGCTGTTATAACATAGTCCAAAGCAATGTGTGAAAATGAAGTCGCCCACAAAAATCTAGTATCGCTCAGTGTAATGACAGAGGAGGGTTGTTTGGTGTTAGAGGGCTGTCTAGTGCATATTCGTCGGAACCAATCAGATCTTGTCAAACCGATGCTATAATAGAACAACAAACCACATTATTCCTCTCACCCAGTGGCACTGACCAATATCAGCCGTGCTCTCTTTGACCTTCAAGGACATATCTCTTTACTCTGTGCCGTACCTCTGAAGGCGAATGGTTCATAAACGGACTAGTGTAAGCTGCAATGTGATTGGTTCTGACAAATACACACTAGACAGTGATGGAGGATGTAATCCATGGCTGTACACATTATCTCTCTCTTGCTGTAAGTGTCTGTAGCTTAGTAGACATGTTTCTAATCAACTAATGGTGTCATCATCGTCTACATAGGTGATGGAGGTATTTTTACCTCAGATTATGTGTTGGTGGAAAACCATTAGGGATATCAACCCAGTGTATTGATCATAGGTGAAGGTTACCTGGGTAAGGGAAAAGGTTATTTGACCTTCAATCAGGACTGATAGTCTGTGTAACATCTTTTATTATCCATCTTATACAAAGATCGCATTGAAATTATATGACACTGCGTGAAAATTGCATATATTTCATGTATACACCATCGCGTAAATGTACGTATACAAAGACCCATTTGAAAACGTATGGGGACTAAGTAAACCACGACCTATTATGTGAAACCTGTCAGATACCATAATTGTGGTATACGGACTCAAATCTGTGTTGTACGACCTCAAAGTTATGGTATACGGGAAAATAGCCCCTTTGTGCTATAGACAAAGAAATAGACAAACTTGTTATACCCATTAATTTGGCAATTACAGGGTTAAGTTTATTCGAAAAGATAGATAAATGCAACAAACGATGATCGTGTTAACAGGCGGCTCTGTAAACCACTCAGGGTTGACAGCGTAATAACCTCGCTAGTGCTCTTGTATGACTATGCGTCAAACACTCGTGGTTTACGGCCGCCTGTCCACAAAACCATCGTTCATTTTCTATGTAATTCACAAGTTGGGGGTTAGAAAAGAGTGGAGACAGGGGCGGCCAATCTAGGTAGCCAGGAAGCTCGGCATATATATTAGCCCTAGTACCACCTGCTAGTGTTTTGTCCCGGCGTTTACATTAGACGACTAAATATGTGGCGACTGTAGATCGTCAAGCATGTAGTCGTTAGGTGATGACAATGTCCCCGCAAATGTCGTCAACCCCAGATTGGACTCTCGAATGTTTACACTGAGAACTACCTGTAAATGACTAATTCATGCCAGCTTGAAATAGTCTTGGGCATCAGAGCGGTCCAATAGTTGTCAGGTGGTGCCAAATTGCATAATCAGAGGTAATCAGATGATCTGCAGTCCCCAAGCGCTTGATGTTTACATAAGACGACTTCTAGCCATTTACAGCTGAAAATCGTCAGGCAGTGCTAAATTCAAGAATCGCCGATGTGAATTAAATAGTGTTTAGCCGGGCCCCGACCTACCACAATGGTCTACGACATACTCCCCGATGGCTACGATTTAAAATGCCCAAATCGTAGCCTATCGGAAGGTCCCAGAATCGTAGACCTATGCCGTGATCCAATCTGTGAATTGTACTCGACGACCACGATATCTTCCCGATAGGCTATGATACCCTATGTTGGATTTTATCGGGACCTCTACGATTGGCATTTTCAATCGCAGCCTATTGCAGCCAATCGTAGAAACCTGTTCCACCTGCCACGATTCTGGCTGACCTCACGATAGAATCGGTATGGCGTCGGGAAGGCAGTCGTATAGGGCCAATCGTGACCGGAATCATGGTAGATGGGGGCCCGGCTTTTCCCTCAAAGATCTTAGAGATTGACTTGTGCTGCATATCTCATTAGTTTAAGTAAGAATTTGTTTGATATATAACAACTAAGGCCCGGCGTCCACCTACTACGATATGGCTCCGATATGCCCTACGATGCACCTCCCGATAAAAAATCAAAATCGCGTCGGAAGGTCCCCTAATATCGGGGCAGTTGACCACGTTTCTGCGATTAGACACCGATAAAACCCCCATACAATGCGTGGTGGATTGGCATGTCTAGACATATGTCTACGATTTTGCACCTTCCCGATATGGCACCGATTTTGACATTTTGTATCGGTGCCATATCGGGAGGTCTACGATTCTATCGTAGTAGGTGGACGCCGGGCCTTAAGGAAAACCATTCTTTGGAATATACAATATCAAAAAATTGCATCTTTCCCAACCAAGCCTTTTTTCTCCATTTTTCGCCTACTTTGACAGTGCTTTGACATATGGAGGATATCACAAAAAGGGGCTTTTTGGTACTTTTCTATTTTCATAACAAAACAGTCCATTTTGACTTCTACTATGAGAACAACAAAAATTAAGGCATCAGAATAATTTTAAAATGATTCTCTACTTAATCAAACTGGGTTTTAGATGGAATTCTTTAGAATCTTCACTCATATTCTAGGAGTCAAACATTTTGCCCAACTTTTAACATAGTTTCTGAGTAAATACATAAAAAAGAAAACAGATCAACTAAGAAATTCAATGTGTACATGACAATAAAGCCCATAATCTTAGGTTTAATATGCTACCTTTTGCAAATTTGTATCTTGTTTAGAGCCTAAGTTTTGAGAAAGTTTGTAAACTAAATAAAGAATAACTAGTTTTCACGTCCTATAGTTTAAACGCCGGGTAAGATGTTTAGTGTGAACGCCGGGTAAGATGTGCTGGATATCGCTATGGGTTTTATCATTCCCAAATTTAAATAGGTTGTCATTTTAATTTCCTCATCCAGTGCACCTGGTTTTAACATTAATTAATACACCAGATCCCAAATGTTCTCATGTTAAACATAAATGACGGTTAATCGGACTAGAACTTGTCAAACTGACCGCTAGGAGGACCCCTGGTGAGAAGTTATTGGACTGGTGCCAGCTTTTAATGAAACATTCTATGTTATGAAACATTCTATATAATGAAAAATATTTATTATATTTTGAAAGGTTGACATAAGTTTGTTTTGTATTGTTTTGTCACTTCTATGGACAGGAAGTCGGTCTATATCCTGGAAGCCTGGCCTCGGGTGAATACATATTAGGCCAGGTAATCTCTACAGATATCACTTTGCAGGCTTCCTGACAATATATAACAAAGTGGCGAAGTGGCAAAGTAGCTCCAGTACACAATATGGTAAATGTAACTAATACCGGGGACACACAAAGCGAGTGAAGGCAGCGATCTCTGAGTCGCCAACACAAATTGGCGTAATATGTGAGATTTTATTTCATAGGACTATATCCTGCCTATAATTTTGCATATTGGAAGCAGTAATCAGGTGAAATATGAAATAAAAGCTCACATAGACGTCATTTTGTGTTGGCGATTATGCTGGAGACACACCAAGCAAGAAACGCAGCGATTTCCGGAATCGCCAACGCAAAATGGCAAAAATGGGAGCTATTATTCAATATTTCACTTGATCATTGCTTCCAAGACGCTAGATTGTCAGGGAGAAATATCATTATGAAATAATATTTCACATACGTGAAGTTTTGTGTCGGCGATTCCAGAGATAGCCACCTCGCTTAGTGTGTCCCCTTCAAGAGCCACACATCATTCACCATGTACCCATACTATAGCAGGCACCAGAAGCAATTGTGGCCTTTGTATGGCCGGCTTTTGTAGTCAATATTATCATTAAAAGAAATAACAAATTTAAAATTTCCAGTAAATATGTATTTTTTAGTAGAACATCCCGATATCCCGACCTACTGGCAACATTTAGCATAATATCTAATATGATTTTATGCTTCCGCAATAATTTTTCAAAAAGTTACAAAGGAAAAAATACAGAGTGGTCAATCCATTCCATACAGGAATGCCATATGGCATTGTCCGGCCCTGGCCAGGGGAATGCCACACGGCATTGCCCTGCTAGAAAGGGTGTCAGAAAGGATGTGTAATAGGCTTTAATTATTTTAGGAAATCATATATATGGTAGTGTTTCCGAATCAATAGACCCGTTTTTCAATAAGTCTTCCCTTATTCAATGTATGTCCTTTTTATTTGTTTGGTGGGGGGGGGGGGGGAAACCTACCTAAAATCAAGCAGTGATGAAACAACATTTTGATGTTGTAAATGGATGATTTTCTATTGTAATGATTTCACATATCAATTTCATGTGATTTTGAAAAATGCCAATAAACTGATATATACAAAAAAAGACGAAAATCAAATCTGCCTTCTTGAAAATGAGGGGAGTAGATTTCAGAATTGGGAAATGGTCCTCCAAAAAATATTACGAGGTCCTCGATATATAACCCCCCCCCCCCCCCCCCGCACACACACACACCCTTTTCTCCTTTCTAAATTAAAATGAGATAATTCAGTTTTTATGTGTTCCGTCCTCTTCGTCCTAGACATTCATGAGATACACTTATGATATATATCATGTTCACTGCGTACCATGCATAGTTAGCATTAATTTAGTAAAAGAAAAATAATGCCGCACGCCAGGGTGTTTGAAATCATGTACAAACAACATAAAATAACTATTAGGTACCATCTTAAATTGTATTTTAATAGATCATGTAGTTAGCTATGAAGTTACGGACTTAAATCAATAAAAGTAGTATGAAGTAAGTTTACCATACAAAACCAGACTCGTTCAATTAAATTTTAAAAATGTTTATTGATGAAAAGTGCATGAGTTGTACAGTATTATCAATGAGGTGGGTGATTTGATGATTCGTAAAAAGATCAGGGCCTACTGTACTCTTTCTCATCTTCTACGGAAAATCAGTGCAGGAAGACCAGAAGCTTGCTGAGGCTTAGTCGATGGTGTTGCCCTCTAGTGTGGAGAGGACAAGGCTCTTGTTTGTAGCTTGGAAGCCAATTTTGTACACTGCCAACCAGAGCAACACTGTTACCTCTGGGACCTGTTTCACTAGTTTCGTGACATGTCTGTGACACCATACAGACATTGAGGTTTTCTAGTTTCGTGACAACACAAGTAGCTGTCCTTAGGAAAAGACAGAGCCCAAACATAAGAATTAGACAAATCTAGACACATCATTGACCTGTTTCACTAGTTTCGTGACAAGAGTGTTAGACTGACATGAAAAGCGGCACCAAAAGTGCAAGCAAGAAAGGACAAAATGAAGTCTAATGTCTAGTTCTTATGAAACCGGACACACCATCTAGACGCCATCTAGACATGTCACGAAACAAGTGAAACGGGTCCCAGGTCGGGTTGAAAAATCGGTCGCCTTTACCTTGTAGCAGGAATTATTTGTTAGTCTACTGCCAGATCTTTCACACTGTTTAGAGAAACATATATGTCATAACCTCGAAGCTAATTTTAAAAATTGCTATTTTCTTGTGTGTGTATTTTTAAATACAATGAACATAAAGCGAGGTTTCATCATCAATTCGTTTGCTCAAAATATTTCCAAGTAGGTATTTCTGCTTTTAGACCCTACATATATGACAAAAATACTTGGTTTGAGGCGAACACAGAGGGATCTCAGTTCTGACTATAAACCCGTTTCCACTTGCTGACGAAAATGGCCCCTATATTTGAGTTCCCTAAAGATTTGTCGATGGTGCCACCGCGTCTATATTCATATCGGTATCAATCTATTAGTGAGGGTGTATTGTATGTACTGTGTCTACTGTATTTTCTGGGTATAAACATATTTAATTGGCATTGTTATTATTATTTATTTATTTTTTCAACTTTCTTTATTGAATCCATTTGAGTACAGCTTTCGATTTCTTTGTAAGATGATTACATAACAAAAATTGGTTGGAGACAATAACGGGGGCATTGCCTCAACTATAGAAGTTGATTTTCATGGCTTTGCCCTAACCCGATGATGATGATTACACATTTCTGGCTGAGTATAATAACTAATTTACCAACTAACATAGGTAACAAATTATTGATACCAAGAATTGTAAGAGTCGTAACCATAACTATAGTAGTGTACTAAACATCATATTTGAGAGAACCCAAGATGAACCTAGATAAACATGAAATGTAGGTTTTATCATGAGTTTCGAAGACCATACTTAGATAATAATTATATAATATGATCAATATAGAAAACATTAGATTTTTACCACATTACAAGACTATTTTGTAGTTTTAGCTTAGTCAACGATTTGAAGTATTTATATTCTTCTGTGTTTCTGACAAGTGCTGGTTGGTCGTTCCATAATCTACTGCGGTAATAGTGGCAGGAGGACATATATATGCATTACAGTTCGGTTTGTAGTTTAATAAAACTGGTGCATTATGTAGTCGAGTTGAATGTACATTTTTATCTAAATAACTTGGATCTTTCGATCTTTTGAACATATAATTCAACATATGTGCCTCACGCCTATTGCCTAACAATGGAATCCCTGAAAGTACATGTAGATTTCGAATTGACGTATATCTTGGTGCTTTGAGACAGATTTTTAAGCATCTATTTTGGAGAAGCTGTAGTGATGCTAAATATTTATTTGGGCTATTTATAAACAATACGTCACCATAATCAAAATGAGGGAGTATTACTGATTGTTATTTTAGGCTGCGAGCATTCTCTGCACGTCTAGTTTCTATTCACCGATCTGGCGTACGTGTCCCCAACTAAACTTGTCGGTGGTCCCCGACTGGAGATCGGTGCCAAAAAGCCAGCCAATGGAAACGGGCTTAGGAGTTTGGTTTAATTCAATGTATGTATCAACCGTAAACCAAGCTAATTTGTTCTAACACGGACCTATATCAAATCCATGGTTCTCTGTAGGTTCTGAGAGCCGAGATACTTTAATTTTAACTGAAGGCTAGATTAGGCAGTGTCCAGTGTTTCATCCTGCCCCTAATAAAAAACGCCATAGGCTTAACATGGGATTTGTTTATGTCACGGGTGTGACATGAAGTGTTGTTTATGTCACTTCTTTCTGCTACTGAAAAAATATGGAAACGGGGTAGGATAAAATCTAGACGCCACTCGTTTGAATTTGAGTTTATTTATGCCACTCATTTTGTTGGCTCCGTAATGTCACTCGTCTTCGACTCGTGAAAGTATGGAGCCAACAAAATGTGTGGCATAAATAAACTCAGACTCAAACTCGTGACGTCTCTTCATATTATACATCTGGCTCCAGCGGCCTGTAAATTCCATGCACATTGCTGCAGTACCTTATTAAAACAATACTGATTTTATTGAGGTAAGACATTCTCGGTATATATCTAATTGGCCAGAGGTTAGTAACGGGGAGTGAAGGTAGAGGGCAGCCATACCAGAGGCTTATTCGCTGACTGGAGCAGCTCACATCCAGTGCTGACATCTGGTGGCAGCGAATGGAACTACTGGTATTTGCTCCTTTGTCGCCGCCTACATATTTGGGTGTACTACAAATGGTCGATGATATTGGAAGCTTGGCAACCAACCCCTGCCTGCACTGAGCTACGATATAAGGCCCGTTTCCATTGGCAGACACACTGTGTAGATTTTTCTTGTGTTCTCCTGATAGCCTATTTGCATTGGCCATCACCGATATACAGTCGGGAACCACCGATGGCTTATAGCATTGCTGGCACAAATTGGAAATAGGCTATTAGGAGAATAGACTCTAGTACAGCCAGTTGTCGCCAGGGCACACAGGCTCTCATACTGGGACTGTTTTGCGCTGCCATTTTAAGGTGGGAATTCCTACCTTCTTCCCAACATGCACCTGGAAAATGGCGGATCGCTGGTTCTAACCTCGTGTGTATTGCGACCCAGTAACCAGCAATATGATACAGTATCCCTCTTGTCAAACTGATCCTATAAATAGGACAGCCAACCATAAAATTCCACTCACTAAAGGTGGCTGGCCACTCAGAGCCATGCTCTGTTAGACCTTCACGTACCGTAACCCGGAGGCGGCGAGGTGCGTGAACGGACTATTAGGAGAACACAGAAAATCTACACCGTGTTTGTCGGCCAATGGAAAAAGGCCTTTAGGGGTTGGTCGGCTTCTATTCCACACGGTAACCCTCTGTGTTTGCCTCAAACCAAGTAGTTTGGTCTATGTAGGCTCTAAAAGCAGAAATACTTGAGAAATATTCATAGCTAACAAATTGATAAAAATCAAGCTTTATATTCGATATATTTTCAAACAAGTACACAGGAAAGGAAATAGGAAA
Organism: Alentia gelatinosa; assembly: GCA_950022655.1. NCBI lineage: Eukaryota > Metazoa > Annelida > Polychaeta > Phyllodocida > Polynoidae > Alentia > Alentia gelatinosa. The sequence continues at coordinate 16,240,790 of OX465580.1, read as the reverse complement.
ATGGAAGATCGGCTTCGAGATTACCATGTAACACACTCTCCAAGCAATACACAATTTCAGGCAGGAGAATGATAGATATTTCCCTGTAGCGGGTCAAGGCGGCCAGAGCTAACGTTGTGTAGCTCTGGCGGCCAGTGTGTGATATTGGAGACTGTCGAAGAATATGTCTTATTTCAATAACAAGATTGTATCATCATAGAAGCTTCCCTTGTGGTATATGATATGGGCTTTGTAATAATTTTGACCGTTGGGACAAAGGCTTCTTCAATGGCTTGGTCTGATAACGATCGAAAGCCCAGGTATTTATTCTAAGATGTTTATTTTCCCTTTTGCTCATCACTGAACGTCATGAAGGCGTATAAGGAACTATGGTGGGATTCGGATTCAAAAAGTTGTCCCCTAAAAGATCGTATATACGGACTTGCATATCCAAAACAGATACATATATAAGACAATAGAATACATCTAAAACACTAGGAGCATATGTTATTTCCATTCATAATGGAAGAGCGCGAAATACCAAAATCTCATAAAATAAAAGTAAGAGAATATCAATATTTTGGTATATTTCTTTTGAGATGTTTTTCATTTTTTGGCTAACGTTTTTGATTTTGACTTGTGCCTGGTCTAGCATAGCACAGATCACATTCACCTTGTCGTGGTTGTGACTGAATTTTTCATTTAGGGTCTTGGTCAACTGCCGTACTTCTCTGGCTAATAGGTCAGCTGTGCCACTCAGTTCGCTGTCTAATAGCCCCTTAGCGCTTGATGCACTCATGTTTGTTTGGATTGAGGGTACTTCATTTGGATAACTAATGCCCTTGGTAGTCCTCTTACTAACATATTTGTCGTCTGTTTTCCATCTACTTCTAAGAGTTATTTTGACATCTTCAGATGGGGCATCATCTGGAACATCCATATATTTGGCACTGTTATCATAGTCCATTGATATGTGATTTCTGTCCATATGATATATGCATTGAATGCACACACTTTGACATGGTCACTCAGCCATGAAAGTTCTATTTAAAGGAACAAAGTCAGTAGTGGGACAGGGATTCGGTCAGACTGGGATACTGGACACCTGCCCATTTCACTAGGCCTTTACAGTTGGAACATTGCTAGTGAAGTGTTAGATTCTTTGCAGTAGGCTGAAACCCTGTGTGAGCTTTCTAAACTCTAGATGACGTATATGAGCGCGATTTCCCGCGCTCAAAAATAGCCCATGATCTTAGATTTGGCAAGGGAACTTTTGCAAATCTGAATCATGTTTACAGTATAAGTTATGATAATTGTTGTATACAATATCAACAGTAATATAATTTTCAGTCTTCTATATGGTTTCACGGCCTGTAGGACACATGGGTATTGTGCTATGGAGGCGAACCTCTAGTCCCCGACGCCATCCAAATCAGCAGGTGGTGGGAACAATTTTCAATGGATTTTATAAAATATATTGTTGGGGCTTGCCATGCAGGAATTTTAGCCTCATCTCAATATTATCTATAGATTATAACAACCGACAACGGGGTCCCCCCCCCCTCGACTACAGTGGCGCAATCTTACAATGTTCTGGCAGATGATGGCTGAAGTAGCAATCACCCTGTGCCCTAAAGTTGGGAAAGTTTTCAAGTGATGTGTCCTTCTCTGAAGTGCGCATTATATATGTCTCCCACGAGGAAAGTACTGCATATAGATGCGAAAAACATCGGGAATATTTTTTACTATATACAAGCAAATAAAAGAATACTTAGTACTCTCCATTCTTCTTAATAATATTAATATTGTGTCCATACTATGATGCAATTATCGAATTTTTAGCTACAGATGTTTATAATACCCGTAATGCTAAATATGTGTTTCTGTTTTCTTTCCAGGTAAGTACATTTCCGACATCTAGATCTCCTTGTTCACTAAGGTAGGTCTTTAGTATTACATGAGTTAGGCTGTCTGAATAAATTCTGCGTTGTTTTGACGATTCTGAGGCATCTCCAAATCATCGAAACAAGGAAGGATTTAATTCGGTGACCCTCACACTAACTCCTTCTTTCATATAACAGGATATTATCAACTAGGAACACATGTGATATGACATATGGAAAGAAACAACATTATGTGAATGTAAGTATATCAAAGATGAGTAATATAGGGATCTTATATGAATTAAACCTGAGAAATCTATGAGCATGTATGATCTTGGAATTGCACAGGATATTAATGATTATCTGATAGTACCCTTCGTAACTAAAATTTCCGCTGTAACTATTCGTGCAATTATTACTTTGTAAAACATCCATTTATTGGATGAAATAAATAGTTGAAAATATATATAAAAGAAAAAATCTTCACGGTTATAACGGTTACTGTTTCATCCAGTCTGCGCTTCTGTTTCTCTCGTCTTTATTCATTCTGTTGGTGTACAGATCTTCCATGAAATGGATTGATATAGCAGTTGTCCTTACATTTCGGGTTACAAATAGGTGATATGATAAAGGGATGATGATGATGATGTGGTTATATGTAAATCTTAACATCAATTTGTTTACATATACGCAGATTCACCATAGTTATTTGGTAAGTTGTAGTCTGTAATCAATTTCTGTCCTGACACTTTAACATGAGTAGGGGATACATATAATCTATAATCGTACCAAATATGAAGAAGATTGGCAACTTCGATCTTCAGATATTTGCTAGTCTTTTTCCGCTGCTGCTTGCACTGTTGGTGCCGCTGTTGATGTCTGTCTAGGCCTAATGTCACAGACTACTGAAACAGGTCCCTGGTGATACTTTTGAAACTCTGGTTTTTTGGGGCATTCTGGGCTTCTGCACTTCAGGTATTCCACATTTTAATACTTCAGTAGCTTGGGCTTCTCTTGACCCGGTAGTTCTAATTTGCACATCTCATCCTTGAAAACACCATTTTGAATGGAAGCAACTCATGTGGCTCATAGGAAAGATCTATATTCATTAATTGTAGATATTTTTCTCTCTCATTTTGACATATTGTACCTCACCTTCCCTTGGGGATTTGTTGGTACATTTGTCTTTTCATGCCACGTTCAGCATTGCTATATTCATTAATTGCTCAGTTATTACTAATATATCCTTACAGCTTTCCCGTAAAGTGCTGGTTCCACCAACACACAAGATATAGCAAGATTAGTCACGATTTGGTTGTCTTGCTAAATCTTGCTAAGTGTTGAATAATCGTCTGCATATTTGCAACGATGCATCTGTCTGGTTAAGCACCTGTGCCGCTTTCTCATCATGACAGATTGCGATATGCACTAGATCTTGAGGTGTCACGACGGTGGAACACTAAAATATACACATGACATCATCAGAAAGTACACATATCATCGCGCATAACATATCACGACAAAGAAGGTATAAAATATCGCAACACTGTAAGATATACCAAGATATACCACTGCACATCCATGGTTTTGGTGGAACCAGCCCTTTATTGTGAGACATTCACTCCCAGGTATATGATACTTGATAAAATTATTGCTATTCGAACTTCTGTCATGCCAATGAGATACATTGAATACCTCGTATATTAAAACTGGCTTGGTATTGAATCCTAGACCTACAGGCCAATTTTCATTGGCCCACAAAAACGGAGTTCTCCTAAAAGCCCGTTTCCATTTTGCGTCAGCAGCGCTAAAAGTCTGTCGGTGGTTCCTGACTATAAATCGGTGATGGACAATGGAAATGGGCTTTTAGGAAAACTATAAAATCTCCACCGTTTTTGTTGGCCAGTGGAAACAGGCCTTTAGTAGGCACATCAGGATTAAGCACACTATACAGGTTAACCCTTTAAGGACGAATGATGCCTTGAGGCATCATCCAGCCCAGGCGAAATGATGCCTTGAGGCATCAACCGTCCTAGGCCGAATGATGCCTCAAGGCATCATTTTTCTAAAATCAATAAAATTGTTTTTGACAAGGAAATAATGTATTAATCTACATGAAATCTTCAGGAAATGTAGCTTTAACATCAAAATCAATATTAGTAAGCTAAAATAAGTGAAATAATATTCATTACCAATAATATCACGTGATGGGACATCAAATTATGACTTTATCTAAAATGTGTTCGTCCTTTAGAGATATATGTGGTTTTCGACGAGGCTTATCTGATTCCGCTACCTTCTCCCACCCCTTGCGTCCCCTAGAGATATTCACTATCATTAGCACCCGTCCTTATGGTGACAGCTCTGCCACAGGTGGCCGTCCTTAAAGGGTTAATGTAAACTGTCTGACGTTAAATCCCCATCCTGTCTTTGATCTCTGGGCAGGTGCCAGTTGACCCCACACGTACCAGGGTATCCATGGCCAGGGTATCCATGGTAAAGGGGTCGTCCTTGACATGCTCCAGACATGCGCCTGTCCCAACCGATAGAGGACACCTCAAGGTCATACTGCAGCTACATGTCTTCAGTGTTAGGTTAACTACCCATCGTGTCAGGTTTATTATCTATCGTATACAAAGTCCCCATTGAACATGTATGGTCCCGAGCTCATTGTCTTTGTATTATACAATAGCATATTGCTATGACATGTCCATATAAAACTACTTTGATATTGCAACTGTGCTGAGTATGTAGAATATCATTATATTGTACTGCTCCCTATATGATGGAAGACCACCCGTGTGGCGCATTATTGGATTAATAAAAAGAAATTTTTAAAAGTAGACCACAACCCATTGTTAGGCCACTCCAAAAAAACTTGTTTCTCATCACTGCGCGCATAAAAAAAAAACGATTTTAAAAGATATATAATTTCTTTTTTAAATAGATGAACCTTTGAAAGAAATTATGAAAGGTATGTGTATTTAGTATCAAATTAAAGCTCCTGATGTCAGGGATGCATTACATATAGAGCCAGTAAAAATCTGGAAACCCCGTGTAAGTAAACACCCCGCGTAAGCAGCAACTGTGGCCCGGATCGGTGGGTGTCCGCTTATGCGGGGTTTTACTGTATGTCTGCCCTCGTTGATATAGCAAAAAAAAAAAAAAAAAAAAAAGCGCCCTCGTCATATTCTTCATGGCTTGCTGATGAGAAACAAGTTTTTTTTGAGTGGCCTTAACCCTTTTGAAGCAGGACTCTGTGGCAGAAATATGTGGATTGGGACTGGTACCAGGGATCAGTAAAACGGTAGGGGGCGGGCCTATTGTCGTCAAAACCCTGAATTGATTGTTTGATTCTTTTTAGCACTCGATCCTTTTTTCATACCCTTTAACTGAAGATGTTCAAAGTGTATTCCCTGGAATTCCATGTTTATTGATCCATTATTTCTTGTTAAAACAATTAAATCATAAATATTGTAAATAATGGCTCAAAGCATCATTTGCCCTATGCTGGGGAATGCCTCAAGGTATCATTCACTTTACACTGGGGAATGCCTCATGGCATCACTCGCCCTGAATGGTGAAACACTGTCAGACACCTTAACTATTGTATATGGATTGAAATCCATTATATACGGATAAATGGTCCCTTTGTGATGTATAGTGCCAATACTATGAAGTCACTTTGCCAAACTCCAGTCGTGGAATACGGTGGCCAAGATTAAAACGAATCAGGTTTTGATTTTATCCTACCTATCTCCTCAATTTTGGAATATTACGTGATAACAATGCTGTATGCCACTAGTGGCATATAAAACTCTGTATGCCAGTCAGCGTGGCATACGGAAACCCAATGTTAAGCCTATGGGATTTTATATTAGGGGTAGGATAAATTTATATGCCATTTATGGTGGGGATGCCTGGATTGAATTTAATCAAGAAGATGGATGGTGTAGGTTTTTTTTGTTGTTATTTTTTATTCATTGGGTCGCCTTATAATATAAACTAAGTAATACTATCGTAAAACTGGATGAGTTTTAATCTTGGCCGCCGTATGCCACGACTGGAGTTTGGCAAAGTGACTTCATGAGGCGAAGCCGAGTGAAGTCTGGTGCCAAAACTCCAGGAGTGGCATGCAGTGGCCAAGATTAAAACGAATCAGGTTTTGATTTTATCCTACCCCCTCTCCTCAATTTTGGAATATTACGTAATAACAATTCTGTAGGCCACTAGTGGCATATAAAACTCCGTATGCCAGTCAGCGTGGCATACGGAAACTCAATGTTAAGCCTATGGGATTTTATATTAGGGGTAGGATAAAGGACAAGACAGGACAAAGAACAGGACAGCACAGGACAAGAACAGGACATTACAGGTCATAGGTTGCGTCTGGAAAACAGTTACCCCAGACAAATACAATAATCCATATCTCAATCGGTCACACATCACAGTACTAAAGGGTGGAATGTTTTACAAGTATGGTTTTGTAAACAGGCGACTTTGTAAACCATTCGAGGTTGATATCGTTATACACTCGATAAGGCCCGTATATTATAACGTGTATTATAACCTCTCGTGGTTTACGGCAGCCTGTCCACAAAACCATCGATTATTTTCTATAGTCATGTTTTATATATCACCATCACCATCAATATTCCAGGGGTCGTTACACTATAAAACGGTGTTTACTATCCAAACATCAGTGTTTATAAGTTAAACACTCATTTAAATACTTTCTTGTCATAATTGTCTGAACGCATTTTTTGGTTAAAGATGTACAATTCTAATCGTGTTCAGGTAGAAAACGTTTAATTGTTTTAGGTATAACTCTGTCAAGTGTTCATATTTAATACGTTTCAAATTTAAAAGTGTTTGGATATATAGTGTTTAACATCAGGAAGGATCTAAATACAAAGTGTTATCTTTAGGAAGTGTTTACGGTATAGCATACCGTGAATCAAAACAATTGTAGTCAATTTGCTGCCAGTATGTAGCTGATAAGTTAATTGGTATTTAAAATGGGAGGTGGAAGACCGAGACGTGTATGTATGCGAACCTATTCCAATAGAAAAAAAACACAGTCTGTCATAATGGCTTAGATATATTATGCAAGTGACATGTTACTAATAGTGCCAGACCATATCTACAAATTTATGTTTTGTGTAAACTCAACATGCGCTGTGCACCTTACATATTAATAATGAACTAGTCTTCTCTCCAACTCACAGTTTCCTTACTTCCAAGTGTTGTGGAATACATACCTAACTTAAAAATCGGGGGTCACCGTGCCAGTTTTTGATTTATAGATCAATATGAGTATAATTTTATATAAGAATATATAGAAATTCTAAAAGGCATTTTTTCACATAGTAAAACCCATGTCATTTTCCTCAAATTTTTACAGAATATAGTACACATATAATACTATTTATTCATGCTTTAAAAATCATAGGTCACCGTGCTTGTTTTTGAAAGAATTGAAGAAAACCATGTTTTTCAGTAGATTTCCTATGTAAATCAAACAATTGCAAATTGGCCTATTTCAAACAATCGAGATTGGATAAACTGGACAAAATGTTGAATTTACTCATGTAGAATTATAATGACTCCTAAGAAACCAGTTTGGACTAATAATTGACAATATTCAAAAATCACCAGGTGGCGCCACTGTGAATTGCAGGATTTGCCTTTAAAGCTTGAAGCACCTCAGCACTCACTACCTGCAGTGCGTTTATACTAATTCGACAGTCTAAAGCCTCTGGAACCATTATAGTACAGTGAGGTTCACTTATACCTGAGCTGTAGCTCCCATTCCCATGTGGAATTCATGAACAGCCAGGAAGTGAGATCTATGACTATACGATTTGTGCTTCGTGGGATACCAAAGAAAAGATATATTTGTGTCATGATGACGCTTTTTGCGATTGTAGGCTAAAATGTTAGTTCTAAATTTAACAGGGCTATACCTTTTGCCGTGATCTCAATTCCAATGTGGAATTCATGAAGAACCAGAATATGAGATCTATTACTATACGATTTCCGCCTTGTGGGATACTGATGAAAATATATATGTTTGTTATGAAAACTCTTTTTGTGATTATATGCTGAAACGTTAGTTGTATATTCAACACGGTTATACTTAAGGCCGTGATCTCAATAAAACCCACAACTGTCCATAATAGGAACTGTTTGTCTTACTTAAACAATCACAAACATACTCAATTCTTCATTCGTCGAAAGTGGACACTGCATCCTAACCTTGGAAGAGTCCACACAGGTCGCAATGCGGCAGACCACCCCAACGGGTGATGCCAAAAGAAGAATTCGTAAAAAGGAAAAAAAGGAAAACAATTTGGAGGAAAAATAAAAAGATGAAAACGCAGAATAGAGCCATCCTTTTCAGTATGCGGCGCGTCCACCAACCTACTCAATTATCGCCCAGATGAGGTGAAAGGTAGCTTGGAAGTCGTCGCCATTACTGAGCGTCTCTCCCGTTCACCGAAGCTAACCGGAAGTAGAACTCTAGCACCGGCGTACTGCCACTCTCCCAGCAGGGGGTCGCTGCTCCTAGAAATGTGGGAAAATCGTTGCTCCTGTAATATCGGATCGTGTATAATCGTGATTTTCATTCTGTATCACTACATTTTTACAACACCGCATTTTCAGTATCAGGTGAAACGTTCATTAGATTTTTCGTTGGATAGAGATGGTGATATATATGATGCAATCAACAGAAAATCTGGAGCGACGATTATCGATGGCGCTCGGACTTACTAATCTCTGCCTTAACTCAGTGATGTTACATAGAAAAACTACATTTCGGATTAAAAATAGATATGAATCCACAATTTATCTGTCTCCCTTTGTGAGCGGGCATATGTGACATGTTTAGAAAAACATTTTTCCCATGCGGAAAATCGGGCCCCGATTTTCGCCGATTTCACCGATTTTCCCGGGGGAAAAATGTGACATGTTGACAGAGAAAACCCTGCAACACATGAGGTGCTTTCCGCTGAAGAAAGTAATCCCACAGTGTATTCCTGATTTGACATCACTAATGAACGAAACGAGTGTATATCATCTACCATATAGATATATGCATTTCTATTTACAAGTAGAACATAAAATACTTAACAAAACTTTAAGAATTCAGGATATTTTAACCCTTTAAAGACGGCCGCCTATGGCAGACCTACACACATGGGGACGGCTACTGGTGGCTATGTACAGTTCTAGGGGACGGGGGGATTGTCCTCTGAATTCGAAATTCGAAGGTTTATCACGTGATATAATCTATTATCCTTAATATTTTTATTTCTATTATTTAGAATTCGAAAATATGAGGGTACACCTACATTCTGTAAAAATTTTAAGTTTATTGTTAAAATATTTCATTTTCAAAAACAATTGAATAAATATCCAGCAATTGATGCCTTAAGGCATCATCCGCCCCTGGCCGGGTGATGCCTTAAGGCATCATCCGCCCTTAAAGGGTTAAAAAAAACCTGGTGTATTGGGCAGATTTTGTCCCCAAAAAAGCAGTTCTGTGCAGAGATATAAGCCAGTAGTGAGGCGCAGGATCTATGCTAGGAGAGTGGCGTACTGCCATAGAACAGGCGCATGCGTGGCTATAGACGTCTGCGTATAGTAAGCGGCAGTGTGAAGCTCAGTGGGTCCTGAGCCGTCTCCCGAGGCAGAACGAGTTTGAGGAAGTGAAGGTCAATTGATTTGTGGGGTAATTCGGGCGGCGGGCGATGTGGGGACTGGTGGCAGCGCATGTAGTTCAGGTGATGGTTGGCGGTAGAGGTACAATTCTCCTGCCTTCTGCTCCCACTCTGTCTCATCAGGTCCTAACCACATTCCTCCCTTTTACTCCCTTATAGTTACCATAGCAACGGCGTTAGCCCTCCCATCAAAATTCCTCCTCTGCTTCATGGCACTCTCGGCCCGCCTGTCACCTTCCTGTAGGCCTGCATACTATCTATTTTCAATATCTTTCTGTGTGCTTTCCTCTGTATCTGCATTCAGCTTCACTGCTGAGCAAGGGACAGATAAGATGACGAGGCAGCTGGGGGTATTTATTGTTAATATTATTGTCATTTTTTTTATTATTATTATTATTATTATTATTATTATTATTATTATTATTATCATTATCATCAATATTATTATCCTAATTATTATTATTGTTATTATTATTATTATCATTATCAATATTATCATTATTTTTATTATTATAATTATCATTATCATTATTATCATCATTATTGTCATTATTATAAAATGATAACATGAGATGAATGATATATGACAAACAATTATAATGAATCAATTGATCCCTAGTTTATATAAGTAGTAATATAGTAAAATTGGTAATAGTATATTGATCGATAAGAGTATTGGTAAGTATGATAAATACAATAATAATAATATGATGAATTTTTGATAGAATATGTAAATTACCGGCCTACGAAGTAGGGTAATAGGAGAAAAGGATTGGGGGTGGGGTGGGAATGAAAAGTACGTGTGGTAGGATTAAAGGTTGGTGAGGAGTGAGGGGAGTGTGTGAGGTAAGAGTTTGAGGTGAGAATGGAGAGTGAGGGGGGAGTTTTCTGTTCACCGGACGTCAGCAGTGATCGGTCCTGTTTAAACAGCGGTACAATACCATCGAGTATCTTTCCCCCCCTTTTTTTATTAAATATAGTTCGCCCGTACTAATAATAGCGGTCCGCCATCATACCTCTCTATACAAAATATTAAGCAATTATGTGGAGAGATTTCTATACCTCGATATATCATAAGAAAAATAAAGCAACTAGATATGATAATCACATGATTAATCTATCATGCGATTTTGTCACCTCAATTTGGGTAGATGTATTAAATGTGGCAATGAATTGAGTGAGATGTGGGGTGATGGTGATCCTTAGTTGGTGGAGAAGTCCTTCCATTATAGGGGACAGAGCCATTGTTAGTTCACGAAGCAGTCACTAGGTGGTCGGGGGACAAACCTGTATTCTGGCTCTTTGTTCTTACAAAATTCAACTGCCTTTCAATATTTTATCACGGTTCCCTTGACTCTCTTCACCCATCCCAAAGTAGGATGTCATAATAACTAAACCCAAGACATGATATCTTCCATTAGGAACACTTTATATAAATATGTGAGCAAGGCTAAAGTTGTGACATTTCCCAATTATCACTCACTTTTTTCCCACCTCCATTAGTGAAGAACAGCTAGTTTTTCACCTCCTTTAGTGGAGAACACCTACTCGGGGGGCGTCATGGCGGCGCCCATGGATCATAGGCTATATGCCGTATAGGGGACAGAACCACTGTTAGTACATAAAGCAGTCAACAGGTGGCTGACAGTACGGCGCCAACATTAGGGGGATAGAAGCTGTACTGTGGCTGTTTGTTTAACAGACTCAACGTTTCACCATGATTCCCTTGTCTATTAACACTCATCCCTGAGTAGGATGACTTAAAAATGAATCCCAGGACATTTTCGACTCTCATATAAAGCTTTAAGCACAGGTATACGAGAGGCTAAAACTGTGACATTTCCCTTTTATCACTCACCTTTGCACCTTCAGTGGTGAAGAACATAGCAAAATGTAAATAGGCTTTTAGGAGAACTAAAAAAAATCTACACCGTTTTCGTCGGCCAGTGAGAACAGGCCTTAACAGTGACAGTGCTGAACATTAATATCCGTTCTATTTTCTCACCAGACCAGGGAGAGAGGATAAAGGGGAGTATTTGTCAAGACAACACGTTTTGTCAGGGCTGAGGGGGGTGCGGTAATCGGAGAGACGACTGAGAAGATATCCGAGCCACATAATGATCCTATGGCTAATTAAGCCTGGATACAATCTCCCGCACCTGAACAACAACCTGGGGTCCTACAACAGTCAGCCGTGGTGGGCCCAAGCACTGTGCATAGCACATAAGATATTTGCAAGAAGATATACACAATATTCACTGGTTTCAGATACAAGCGGTAGTATGCTCCGAGGAGTTGACGCGTAGTAATATCCGAGCGTATACGAGGATATTACCTAGAGTCAACTCCGAAGAGTATACAACCGCTTTTATCTGAAACCAGTATATTGTATTACTATATATATCCACCTTTTCTTGGCAAGTGGCGTACTGACATAAGTTCATTTGGGTATGCACTATTTTTTCATACGCATTATTTGTCCGTATGCGCCGGCTTTTGCAGCCGAGAGCTTACAAAATATCCGCATGCTCCGCCTATGTACATACACGCCGCCCAAGCGTTTTCTATGGACACTTTGTATTTGGTGGATGATAAATGAATCTATCATCCGCCTGGTGTCTTCCCAACGAGTTAACTATCAAAGTTAAGAAAAGATCATAAGAATGTGCATTGGAACTCTAATTAAATAGAAGACTGTCCAGAAGTAGAATTTAACAATGAATGATGTGGAAATATCTACCCGTATTAACCCTTTAAGGACGCATGATGCCTGGAGGCATCACCGCACTAAAGACGCATGATGCCTGGAGGCATCACCGCACTAAAGACGCATGATGCCTGGAGGCATAACTGCACTAATGACACATGATGCCTTGAGCCATCATGCATCCCAATATGAACAAAAATGTTTTAACAAAGAAATGATAGAGCAATATTCATGAAATCTCCAGAAAATGTAGATATTACATCATATTTAGTATTTCTATTAAAAAGAAATAAAATATTTATGATTATGTATCATACTGCATGATTATAAACTTGGATATCAGTTTTAACTATTATGTGCCCGTCCTCTAGCCAGACAGACTCTCACCAGCACCTGTCCTTATGGGAGTAGCTAGGCCCGAGGCAGCCGTCCTTAAAGGGTTAAAAACAAATGCGGGCAGGTATCAAAGTGCCTTGTCTGTCTATACTCAAACCTGAATTTGACACTGGTGCAGCCATCATGAAAATATTGCAGTTTGCCCTAGACACTAAGAGATAAGCCCATAACTTATTCAGATGACCTTCCCATAGAAGTTAGCTTGGTGACATAGTATCATTTTTAACACTTCTCATTTGTTTATCTTCCCAACTATCAGATTCCAAAATTATTTGAAATTAGCAATAGAACATCAGTGTTACCCAGCCATGAGGTCAAAATATAGCAGTTTGCAATAGACACCATAATCAATTCAGACGGCCTTCCCATAGAAGTATGCACCGTTATATGCCTATATTTTTGCATTTCCTATTTGCTGATGTGTGAAACTTATATTATCCAGAGTTATTTGTAAAAACAATAGAACGTAGAAATCACCCAACTTCCATTATTTGTCTTTAAAAATAAATACTAAGGTGTAACTTTAAACGCCCCGGTGGTCGATTCATTTTTTAACTCTGGTTTCATATTTGAAGTTAATGTGTAATATGAGAAAACGTGGTTACTGAGCCCGTACGGGTGGCCGTTCGAGGTCTTTTGATGAAAAAATACGGCCCGATGCCGCAGGCGAGAGGGCCGTACATCAAAGGACCGAGAACGGACACCGTACAGGCTCAGTCACTACGTTTTATTATTACTATATGCCTCCTACTCGTATAAAACCCCATTTTATTCACTGTATAAGGCCAATATCATTCACTACGGCCCGCTGTCACAGCGGGCGCGAACATTATTTATACTACACCCCTAGCAGCGGGCAGTATTTCATATATGTTCGGCCATAGGTATATAGTAATAAAGATAAACTTTTATATTCAGAGAACGTACGTGTTGCAACATTGATGTTCAATCGATGACTAGGGTTAGAGGAGTGCTGTCATAGCCACATTAATTTATTACCTTATGACTGATAAAAAAAAAGATATGGGTAACGAATTATGTACGATATTTATCTTTTTATGCAAATGGTTATCATTCTCATTTTTACCCTCACTCCTTGCAAAGTTTTCATGTTTCCAAGCGGAGGAATAATCGTCTTCGACATTTACGGGTGAAACCATTTCAGAAAAAAATACATTCTCCTCCTGAAACATCTTCACAGGATAGTAAAAGTCTACTGGATCATTCATTTTGAGATAAAAAGAACCGCTTGAAGTACGGCCGAATAAAATGAAAGGGAAGGGAAACTTCGTTTTCTTCTTCCGTAGCGGATATGATTTTTTTCTTTTCTTTAGTGTAATGTTTCTGGGCACAATCAAGCTATCCATCATAAAGAACATTGCTCGTTATAATAAAATGAATAATACCTTTATTAATGATGAGGTCTCAACCAATTGCAATTATCTAATGCCCGGGAATTAAATTAGATACACACTTCTGCACCGTTGTGATTAGTATGGGGCAGAAAGTAATTTTATGGTATAACATTTTAAGCAACTTTATACAGTTAAATTGTACTTATCTACATGTTATCTACAAAAAGAAACATTTCAGAAGACAAGTATGGTATATACCAACGATGCAGTCTAGGGTATATCGGGGTATTTTTGTCACGAATGAATGGCTACGAAAGGTCTTGTAGTTCTTTCTATAGCAGAAAATCATGCTTTCAACTAATTTCAACAGGTATTGATGTAGTAATTATGAAACTGGAGACAATCTTTTCGTCATCAGTCTCAATAATACAAAGCTTTCATCATACCCATAGCGCCTTATCATATTTCTGGATAACCTTTTTCAAGTCTTCAGTCTTTTTGGATTAAAGGTTAATTTAAACTTGCTACTAACCTTACTATGCACGTTGAGATTTGTACACTCTAGAAGAGATTCTTTCTTGTTTCATACATTTTCTTCAATACATTTACATTTTCATTTAGAGTGTGTAGAAAAATGCGGTAAGTAACAGTATTGCAGGAGAAGGTTCCTCACCCCTAAAAACACACTCTAAGCATTTATCCTACCCCTAATATAAAATCCCATAAGCTTAACATTGACTCTCCGTATGCGCCTGTTTGTCGCATACGGATAAAAAATCGCTCCTAGGAGCGTACAAAAAATGGACCAATCAGAGATCAGCAGCTGAAAGTAGCTCCAAGCGCCTTCAGAGCAGTAAGGAGAGCTATATGGAGGACTTCAGAAAGTTTTTATCATGTTTTTGTTATTATCCTCCCATAAAAATATCGTTCACAGGGGGTAGGATAAAATCAAAACCTTATTCGTTTTAATCTGGGCTCCCGTATGCGACGACTGGAGTTTTGGCTCCGGATATCACTACGCCAAACTCCAGTCGTCGCATACGTGAGCCCAGATTAAAACTCATCCGGTTTAACGATATTGTAGCCCACCTTCCATACGAAATATTACATGAGGAGCGCAGGGAAAATCTATTCTAGGGCCTGAAAGCAGCCATCTTGTATTATGAAAAGGTCATGTGGTAGATGTTATAAAGAGGAATGCAGTACGAATCTTTGCATTTTGCTAACAAGTGACTAGCCATACATAATATGTCAAACTTTATCCTACCCCTTATATAAAGTCCCATAGGTTTTACATTGAATTTACATCTGCTACGGTATGTCGCATATAAAGTGAAATTCGCTCCTCGAAGCGTACAAGACATTGGACAGGTAACCGAGGAATTGACCAATCATAGACCAGGATTGAACCAAGTTCTATTGCCTGGAAGAACAATTGTAAAATTGAACGCAATAGAGAACCTTTAAAAAAGTCAGCTACTAGGAAAAAGGTTCTGGTTGCATTCATAAACCATTCATTCAAATGTTTCTAGCCTGATACAGAATATTGCAAGTATTTTATGAAACTGGACCCATCTCAAACATCATTTCTATATTAAGAATAGAAATACACGAAAGGAAATACAGCTATAATTGCCTTATTTTCCTTTTTTTTTTTATTATGTTTATTAGGGTTCTCATAAGTACAAAAAGCACAGATGTCCAAGCTCGGGGTACCCGTTCTTCCGCTTGGTCCCTCGATTTTATACAATTTTCTTATTGCTAATTGGCCGTTGGAACTACTGTCAGGCAAACATTAAGAGTTGTACAATCATAGTTGTAATCCTTCATGATGTTATGTCAGTTGAAACTAATATGACATTCAACAATAGCGGGAGGTTTAATGAGATGAGATGAATGAACAGTACTCGTTGATATCATGTTTTATCTTAACTTCATATGGTAATTTTTTGGACACCCTTTGTTAATTGTGGTTTTCTGTTACATATAGATATATATTTCAGGCTTTTCATTATTAAACACCAGTCATATAGCCTGAAATGTAACCATATTCGTATTTGAGGACCATCATTGTAACCTATCGTGGTTGAAACACAAGCCACGACCTAATAACCAATGCAGTGTAGTTGAACCACAAACTACAGTACTATGTCAGGTAGTTGCAACACAATCTACCCTTCCTAACAACCGAGTCTTAATAAACTTGACCATTATCTTCCTCAACTGGGGTTGTTTTTGTTTTGTTTATTCTCATTTTAGTTTGATTGATTTACCAGTTGCAACACAAGCTGGTTACATGAAACATTCCGGGTAGGATCGCTTTATCATAAGTTTAAACTTGTTTTTATCTGTAATCGTTGTATAAATCTCTTTCAGCCTGTTCCAGGTTGATATGCCTCGCATGTGGAAGGAAGCATTATAGAGGGGATTCTTTAAAGGGGGTTGTAATAGCCTAATTCCCAGTTTACATCTCAGAGGTAATTTTCGATTGTCAACTTGTTCTGGTATTTGTGTCAAACAGTGGGCATAATGTAATAGGTGAATTTGACATCTGGTCGACCTTCGGCAAGAGATAAAACATACCCATGGCGACATCTTTGTTGACACTGTCAAGTAATACGACTTTACACCTGTGTAGGGCTTTGCAGCAGAAAAATGATTTAGGGCTGGCGTCCACCTACTACGATAGAAATTTAGACCAACCGATATGGCACCGATACAAAAAGCAGATATCGGAGACATATCGGGAAGGTGCAAAATCGTAGACACATGTCTAGACATGCCAATCCACCACGCATTGTATATAAAGTGTTCCATGTGGAAAATATCATGTTTTGGGGTTTAATCATTATGTCATCCTTCTGTGGGATGGGTGTAAAGAGTCAAAGGAACCTTGGTAAAATATTGAAAGGCAGTTGAATTTCATAAGAACAAAGAGCCAGAATACAGGTTTTGTCCCCCGACCACCTAGTGACTGCTTTGTGAACTAACAATGGCTCTGTCTTCTATACAGCAAGTACCATTACAAAACATTAAGGTAGGCTGGGAGTCCAAGGCCTTTTTAGACCAGGGTCAAAAGACACCACATATTACATTTGTTTACATTTTCTTGTACTTTGAAATTTCTCTGACCGATTGTACTATTGCCATTCTAAGTTGCTTTAGTGCTGCGCATGAGCAGATTGACCATGTACAGCAAGTTAAATTCCAAAATGTGACGGAATAACAAGGGGTCAATGACCTCCTGGGCTGTGGCTAATCAAAAATCCTTTGATATTTTGCAAGTCCTGCACATTTTTAGATTCTTTGCTGTCTCCTGTAATGAGAGGGTTTTTGTTGACTGAAAATGTCTTTGAGTGAGGGAAATCAGTGATAACACTTCAACCTAAATTTATCACGTCACAGCACTTAAATCCGTCACGGAGATCTTGCAACCTTTACTTCCCATGCAGTAATAATGCAGTTGACACCACAGACATTGATACCACATACATTGATACCACAGACATTGATACCACAGACATTGAAACCACAGACATTGATACCACAGACATTGATGCCACAGACATTGACGCCACAGACATTGACGCCACAGACATTGAAACCACAGACATTGATACCACAGACATTGATACCACAGACATTGATACCACAGACATTGATACCACAGACATTGATACCACAGACATTGATACCACAGACATTGATACCACAGACATTGATACCACAGACATTGGTACCACAGACATTGATACCACAGACATTGAAACCACAGACATTGATACCACAGACATTGGTACCACAGACATTGACGCCACAGACATTGACGCCACAGACATTGATACCAGAGCTGATGCTGCATCGGCGGACTCCAGCCCTCTCTGATCGTCACCCTACCACCAGTCCCCTCCCCGATCTCAATGCGTCTAGTTGCCAGGCACCCCCCTCCCACCCTCTCCCGTCCCCTCTTCCCCGCCCGCCCGCCCGCCCGTCCGCGGTGCCTCCACCCGCAGCCGGGTCTCTCCCCGCGCTCCTCCAGGGTTCTCTCCTCCTCCTCCACACCAGACATGTGGACAGGCACCTGAGTCAGCCGGGTTGCTGTCGTCAACGGGCAGCGTCAGTGTCCGCCGCCGACTCCGCCGGACCCCGCCGTAACACACCCGGGCCCCGTGTACGTAGCCCGACCGCCCGCCCGTTCCCCCGCTCCTCCGCCCGCCCGCTCGTTGCCCCGCCCGCCGGCCCGCTCCTCCGCTCCTCCGCCCGCTCCACTTGCCCGCCCGTCCGCCCGCCACACGGCATGGTAGACCGCCTTCCCGGGGCAACGTCGCCGACCCAGCCCGGGGGACCGTGGAGACGACGGCTTCCAGTACTAGACAGCTGTCCTACACTGGAGCACCCGCTATGTCCTGAAGCACTGTCTACCAGTTACCTCCATGCTACTGTCCTACACACTTGCAGGTCCTTACGTGCCATTCTCCCCTTTATTGACAGGGACAGGTATTTGATGCCCAACCAGCTCCCTTCTATGAAGCCTTCCCCCTCCACCCATTCCTATACAATATTCTTACTGTGCTATTTATCCCTCCCTCCGTTTTAGCACTCCCACTCCTCTTCCAGTAGGAAATGGGGATTGTCATTCTGGTCACTCTCCCAGATGCTGCCAGGAGTCAGGGAGTGTACGTTATTTTAGCTTTGCCACCAGAGGGAGTTGTGCTCGTACCTGAGGAGCGACTACAGCGCCGCCACACGACAGAGCACGTGAGTTCAGCACCACAGGCGCCACGTCAGACGTCACGCCCTCACGCGGGGATCACCAGAACTAGGCCACTCCAGCACACCGCGCCTTTGTGGACTCTGTTCGGAGGGTGACCAACCTTTGTGGACTCTGTCTGGAGAGTGAGCGACCTTTGGGGACTCCGTTTAGAGAGTGACCGGTCTTTGTGGACTCTGTTTGGAGAGTGACCAACCTTTGTGGACTCTGTCTGGAGAGTGACCGGTCTTTGTGGACTCTGTTCTGAGAGTGACCGACCTTTGTGGACTCTGTTTGGAGAGTGACCAGCCTATGTGGACCCAGCTCAGAGAGTGTCAGGCCTTAGTGGACTCTGTTTGGAGAGTGACTGGCTTTTGCAGACTCTGTTCGGAGAGTGACCGATGGGGGAAGAGTGAGAGCAGGAACACCTGGTTAATCAGGTAATGAAAAACGGATAGTACTTTGGATGAAAATGGCGCACGCCGGTTTGTGAATCTGACCAGTGGCGTACGCCTAGAAATGTGTGGCGTGCGCCGGGCACATAAGCACATGCACCATTGACATCGGATGCGATCTGGCGCGGCATTCAGGCTGAGTGGCGCATCTCCGGCGTACGGGTCATCGAGCGGCGCAGTGTGGCGTACGCCGGCGGCGCGCGGTGAGTGAACACCTCGGCAGGTGCGACGCGGAGACGCGCTGGAGACGCCAGGATCCACACACCGGGCGTCCCGCTGCGCACGCACACACGCACGTCTCACAGAGAAGTCAGAGGCTGGTCCGCGTGGCTCGGCGATAGGTGGGGCGTCAGCCTGCTTCTAACTCTACTCTGTGTGTACTATCTACTACCGGGTCTCCGGATAGAGAGCTCATAGAGGACTGCCATGGTAAACGGCACCGCATGTGGACTGGCCAGGTGATAGGTGGGGTGCCAGCCCGCTCCTAGTTCCACTCTTTATACTACTTACTATCTACTGGACTCCATGTGAAGAGGCCATAGGTGGAGTGCCAGCCCGCTTCTAACTCTACTCTGTGTATACTACTTACTACTGGGTCTCCGTATAGAGACCTCATAGAGGAATGTCATGTTAAACGGCTCCGCGTGTGGACTGGCCAGGCGATAGGTGGGGTGCTAGCCCGCTTCTAACTCCTCGCTGTGTACAATACTCACAACACTTACCACCGGGTCTCCGTACAGAGACCTCATAGAGGACTGCCATGGTAAACTGCACCGCGTGTGGACTGGCCAGGTGATAGGTGGGGTGCTAGCCCGCTTTAAATTCTACTCTGTGATTACTACTTACTATGGGGAGTTCACAGGGGACTGCCGTGTAAAACTGTACAACTCGTGGATTGGCCATGCGATAGGTCTGCTTCATACTCTACTCTGAGTATAAGACTCACTGACTACTGGACTCCGTATGAAGAGGCGCTAGGTCTTGTGCCAGCCCGCTTTAAACACATCTCTGTGTATAACACTTACTAACTACCGGACGCCGTATAGAGAGTTCACCGGGGAATCCCATGGTACACGGAACAGCGGGGTGACTGCTCAGGCGATAGGTGGGGTGCCAGCCCGCTTAAAACTGAACTCTGTGTATACTACTCACTACTGTATACTCTGTATGAAGAATTCACAGGGGACTGCGGTGACATGGTACAGCGTGTGGACTGGTTATCATCATCTAAGAGCCTACCTTAATGATCCGCTGCTGGCCATTAGAGTGTTTACTACACAGCTGCCTGTCTACCCAGTTTAATATGTAGGGATGAGACGTAAGCACTCTCTCTACTGAGAAGATAACTGTCTATTGACATTACATCAGTCTAGTGTTGTATGTACAGACAAAACAGTCATTCTCCCTATCTACGTTCAACGGTTCAGTATAGATCTGCTGAGGACATGGAAGATATTTTCTATGGACACCTTGGGGGTTATTTCCCTATGTGCAGTTGCTCTTGTTATTTTAAGGAAACGATAACTCACTGAAAACTAAGTGGACTTCTCTCCCTGACTTCATCACTGTAGCTGTATTTATAATTTATATAAAAAACAATTTGGGGTTTTGTAACACCCCTATAGGGACAACAGATTGTTAGCTACTAGATTGTTAGCCGATTTAAGTGGTTCATAGCAAAGCGCATGTGGAACAAGTTGCCGTCAGAAGTAGAACAGAGCTGAGTGCGACTCCCGAGAGTATCCCAATTAGACGAGATACGTCCACGTGGGTAGGTATTAGTTACCACCAGCGCTGCCCCGCCCGCCCAGCCAGCCAGCCAGCCTGGGATTAGAGCTGTCAGGAAAGGTGTATCATTCACATCTCGCATAATACTGCCCATGATCTAGATCTGTCTGTAAAGTGGGCTACTGGCGAACTAGGTTTGAATCCTAAAGTGTTCACCTTCGAGTTTCTCAATCGCGGAATATTTCTGAGGAATGTTGGAGTTTAGTTTCCATGCAGGCTGGGAGCATAGTGGAAGCACTCAGTGATAGATTGTGCTTATTACGGTGACTCTACCGTAGTTAGAGGAACCTTATAACGGATTACGGCAGAAAGGAGAGACGCTAGCGAGGAGGCACCATGGCGCGGAATTGGATGAAACAACGGAAGTATGACGTCAAGAGTTCCAGCTTTGAAGGCGGGAGTCGATTGATTCGGCCCTGGACCAGGTAAGGCAGTACCCACCCTCGGCTTTCTGAGTCTCCGATACTTAGTAGAAACCAAACGAGAGTTTGTGTATTACTACACGAGGCGTTAGCCGAGTGTAGTGAGTAGCAGACCTGAACAGAGTGGTATAAACATTGTGAAGGCTAACTCGAGTTCGGTTTCGTATTTATCCTACCCCATCTCACTGATATACAGAGAATATTTGTAATTATCCACGTTAGTAGTTATCAATGCTGCCGGATCTACTTTCGTTATCTCGTCCCTGATTGGTCCGTTTTTTTATTCACCTCGGTGCATAAATAACACTTTATCCAACGCTATGTCAAATACATTGGGCCAATGTTAAACCTATGGCGTTTTTTATTAGGGGTAGGATAAATACAGATAGGCCTGGCGTCCACCTACTACGATAGAATGGTAGACCTCCCGATATGGCACTGATACAAAATGTCAAAATCGGTGCCATATCGGGAAGGTGCAAAATCGTAGACATATGTCTAGACATGTCAATCCACCACGCATTGTATGGGGTTTTTATCGGTGTCTAATCGCAGAAACGTGGTCAACTGCCTCGATATTAGGCAACCTTCCGACGTGATTTTGTTTTTTTATCGGGAGGTGCATCGTAGACCATATCGGAGCCATATCGTATTAGGTGGATGCTGGGCCTTATGCCGGGCAGAATGTCCAAAATCGTAGACGCATCGTGAAGGTTTCTTGGTAAACAAAACATCAGTGAAGCCAATTCCACTGAATATCGACATCCAACAATATGAATTTTGATTTTGCATTGGGAGTTGCATCGTAGACCATATCGGTGCCATATCGTAGCCGGGCCTAACGGCGGGCGTCCACCAACCACGACAAGCCTACGACAATGGGTCCCCGACAAGGTCCACGACTGGCCTACGACTGGAGGCCTTGGCGTGGTTGGTGGACCCCAGTTCCCGACAAGAGTCTACGACAAGGCCACGACAAGGCCACGATCGGGAGCTTGTCGGGAGCCTTCCGACAAGGCTACGACAATATCGAACATGTTCGATTTTTCCCACTACTGGACATTTGTCGCGGAGTGTCATGGTGTGTCGGGAGTATGTCGCAGAGGTCTACCATAGGACATTTTGGTTGAGTGTGCACATCCCGACACACCCCAAACAACACTGTCGTAAAGCCCTCCTTTTTCAGGCTGTGACAAGCGCTGATTGGGACTTTCTTGTCGGCGCTTGTCGTAACCTTGTCGTGGTTGGTGGACAACCCCTAAAACACTAGCCTAGTCTAACTAGGCCAGGTAACGGTTTCCAGTTTCGTGGTGCATTATTGGTAACGCCTCCATTTTTCTGTTGCATTGTGGGATTGGGCCACCTTGGCAGACCACCAGAGACCCTAGCCTGTAGTGTGGCCACCACTCACCAGACGGCGTGTTCATGCCTCAAGGCTACTTCCGAAGCTCCCCTGTGTGCTTCAAGTGGTCGTGAAAGAGACGAGTTGAAGGTCGTGCCAGCGTGACGTCGGAACCCGTTACCTGCCCCTTATTTCATATGGGCAGGGAACCAGTCTACTAAAACACCCGCTTCTGGGACCCCTCGCTTAAGTGGACACCCCTGCTTAAGGGGTCAATTTTCTCGGAACTGAAATCTGTATCTATTTTATTCTAACCCCACTTAAGGGGACACCCCACTTACAGGGAAACCCCACTTATGGGGAATCCCCACTTAAGGGGGCACTTTGCTCGGAACGGAGGGTGCCCCTTTAAGCAGCGTTTTATTGTACACAATAATGATATACGACATCAAAGATCCGAAAGTAATCAGAAGATTCCTGAACACTTTCATATATCATGGGAAGAACTATGGGTCGATTGATTGTTTTCAAAATTAATGAGGTTTTCGAAGTTGATGTAATTGATTTGGCTAATTATTTTCTTTATTGGTATATTAATCAGGTTAAGCTTGAGTTAAGGATGAATCAGTAAACATCATTACACTAATGAGAATTGCGTAAATGATATATCGAACATTGAGATAAGTGGGCATGTATTATCTCTAAAACTTCACAATACGGAGTCCTATACTGTCGATATGCATTGGAAAGTCCATTCTTGTAATATTATATTGGTATCAGCGGTTGGGCAATTGGAGATTATAGAGGAAACCTAATCACGTTTAGGGTCAGAGTTCTTATCCCATTGAGTTTTGATCACGCAGTAATTTTTGCAGGCGAAGCCGCGTGAATTACGTAGTAATTCAATCGAGATGGGATCGAGCTCTGACTCTAAACGCAAATAGGTTTCTGACTTTATTCCATCCTTCACAGTAGCTAGTGGGCTAACATTTGTGACATGATCCCCCATTGGATGTTTTTCCTAAATGTTCCCTGGGAGTGGGATACGAGTTTCCAAATGTTAAATCTATGTGGGGAATATGTTTCAGGGTTGACATAATGATGTCGAATATTATCACCAGAATATCCGCCGCTTTTGCTCTAATTACCTTAATTAGGGGTAGGGGGGTAGGAAGGAAACACTACCCTGCAGCTTAATGGATATGCCCTCAAAATCTATGGCATGCTATCAATTGTTCTTGTGATAAGGTATAGTTATATAAAAATAGCCTAGGCTTCATGCTATCAAATCTTTAAAAAAAGAAAAAAATGAATAACAAACTAAGGACTGGAGGAGAAATATGGAGTTTAGTTTAAGGCCCGGCGTAAATCTAGTACGATATGGCTCCGATATAGTCTACGATGCACCCCCCGCTGAAAAATCAAGATCGCCTTGGAAGGTTACCTATTATCGGGCAGTTGACCACGTTCCAGCGATTAGGCAACGAAAAAAACCCTTACGATACGTGGCAGATTTGCATGTCTAGACATATGTCTGTTTTTTTCTTATTTGAACCAAGATCTAGTCCTAGGGATTACTTTCTTCAGTGGGAAGACCTCATGTGTTGGTGGGTTTTGTTTGTCAACATGACACATGTGTTCACTCGAACGAGCAACCTAATCAACATTTGATTCACATTAAACAGTGATTTAGAGCTGAAAGAGAAACAGCTGGATTGTCTGTGAAGTCCATTTAACAATTACAGTATTTTCCAAATCATAATATGCAACTCGGTCTCTGATATCACCAACATAATTGATTCTTGATTCAATTACATCGAGATCAAAGCCATTAAGGCTAGAATTCGCCAGGAGTGAAATAGGTGATTTACTGAAGGTAATGAGGTTGTATACAGTTTACTAGCAGTGAAATACGTACCGTATTGACATATAACGTAAATGTACTGCACGGACCACTGGTCCGTACACTAAAATACGGACGACCTTGCATACACATTTATTAGATATTTGTTGTTAAGACAAACGAAATTAGTATATTATTTTTTTAATTTCGGGTATATATAGTAAATATATAACGTCCAACCATGCTCGTACAAGTCACAGAACTCGTTGACAACAGACGTTGATACCACATTGTAAACACCTCGTTCCGTACAAACCGTAAATTGTCATCTCGTTCTGTGACTTGTACAGCATGGTTAGGACGTTCTATATAATTACAGTTTACTAGCAGCGAATATACTCAAGGGGCGTCATATGAGCCAACGGCTGCTTATAAATGCAACGATTGTTGCAATTTGCTGTAGGCCTACCTGCAGACTATTCTATGATAGCGCCTCCGCCACAAGCGGTCGTATGATCCGAGGAGTTGACGTGTAGTAATATCCGTGCGTATGCGAGGATAATGCGCAGAGTCAACTTTGAGGAGCAGACAACCGCTTGTATCTGAGGTACATCTGTATCAATCCAGTCATCATTTTGAGTAACCTGATATAATTCATCTTTCACCTGGTATCAGTGTAATAATCTATGTCCGGCAGGACCCGAAAAGGTTATTAGTCCTGCTTCACCAGGATTAATTACTAGTGTTTACCCGCATCCTGCTTATTTCGATCTAGACAATCACCACCGCAGAGAAAATTCCTCGCCTCATCAGGAAAGATATAATCAATATTTTATTCTTTTCTCTTGTACCGTTGAGACAAAGAATTATTTGCGTCATTTGTTACCTTGGCTTGAACCTGCTCCTTACATAGGATCCAGATATATCCATTACCTTATATACAACTCTAATTGGGATTAAATGAGAGTTGGTTTGGTAACAACCATTATACCTGTGCTGATTACTATGATGCGGCCACTACAGTAACTCATCCGTTGTTAGTGTTTGTAATGAGGGAGACAGGTGTGGAATCGTTCTCTATTGTGATCTCGCCGTATCCAACAGACCTGGATTAAGTATTACTATTACACCTATGGCCGAAGATGTATGAAATACTGCCCGCTGCTAGGGGTGTAGTAAAAATCATGTTCCCACCCGCTGTGACAACGGGCCGTAGTGAATTGCAGTAGTCTTTATGCTCTTTGTAAAGTTAATAAGAGGGCGTTTGAAACGATTGGGAGGTGTATAGTGATAAGAAAACGTGGTTACTGAGCCTGTACAGTGTCCGTTCTCCGTCATTTGATGAAATAAATACGGCCCTCCCACCTGCGGTGTCGGGCCGTATTTTTATCATCAAATGACCTTGGACGGCCATCTGTGCGGGCTCAGTAACCACGTTTTCTCATAGTACGCAATAGGAACATAGAAACAACAGCCCCGGGAAATAGTGCCTTAATACCGCTTATCGGTGTATAATGGATAGGGAGGCTCTTAAACCTTTCCCTTAAGCACTTGGTTTCAGTTTCCCTGCTAAGCGTTACATATCAGGCATTCATTGCACAAATGACCCTTGATTCCGTTTAATAATCGAGGATCTTACATAAAGACCCTTCTTTGTACCTTTGATCCTAGATTATTTAACGGACCTCTGGTACGACAGGCACCTTCTTTGGGAAATGGCAATGTCACATGATGTGTAATGTGATTTGAGTAATTCACCTTGGTAGTTGATGATATTCTGTTATAGATACCAATTCAAAAGTCAATATGGCTCTTTAAATATACATTGTCAAAATTTCTTTTTATTAAAAAAATTATCCTTTTATTTATAATATTTTGTATATAAGTATCAATGATGCCTCTAATGATGCCTCTTTAGGAGATGCCGTGTGGGCGCAATTATAACTAATGTGAAATCAATGTACATTGTATGTATTATACATGATATTGTCCATGTACATGTTTCATTACTACAAAATATAATCATTTAAAGATAAGGCAAGGTCGGTACTCTACATGATGATTACATCTTCATCGACTCCTTCAGTGGATGACAGATATTCATCTCGTACATATCAGGGCCCTGTTTTTCAGTCGTGACAATCGTTATGGGCGACGTGTTTTTGCCGTCAGTGTTCGATAGACACGACACTTTAGTGAATAGGCGATATGTCATGAGTCTAAGAGGTGTAGGGTGGCCAAACGTGTTTTTCAGTCACGACAATCGTGGGGTCACGTGATTGAGTAGGTCGCCCAAAGTGTCGTCCGTTCATGACACCTATGGACATGTCGTACAGAATGCGCAACTTCACTTCCCGTTCGCATTAAGTAATGAAATTTTAACACAAGTAAGGTATACAAATAACCTATAATCGTCCCAAATATGAAGAATATCGGCTACACCGTTCCGAAGTTATAAGCGTTTGAATTTCGTCATAGCAATCGTCTGCTCTGGCTTAATTCCGTCGGGAAGTGGAAAAATCCTCTATATATGCACAGTGATGTGTTATAGAACCTAAGACAGTTCTATACTTGTCGTAAAGGCCGACAGTTTTAGCGGCGATCGTGAGTGGCGCACTACGATCGTGTCTATAGAACAGCGGCCATTTTGTGTCTTCCAGAATGTCGTGGAATCGCTGGACGATCGTATGGTATCGTTGGCCGACGATGTCGTTACTGAAATCAGGGCCCAGACCCGGCGTTTACACTAGACGACTAAAACGTGACGACTATAGATCGTCTCGCCTATAGTCATCAGGTGGTGCTCGATTACATAATATCGGACACACTAGTCATCAAACCAATAATTTCCTCCAGCGTTTACACTCTTTGTATGTACAGGTTTCTAGCCATTCACAGATAAAAGTCGTTGAATGGTGCAAAATTCAAGAATGGCCGCCTATAATCGTCTAGTGTAAACGCTGGGTAAGGATATAAATTGGTGCTTACCCCACGGACCTCGCTACAATAGCCATATGAGAGCCCTACGTTTTAGAATATTGCAATCAGAAAGGTGTTTTACTTGGACTAAATAGGTGGACATTTACAGTATGAAGACTTATTATCTATCTCTAACAGAAAGATGCTCGATTCAACTGGTTTAATTTCTTTTCACAAAAACGTTGACGATACAGGGTTAATTATGATTAATGACATCTGTCTATTTGAAGGTCAGCAGATGCAACTAAATGCCTCAGAATCTCAGAAAACAGCAAATCATCATTTCATTCAAGTAAACCTATTGAGTCCGCTTTGTTACATTGTAATAGTCTTTAAGTATTAAAAATGAAAAGATGGAAAAGCAACAATGAGCTCCTTTTTACAACGATTGTCATTTTGAACTTTTGCTTTTGTCATGTCTGAGTAGGTAAATATCGTTTTGATAACTAGTCATCTGGTGATTATATTTTCATCAACTCCTCCATCAATCTGAGGAAAATTATTATGAAAGCAGTGTCTAACCTAAGTACCTATGTTGATTAATCGCCACAATAGCCATACAAGATTGAGGTCTACCTTCTTGAATATTGCTATCCGAAACGTGTGTGCACTGGTACCAATAGGTCGACATTTACAATATTGTTACTACCAGGTGTGAATAGTTAGCTGAATGAATGATCCTAAGGATTTGTCCCGTCACAAGTGTTATTGCTGGTGTTAATGCAATGCGCTGCACTGGTGAGAATATGTCAAGATCAGATTATATGCTGGCTTCTTTTTTATCCTACCCTTAAAGGCATATCCTACAATTCACAGTGGAGCCACCTGGTGATTTTTAAATACTGTTTATCATTAGTCAAAACAGGTTTCATAAGATTAATTCTGATTCTACATGAGTGAATTTCACATTTTTTCCAGTTTATCAAATCAAAATATGTAATATAGGCCAATTTCCATTTGCTTGATTTACATTGGCAATGTACTGAAAAATATGGTTTTCTTCAATTTGTTCAAAAACAAGGACGGTGACCTATGATATTTAAAACCTAAATGAGTAGTACTACACATGTACTATATTCTGTAAAAGTTTGAGGAAAATGACATGGGTTTTACCATGTGAAAAAATACTTTTTAGAATTTCTATATATTCTAATATAAAATCATCATAATATTGATCTATAAATCAAAAACTAGCATGGTGACCCACGATTTTTAAGTTAGATATGTGCTCCACAACACTTTGGGATCATCTTATTAAATTTTCAAGAAATTGACATGGGTTTTAATTTTCAAGCCAAATTGTCCGATATGCCTTTAATAAAAAAAAACTCCATAGGCTTAACATTGGGTCACTGTATTCGGTCTGGAGTTCAAAAAATGAAAAATATCGCTCTAGTGGGATACACTTAACAAATGGCGTCATTTGTTAATGTAGAAGTAATTTAGACGGGCGGGGTAGGATAAATTCTAAACCAAACTCGAGTTAGTCATGTTATTGTTCATCGCACTCCGGCAAGATAGTGTATTACTGCTCGCGGCTTCGCCTTGCGCAGTAATACGCAATCTTGCTGTCGTGCGATAAACAACAACACGACTAACTCTTGTTTGGTTTCTCCATATTACTGTGTGGGGGCGACTGTGCTGATCGTAACACAGGGTTGCCTCCAGCGGCATATCCCCTTGGCCCAGCATGATGAGTTAGGCCAAGGGGTAGAAGCTGTATGTTTCACATAACAATATTTAAGAATGTAACACAATGAAGACAAATTATCAAACTCTGATAAAAGGATTGAACTGGCTTCACAGTTTGAACATAGTTTGTCCGTATTTTATACTTCACTGAAACCAATAAATGTTGCTGGCGAACATGACGCAAATGATACACAGTTAACTACAGCTACTGAGATATCGAGTGTAGTCAGCAGACGAGATTTTTCATAATCTCATAAAAAAGCAGCTCATCCACTTCACTCAAGGGAACCTCTTGAGTCCTCATCTTTACATTGTAATTGCCTTTTTGCATTCAAAATGTAAATGTGGAAAAGGCTACAATAAGCACCATGTTACTGTAGTTTCTAATACAGTGCATTCAAATGTATCGATGCTAAGATATTGAATCAGGAAAAAATCCAAAAGAAGCATAAATCTCGGATAAGGTTATATAAAACATCCTCTAGTGTATTTCCCATAAGGCATAGACTGGGAAGCTAGCAGGTTCTGTAATCCGTTAGCCGCACGTTAGAGGTTAGACGTAATCGCCCCCTGTCACGTCAGGCCTCTAATGCCGATTAGTCATCGCCCCATCTAGAGAGTTTCTGAGACACTAAGTATCCGGGCAATGGAGACCTTGAAAAGCGGTCAGGAAGGCCGCCTGGCCTGCTACTTATTACGTCCAGGATACCAGGAAGATGAGTGATGCGTACTTCAAATACTCTCTCCATCTCTGAAATCAACCAATTTCCATATATATATATATATATATATATATATATATATAGAGGAAACCTATGAAAGTTTAAGGTCTGATCCCATCGAGTTTGAATCACGTAGAAGTATAGAAGTATGATGAACGAAGTATCAATGAACAGAGGAGAGTCATTGTGTTTGGCTTAAAAATTTACTATCAACAACGTTTAAGGCAGGTTATTCGATGATAAACCTCCTCATAAAGAAAAAATGATTTGAGGGTTGAGGTTGAAAAGAGGGTTAGGCTTTCCCTCGGCGTCCGCAGGTCAACTCCCTATATATATATATATATATATTGTGGCCAACGGAACGAAAAAAAAACAACCTTACTGCACAGGTGTGGATTAATTAATGCAAGTAGGCCAGTGGTAGCCATATTACTCAATCTATGCACATTTGATCGGTGAGCATTCTGTTTCCATTCACCGATTTGGTGTTGGTATACCCAAAAAAAACTCGATCTGCAGATTGGTACTTGATAATCGGCCAATGGAAAATGGTTTCATCTTGAGCTGCAACTGCAAAAAAAGTTGCGTTTACAACCGGAGCTTTGAGGAGTAGAGGGAAACTATGTTTCGGTGGGAGAAAGTCAAAGTTACGAGGTAAGGCTCGGAAGAATTACTGCCCAAGGCCTTGGCCGCGAGCAGTAATTTTTCCAACCCGAGTACCTTTGACTTTCTCTCTCCGGGAACTTGATTTCCCTATTCTTATATACCTTCAAATTTAGTTAAATAATAATATCGTTATTTGCTTACCTGCCATCAAATTCGAAGCCAGATCCAACCGTATCGAGTAACTTGACACTCTATGTTTTCTCTCCACTGCCATTTGCATATGAATTTTGAAAGAAACGATCTGATTGGTCTAAACATTAACCTTGGGTAGTAAACGTCAGCCTTGGGTAGTTAACGTAAGAGTGTTCGGCCATAGGTATATAGGGATGATAAATCCTCGAGTTGATCTTTTCATAACTGCTTGTTGTAACGTCGGTGGTATCAGAAGAGTTAGGCCTGGCGTCCACCTACTACGATAGAAATTTAGGCCTACCGATATGGCAGCGATACAAAAAGCAAATATCGGAGATATATCGGGAAGGTGCAAAATCGTAGACATATGTCTAGATATGCCAATCCATCACGCATTGTATGGGTTTTTTATCGGTGTCTAATCGCAGAAACGTGGTAAACTGCCCCGATATTAGCTGACCTTCCAACGCGATTTTGATTTTCTATCAGGAGGTGCATCGTAGACCATATCAGAGCCATGTCGTAGTAGGTGGACGCTGGGCCTTAAGAGTACCGGGTTCCCAGCAGGTGATACCCTTACCCTTGTGACAAACGCTCTCTTTTCCTGCAAAAGGCCGATTTGTTTGAAATCAAAATGCCTTTGTTTCCGACTCATTATCGTGTCATTTACTTTAATTGGCCGTGCAATAAAAGGCATTGGCATTCTGCAATATTTGTTATTTTCTCCATCATTGAAAATACCAATAAAAATGTCACCCGGTTTTTGGCCATTGTTCCCGTAGTGAAAATGGACACTCTCCGGTGCTTTTATTCCAATACATTTTGAGGGTAGCGTAACTGATGCATTGCATGATCAGTCAACCACCTTTGTTATTCTCTTATTGCCTTGAGAGCATAGAACAATTGTTCACCTTTTGTACGTACATAACATCACTTGTAATAGTCAAACATTATTTTCTAATCGCGTGCCTCGAAACTGGGAAATATGCATATCTATCTCACCCCTGGTAATTTCGTCCCATTGGCTTAACATTGGTACCTCGTTCTCCATGACCCTACAAGTAGGAATGTACATTCATCATGGTCATTGATGTCATATATCCACTGATCATCCAATATTTTAGTGTACAAAAGGGTGAGATCAATACAGAAAGCAGATTGTCCTTCTCTAACTCGTTTAAATATTACGCGATATTCGATCAGCTTCGCCTTATTAATAACGCTCAGCATCAAACTTTGACCACATCTTGTCTTGTTATTGATATGTAGATATCAACAGGTTCAGTCAAGACTTCTAAGTGGAGGAGGATCTATAGACCTTCATGAAACATCCTCCTGAGGGACAATCACTGGTGAAAATATGAACTTAGTCGTTCTTTTATTCCTGATACATAACCCGAAATACTATCAAGAGACGTCACGAGTTTGAGTCTGAGTTTGTTTATGCCACGCATTTTGTTGGCTCCATAATTTCACGAGTCGAAGACGAGTGACATTAAGGAGCCAAAAAATGAGTGGCATAAATAAACTCAAACTCAAACGAGTGGCATCTAGATTTTATCTTACCCCGTTTCCATATTTTTTCAGTATCCGAAAGTAGTGGCATAAACAACACTTTATGTCACACCCGTGACACAAACAAATCCCATGTTAAGCCTATGGCGTTTTTTTATTAGGGGTGGGACAAAATGTAACAACCAACGATAGTCCATATCTTTTTTATTTCCTTATTGACCACGAACAGATACATTTATAACAGCATTCCCATGTGTGATACATTGAACTGTATAGCCAATAAAGGGGCCGTTTTCAAAGGGATAGCAGGATACTTTTTATCTATATAGCCTCAGTGGAACTGGCTGCTATGCCAAGTCTTAGAACCTAGGGATCCAAGAAATAATTGCCTGGAAATCAAATGATGTCAAACTACATCTGCATTTCCATAAACATTAATGCACTGAAAGTAACGTAGCCATTTCACTTAGTAAGCTTGACACCTCGTTTGTTGTTAAAGTCTTTTGTCCATCTAATAGGTGCCAATCTAACACATGCCTGAGCTCCAAGAACACAATTTCGAGAACCTGCCTTGGATTTATCTACTTCACCTCATGCGTATCAGGAATGAGGCCTGTGTTAACGGCAAAGAACATGTAGGAGGGTGAGAGACCTCGTGTACTTGTTACTCGGAAAGGGGTCTGCTTCAATTGCCCAATGAGATGGAGAGCTGCAATTAGCTCTGGCTGCTGCTGTTTCCCATGCTTTTAGGTTTTACTTTCGTTTATCAATTTTGCCCCTGCAAGGTTCATACGACTTATTTATTTCTATAGCTTAAATCTCGATCAACTCAACTACACTTCAACCAAATATTTTGCATACCAACTCATAAGCTTTATACACGCATTTGGTACACCTTTCTAAAAATCACCTATTCCTATCCATTAACGATTAAACTCTAAATCTTGTAAGCAATAGATCAAAGAAGGAGCATACGCAATATTTCTAATTTCATTACCCCCAACCCCCTCAGAGCTTACGTACTTTATGGATGGCCCCTAATTTTTATCTATTAATTCTCGTACGCAAATAAGAAGGAATTCTCCATATATTTTGGCTTATTAGCTTTTAGCTTATATATCTTTTGCATCACTGCCATGATCAATAATACTAGTACAGAAGAATTCTAAAAAAACACTACAAGGTTCCAAATGCCTTTTTTTATCTATTTTTTTTTATTTATCACAAAATTCACCATGGTTGGTGGTCTTCCATTTTGGTATGTATACAGGCAATGTCTCGGGTTGTACATAACCCCAAACTCAGTACATTACAAAATTTACACAGGTTTTAGATATGTATAAAGTTTGGGAGTTATGAGATGGGAATGAGATGAGTATAATTTGTAGGACTCCTTTACCTCGCTCACGCAGCCATCTGCGACTGCAGCTCTTGCTCTCAGATACAGGTAGACAGGCGGTATAGTCTCTATAATTAGCGTGTGAACATCAATAAATTGAGGAGTTGAACTCTCAATGACACTGCTGTGGTCCTCACTGCTTGATTCAAGGTCTGGAACGGGCTCCTTAATTTGGCTTGAGAAATGGTAGCAGTAATTCCGGCCTCGAGTTGGTAAGAATGGTAGCTAATTACACCATTACACTCTACAGAATCCAATTACGTGTGACACAATTTACTGTACAAAGTAGGGTTCTGCAGTCAGAGCACGACCTCTAGTCTGGGCCATTGTAGACAATTAATGTCAAAATGACGTTTAAACAGCTTACTTACCTCATTCTGTATGATCAGTAATTGAATCGTCGGAGACCTATATATGTATACATGATTCTTATGTCTAAATACTGTTAATCGAAAATACTTATTCCCAATATTGTTTGCCGTCTACGTTTGTCTGTCTGTGCATCTTGACATAGTCTTAAGGACTCATAAGTGGAAGACCTTTCTCTGTAGAATGAATTTATGGCGTTAATAAACATTTATTACAAGAAAAGACATGTATGCCTAGACCAAAGGAAATTCAGCAATTCATAAAACTTTTCGGGTAAGAGTTCGCCAACGGGAATACTGTAGATGTTCTGTAGGTTGTGGGAGGTCCGGAGCTTCACTATAAGCCCGCTTCCATTGGCTGACGAAAACAGCGGAAGTGTTTTGAGTTCTCCTAAAAGACGGTTTCCATTGGCCATCACCGATCTGCAGTCAGGAACCACAGACAGACCTTTAGCACTGCTGACGCAAAATCAGTTAATGGAAATAAGCTTATAGGAGAACTAAATATATCTCCGCCGCTTTCGTTGGCCCACGTAAATGGGCTTTATCCTATTCTAAAATGATCCAATGATATTTGGTCTATTTACTCTTCGTCCTGCTTCCATACGGCATATAGGATATTACACGCTTATCAAGGCCTTGCACTCACCAATGCCGATGGTCTACGATAGAGCTCCCTATACGCTACGATTGGAAATGGCAAAATAGTAGCCTATCGGGAGGTACTTGGAAGAGGCCTTTTTTTAAATTCAGATAACAAAATTTCACGACATACATTATTCGCACACTAATAGCTGCGATCTTCCATAATGAAGTCACATATAACATATAACACGACATGCACAGTACAACACACATATTTACATAAGAGTTATCATAATATTATGTATCTATAAGGTGTCAATTTAAACATATTAAGTATGTGATATCACTCTTCATGTCAAATAGTCATCTGCTTCTAGAAATAGTTGCAGATTTTCCTTTATTATCATTTTAAACATTTCTCTTGATTTGACCTTTTGGATATCACTACGTGACTTGTCCCAGTACCTCTTTCCTCTACAAATAGGAGATTGTAAAAAAAATTAAATTTTTCCTCAGGGTAATTTTAAGTTCAGTTTAGTATCTTTCCTAGTACGCTTATTTCCATTAATTATGATATTCGACTCGTCTTCTGTCCACCACTTGATGAGACCTTGAATCGTAGAGCTCTGTTGTGATCCAATTGTGATCGGTGAATCATGCTCCATTAGCTAATATTAGCTACCAATAGGCTACAAAAGGTTACGATAGGTTATGAAAAATCCAACACATTGGATTTTACTGGGAGCTTAAAGGGGGTATTCCACTATCACGATTTGCGTCTCTGACACACTACGATAGCCTTAAGACAAGTGTTGTCAGGAGCGTGTCGCAGAGGTCTACGGTAGGAAATCTTGGTGGAGGGTGTACTTCCTGACGTAAAGCCCCCCTTCTTACAACAAGGCTGCGACAAGCGCTGATTGGAACTTTCGTATCAGCACTTGTCGTAGCCTTGTCGTGGTTGGTGGACGCCACCCTTTAATGTGGCGTCTCCACCAGCCAATAATGACCACTGATTATTGCATTTCACACCGCCGACTGATTATGCAACAAATTTAGTGCAATAATCGTCAGATGGAAACAGAAATGGTCAACATCTTTTCTCTACTGCCTTATGCAATGTTGCACCACCAACCGACTTCTGCACCCACAAAAAACGCATTAGATTAATCAGTGATGCTCTGCATTTAACTACCAAAAGTTGGTGAGCATCCGCCGCAGTGTAGGTAGGCGTGATAATTATCGGTGGGTTTTTAATTGGCCGGTGGAAATACCACATAACACAGTTTAAGCGGACATTGCACATGAAGTAACTTCTGGGACCTGTTTCAGTAGTTTCGTGACATGTCTAGATGGCGTCTGTGAAACCATACGGACAGATCAACACAAGTTGTGGCACTTAGGAGAAGACAGACCCCACACATGGTGTGTCTGGTTTCAAAAGTATTAGACAATTTCACTCACTTTCCGTAGGAATAAAGCAATGAAACTTTAAGATGAGTAAGGAATACATATAACCTATAATTTACCCAAATATAAGGAAAATTGGCCGCTCTAATCCGCTGATATCTGACATCAACTGTGACACACGTTTGAAACCCGACAACAAATTTTCGCTGTTGCTTGCACTGTTGGTGCCACTGTTGATGTCTGTCTATGTCTAATGTCACGAAACTTCTGAAACAGGTCCCTGGAGACTAAAGATGAACCCCTCCCTTGTCATCTTTGCACCCCCCATTTCCATGCCATCTAGTATTAATGATTCTTGAATGCAAAGAATAAGCGTTCTCAATGAAATCTAGCACATCAAAATTTCTGGTGTAAGCTTATATTTTATTATCATTGGTAATCTAGTCTCCGTTTGGTATAATAATGTAATTTTCAACTTCTGAGCGATCCGGGGTTTCAGTAGAATAAAGATGTTGCCATTTCCTGACACTTCGCACAGGTCTACTGATAATATCTATGATTTAATATTCCTATAAACCTATGGCAGGAATCTTTATAGTGACATCCTGCTGCTGGGGGTGCTGTAACTTGCGTTTACTGCCCAAAGCTGACGTTTACTACCCGAGGTTGACGTTAACTACCTTAGGTTGATACGTTATCCAAAGATGTTCTAAGAGATTTTAGAAACTCCCTGAAATGGCAAAGAGTGTGTAACTACTAAATATAGAGGAATTCTTATGTTGGTAATAAATGTGAAAGAATTTAAATAGTAGGATAAATAGAGGAGAGTGCAATCGGCGTGATTTTGAAGCCTGCAAAATGTAAACATAATCCGTTAGGGCAGCTATGATGTTACGGTGACATTGCCACTTAGCAACACGCACATCAGCACTCGTACAAAACCAGCAGGAAACTGTGTGTTGGAGTTCCTAGATAAGGTTTGACATTGTTCCATGTTTGCTCAGTGGTAAGCGAATCGCTGATTTTATTGTTATTTGAAAGTATACATATAGGAATAGGGAAACCAGGTCTCAGAAAAAATATGTCAAGGTTACTCTATAAACTTACCTCGTAACTATGACATATTTTCACCAGGACATACTTTCCCTCTAATAGTTTCCCAAGGAGATAAACATGCCAATAACCTATGCCTGCTCAGTAAAAGACCCATCCTACCCAACATAATGACCCAGCCACCCGTGTCTCTCTGTCCTTCCTGTCACCAGGTACTAAGCTCCAGAGCTTCCTAGTCCATCTGGCGTGAACAAAGCAAGTGCATTCGGTCCTTTGAGACCTGCGTTGTCGTCCCCAAGATACTCCGAAAAGGCCCTTTTACATTGCCCGACAAAAACGGTGTAGATTTTCTGAGTTTTCCTAATATCCTATTTGTATTTTTCGTCAGCAGTGCCAAAAGTCCGTCAGTGGTTCCTGACTGTGTATTGGGGATAGCCAAGGGAAATAGGCTATAAGGAGAACAGAAAAGATCTACACCGTTTTCGTCGGCAAATGAAAACGGGCCTATAGGGGGCAGGAAGTTAGCTCAGTGGACTCATAATCCTAAGGTTGTGGGACTTGGTGTGTTCCGGTCCCACTGCAGCCACTTGTCTCCTTCATCTCCGGCAGTGGTAGATTTACTGTTATATCAAAGGCCAATCCTTCTCATACCATGTCTATGTGGTGTGGGAAGTATAAGAACTCGCCTCAGTAAATATGTAGGGGAGAGATAGCTACCTGATTTCAATGCTATGTTTCTCGCTTGGTGGGTTTACGGCTTAAAGTCGGATTCACACATAGAGACTAATGTACCTGAGACAGATGTACTTCACACCTTTTCCTTAGTCTCACACAATTTTCCTTTGGTGCACAATTTTCATGGCACGGTGCTTTTACCAGTCTCAAGGGAAAATGGCTAACTTGATTCAAATGGAAGGGCACACTTGATACAGTCTCAGACACAGTCACAGTGAATACTCACCCTGGCACTCAAATACACTTGAGGTGGATGGCTTTAAGAACATATGACCCTGTTTGGTAGCTCCTACTGGCTAGGTTTAGTACTAATCAGTGGGTCCATTTGTCTCACCAAAATCCCCCTATAGATTTTTAACATGTTTCCAATGAAAATCTTATGAGATTCTGTACCTGGTTAAGGGTTATTGTCGCCACTAATTGCAGGAAAAAAAACTTGTCTCAGGGAAATGGAACCCTAGAATTCAGACGAGGAGATTGTTTTCCCGTACAAAATATCAGCAGGATTTGTCTCAGACAAACACCTCTGAGGTACAGGAATCCCACCGTGTGAATCCCACTTTGGGACTACAGGCTAGTTCTTGTTTTTAGTATATACCCATGCCGTATATATATACTGTAAATACGCACCGTTTCGCCAAATAACGTAAAAATACTGTACGGAACAGTGTTCTGTACTGGAAAATACGGAACACTTCCCTAAACCTGTTTTCAGATAAAAGTTGTTAAGCTAATTGAATCAATGATTGTGTTTCTTAATTTCGGATATATAGTAAATATAGAACGACCTACCATGCTGTACAAGCGACAAAACTCGATGATAATTATTATCTCCTTTTGTAGCTTGTACAGCATGGTCAGGACGTTCTATATAGGTATAACAGCATAGAGATTAATTGAGGAGATAGGTTCGACAAGTTGTAGGAGATTTGTCCTTTACTGTCAACCTCTCCTTAATCAATATATATATAGCATACTCATTTCTCCAGGTTTCCAGTTTCTGGCTTACTGTCTTCATACATCAAAAAGATACATCCTGATGCCATAGGCAGAGGGATGTATCTGATCAATAATTTTCCCAGGTATTTTGACGTACGAAGACAGTCAGCCTATTTTTGTAGTATCATATATCATATGGAGAAATTTTACCAGGTTACGTGATCACATAACCTTTATAAATACACCATGGGTTAGAATGTAAAATGTACATAGCTGATACAGCCACATGTATTATAACAGAACCCGCATTGCCCTTTCACATTCCATTCACCAGCATGACAGATCAGTCCATGAGGCCATGAAAAAAGGTCCCACCATATTGAGTGGCTGACAAGCGGAGTCAATGGCCCATGAAGCTATGTCAGCATCAGTTCTCATCAGTCAGTCTAACCTGACAAATGTCGTACATGGAATAGGAGGGATCATTGTGTCCATTTTTCTTTTTTAAACATTTATATATACTCGGTTAACACTCAGTCCGGGGACTGGTTTCAATGTGTACCGAGCTGATATTAGATTGGTACAAATCTTTCAATCCAGTATCATGTGACATGCAACTGTGTGCAATATAACATATTTACAAACATAGAAAAGTCATAAAGTAAAATAAAGGTCATAATGATGTTATTTGCCTTGGTGATGTGCTGCGTATTTGAATGTCCTCAATGTTCATTCTTAGCTCATATTCTGTCAGTTTATACGTAAGTGGTCAGAGAATAGCATTTACAAGGAGGGTAAAGAGAGGGGAAGAATTAGTAGAAACCGAACGAGAGTTAGACTTGACAATGTTTATGCGACGATGGGCAGGTCGCGTATTACTACACGAGGTGTAGCCGAGTGTAGTGAGGAACAGACCTGACCAGAGTGGCATAGACACCGACAAGTCTAACTCGAGTTCGGTTTCGTATTTATCCTACCCCGTCTCTGCTTTTGTATTACTAAAAGATAAATATTGACTCAACGACCAACAGAACTTTTTTCATAGTAGCTGACATCTTGCTCTCTGATTGGTCAATAATGTTATTACTCTAGTGGCATAAAAAACACTTTATGTCACGGCCTGCCACATAAAATTTGCCCATGTTAAGTCTATGGCGGTTTTTTATTAGGGGTAGGATAAATATTGGTATGACAGCGTAATGGTTTGAATGATACTGGTCTGACAGCAGTGCCTCATCGGTACGCCATTGGACATTTAACTTGCATAGTAACAATAATAATCATCAGATAAGGTAAAAGGTAAGAAGGTAAAAAGAGAGACAGTGTCGATAATCTCCGTTGCCGATAAATTATGCCGGCAACGGAGATTATCGACACTGTATATATCCTATATGTGAGGCATCGACGCCATTTTCCTTTGAAGGAAAACAAAAGGATGAAAACACAAAAATGTCCCACTGAAGGAGCCCCTATGATCTGTGCGTTATCATCATTGTATTCATAATCGTTGTGTATAATATATATTAATGTTCACAGCATGAAGGCAGGTGCACGTAGCCCCATCAGTTCGGCTGGTTAACTTAACCCTTTCTGGCAGGGCAATGCCATATGGCATTCCCCTGGTCCTGGCAGGACAATGCCATATGGCATTCCCCTGGCCAGGGCCGGACAATGCCATATGGCATTCACATATAGAATGGATGAACCACTCTGTATTTGTTCCTTTGTAACTTTTTGAAAAATTATCGCAGAATTATAAAAATTATATGGGATATTATGCTAAAATTAATGTCGCCAGTACGTCTTTGAAATATCGGAAAGTTCTAATAAAAATATAGATTTACTGGAAATTTTAAATTTGTAATTTCTCTTAATAATATTGACTACAAAAGCCGGCCATACAAAGGCCACAATTGGGTATGGTGCCTGCTGTAGTATGGGTACATGGTGAATTATGTGTGGCTCTTGAAGGGTTTAGGTACTCTGGTACAAGAGAAGAGGAATACCTCTTATCAACTTTTGCTGTAACTATTGCAAATGCTACTACTTTTAATTGAAATAATTCATAAATCTTCTCCCAAAACAAATTCTGAAATTTCCGTAAAAATTGAAGCCTCGACTTTTTGGGACTTTGTCTCCCCAAAAAATAGATCTTCACCCGTTTTTCAAATTCAATGGAAAACACTAAACGTAACATTATTCATGGAGAATATGTGTAATATAAACAAGGCAATGTGCATCGAACATACCTGATGAAAAGGTTCAGGTACAATTGCTGACACAGTATCGACCCCCGGGTATATATTGCTACACTGTTTATCGGATATTGTTGGTCGATGTCGGACTACAAGAGATGACTTACCCGGCGTTTACACTAGACGATTATAGGCGGCGATTATTGAACCTGACGACTTTCAGCCGTAAAAGTCTAGAAATCGTCTAGTGTAAACGTCAAGAGCATGGCGACTGCAGATCGTCTCATTACGTCTGATTACGCAATAAAGCACCACCTCACGACTATTAGACACGCTCTGACGCCGGCGACTATTTCAAGCCAGTTTGAATTACTCGTCTACACAGGCGGCGATTCTGAGAAAAATTATAGTCGTCAGTGTGAAGGCTCGGATAAATTCTGACGTCGACGACTTTTGTGGTGGACATTGCCACCGCCTGGTGACTATTGGCTGACGATCTACAGTCGCCACGTATTTAGTCGTCTAGTGTAAACGCCGGGTTACAGGGATGTTTCAGGATTTGACACTGAGTAGTCATCTACCATCATCCCGAAGGCACCGAGCTTTATTAATGGTAATTTACCATATATGCATGTACAAATCTATACAGGTCTGTATTAGTGCTTATGAGATGAAAAGGACATCCATAATCAACTTGACTTTCCCTGGTCACCAGAAAGGTCCCTAGTTCGTTTCACCCTCCGTATGTCCCAATTCATAAAGATACTTCATCAATAAAGCTGTCTACAAGTCCCATTATTTTTGTATGGGAATGTATTTTCACATCGAGTGAAATAGATTCAATATCAAAACTAGGTTTGTCAACACATCCCTCTAATATATGCTTGGATTCATGTTAGCTTCCTGTCTTCACAGTGATTTAATGAAAAAGCTATGATCTTTACAAATGAACATCCTACCTTCATAGGTATTTCAAGACAATTAAAATGATACATATATTGCTAGGCAATTTTAAAAACTCTTAGGCCTGAAAAATTGTGTTATGTATTCTTTATGAAGTTCTCATGATTTCTATCTACTTATTTTTCGGAAATTTTATCCTTTACAAATCTTGCATTTGACTGAACTAGACATTGTGATTCTATTCATATTAAACGCTCAGGACTATAGAATATAGACTTCTCAAAACCTGCTTTTATCCCAGTACTACCCCTGCGTGGTCCGGTAACGCTGTCGGAACAGGCTCTCTGGGATGAGAGGGGATTATGGCAGGGTCATAGCGGAGGCGGGGGGAGTAGTGGGTGGGGCTCGCGACAATCCAGTCGATGGCCATTTGATCAGACAACGTTGATGGGGTCAGCTGTCACTTGACTGATATGTCTCATGAATCATAGGAACTATCAATCGATAGTACATAACGTATACGTTTTATGCCCTGTATCTGATTATTCAAAGGCACATCAGACAATCTGGGTTGGAAATCAAAACCCATGTCAATTTCCTGAGAATTTGATACGATGATCTCCAACACATATCTAACTTAAGTATAGGGGGTCACTATGCTAGCTTTTGATTTATAGATCAATATTATGATAAATTTATATCAGAATATATAAAGATCTTAAAAGGCATTTTTACATAGTAAAACCCATGTCATTTCCTTCAAAATTTCACAGAATATGGTTTATATATATATAGTACTACTTATTTAGGTTTTAAAAAATCATAGGTCACCGTCCTTGATTTTGAAGATAACCCTATTTCACAGGACATTTCCATCTAAATCAAGCAAAGGTGAATTGGCCTATTTTACCTATTAAGTTTGGAAAAACTGGACACAAAGTTAAATCCCTTAGAAACCAGTTTAGACTATCGATTGAGATTATTGAAAAATCACCAGATGGCGCGACTGTGAATTGTAGGATATGCCTTTGATCTGATAGCTTATATATTCATTAACTTAGCTCATCATTGAACTTATCTATGTGAATATGTGTCTGAAAAACTCACTATCGCTGAGAGACTCACCTAATAATAATAAAAAAAAGAAAAAAAGGCGGCGACGTCCTCAGATATCCTTTTGCTGTATTTTACATTGTGTACATTCTCTTTCCCAGTTAGCTATAGAGTATGAACTAAAGGTTAAGAGCAAAATATAGCTTGGTGAATTCATATTTGCAATCATGATAGTATGCAAAGGAATAGTGTAAGAATATACCCTAACCGTGGGTGTGTGCATGGTGAATATATATATATAGCGCCTCTGTAGCAGCCAGATGAAGGTCTGGATCTCTTTTTGAGTCTAGTTTTTAGATATCAGATGGAGCAACGTATATATATTTACATTTTGCCTTCCCCAATTTCTTGCTGTACACCAGATCGTATTTATCCAACTTATATTTATGCCTGGCGTCCACCTACTACGAAAAAAATTTAGACCTACCAATATGGCACGGATACAAAAAGCAATTAGCGGAGACATATCGGGAAGGTGCAAAATCGTAGACATATGTCTAGAGATGTCAATCCACCACGCATCCCAATGGGTGTTTTTCGGTGCCTAACTGCAGGTTTTGTTTCCATTCACTGATCTAACGTCAGTGTACCTAAAATATCTATCGGTGGTATACGGAGAACTCACTTAATCAGTGTCACGCCAGATCGGTGCCAAATATTCGGCCAATGGGAACGAGCTCTAAATTCTAAACTCCGGCTGCATCCCTTGTCTATATGGTATCTACTTATTTTTGCTAAAAAGCATGTGGTGATTTTAACATGATCAGGTGAGCAAAAATAACTACATAGTAAATGCACTCAGGTGTGAGGGGAAAGATGAAAAATGAATCCGTATCGGGTACATTAGGCCCAGCGTCCACCTACTACGATAGAATCGTAGACCTTACGATATGGCACCGATACAAAATGTCAAAATCGGTGCCATATCGGGAAGGTGCAAAATCGTAGACATATGTCTAGACATGCCAATCCACCACGCATTGTATGGGGGTTTTATCGGTGTCTAATCGCAGAAATGTGGTCAACTGCCCCGATATTAGGTAACCTTCCGACGCGATTTTGTTTTTTTATCGGGAGGTGCATCGTAGACCATATCGGTGCCATATCGTAGTAGGTGGACGCCGGGCCTAAGTCTCTACGTGTCAATCCCAATTTATTTTGTTAGCGAAAGGAGTCCATTTCTCTCACCAAAATGCCCCTATAAATCTTAAACATGTTTAAAATCAAAATCTCCTGAGACATTTTACTCTTTTATGAGTAATCATCGCCTTAATTTGCATGGCAACAAATTTGCCTCATTTAAATGGAACCCTACCATTCAATTTGTTCCAATACAGAATCTCAGTCAGTTTTGACTCAGACAAATGCCCCGGGAGGTACATAAATCCTGCTAAAGCGGGATTCACTTTGCATCTTTCCCCTAGTCGGAGGCAATTCTCTTCTCGTACAAGAATCTCATGGCCTGGTGTTTTAGGCAGTCTCAAGGAACAATAGAGAATTGGATTCACATAAAGGGACACACTTGGTACACAGTCTCAGACATAGTTCGAGTGAACACTCACTATAAGACTCAAGTACCCTTGAGCTGAGGGTCTGAAAAAGATTTTATCCTGTTTGCTGGCCTCCTATTGGCTGGGATTGGTACTTAGTTGGCGATTCAGCAATGGGTCTATTTGTCTCACCAGAATGCCTCTATACATTATGAAATGGAATCCACATGTTGGGATTCATGTAGCTCACAGGGTTCAAAATTTCATAAGATTCTGTTTCTTTTTAGGGGTAAATATCGCCAATAATTGCAGGGGAAAAAATATCACCAGGAAATGGAACCCTACAATTGACAAATGAAGTGTGTTCCAGTACATAATCTCAGCAG
Organism: Alentia gelatinosa; assembly: GCA_950022655.1. NCBI lineage: Eukaryota > Metazoa > Annelida > Polychaeta > Phyllodocida > Polynoidae > Alentia > Alentia gelatinosa. The sequence goes on along the minus strand of OX465580.1, from coordinate 16,195,867 downwards.
GATTTGTCTCATTCACCTGAGTCTGGTGTACTTCACACCTTTCCAATTGTCTTGAAGTGGGATTCATACGATGGGATTCATGTACCTCACGGGGTGTTTTTCTGAGACAAATCCTGCCGAGATTCTGTACTCGAACACAATTTCTTCGTCTAATTCATTGGGTTTCATTTCCCTGAGACATGTTTCCCTCCCTGTAATTGTTAAAGACATTTCCCCTTAAAAAGGAACAAAATTACATGAGATTTTGAGCCCTGTTAGGTACATAAATCCCATCGTGTGAATCCCACTGTAGACAATTCTCGGTTGGTCCAAAATTTTCATGGCAAATTGCTTTTATCAGTCTCAAGGGAAAATGGCGAAGTTGATTCACATGGAAGGACACACCTGCCAGGGAGGTGTTTTATAGACAAGGTGTTGCATAGACCTGTACAGTTGAAACGATCACTGATTCTCTAAGACCTATTTGGATATAGCTTTGCCATACATGCACAGGTAAGATAATTCGACTGTGCAACGGAAACAGTCACTATCCACGATCGTCACTACTATAAAACACCTCCCTGGTACATACTCTCAGACACAGTCACAGTGACCACTCACCCTGGGACTCAATTACCCTTGATGTGAAGGGTGTTACAGATATGTAATCATGCTTGCTGGCCTCCTATTGGCTAGGGCAGGTACATAATCGCAGCAGGTCCATTTGTCTCACCAAAATTACCCTCTAAATGTTAATCCTGTTCAAAGCCGAAATCTGATGAGATTCTGTTCCTTGTTAAGGGTGATTGTCGCCAACAACTCTGAGGAAAGAAACTTGTCTCAGCAAAATGGAACCATAGAATCCACACGAGGAAATTGTGTTCCAGTACCCAATCTCAACAGGATTTGTCTCAGACAAACACTTTGTGAGGTACTTGAATCCCACTGTATGAATCCCACTTAAAAGAATCAAAATGATGTGCCTGTAAACAACTACATGAGCAGCATCGACCAATCAATTCCCAAGGGCCAGTAGTTGAAATTAAGCATCAAGACAGTACGGTATAGCATCAGTTCGTGATCTCCATATCCCAAGCCTCCAACAGCAAGACGGTGGTATTGTCAAAGGCCCTCAGAGGGATTGTCGGCGGCCTAATGCAGTCTCATAGGGGACTGTCAATAACACTGCAGCTCCTTGCCAGCAATTCATGATGATCCGCCCACCGCACGCGTATATTCTCTAGCCGCCTCTGCTATGACTCGATCCTACACATAATTGATGACTAGGGCTATACCTAGAGGCAGGGGGAAGGATGAGGAGATCCTATACCCTGACAAGCTCCCTCCCCCCCTCCGAAACAAGTTATCTTTCCTATTTACCAAATATTGACTTACATGGGAAATGCACACAATACCATTTAAATAGCTTAAATACTGACAGTGAAGCCCATGACGTCATTAACGGGATTTTCCAGAGCGTAGGGAAACCCCAATAATGATGTCACACAAATGCAGTCTATTTTGTTGACATCTGATGAGTGTTGTTTCTGAATGGGTTTGCATAGTTAAGCTGTTTAAATGGTACTGCGTGAACGTCCCACGTTAAATATTTCGCTAAGAACTGTGTTGTCGGCCTCTCAGCCAATCAGAATGCGTTGTGCCTCAAAGCACGCAATATGATGGTCAAAGCACACAATATATTTACACTGAGTTTGTGCATAGGTATATGATAATATCGATTTACTGCGGTTTTCCATATTCTCCTTAACATAACATCGTGTATATACCTGGTCATTGTAGGCAGCTTCAGGACAGGGTAGGAGGACGCACTCTCAGGTATAGAGATAACTATAAAACCTACCCTTACTGGTCATCTACATAGGTTCAATTTCACTCTAGCTCTAAAAGACTTAGGCCCGGCGTCCACCTACTACGATATGGCACCGATATGGTCTACGATGCACCTCCCGATAAAAAATAAAAATCGCGTCGGAAGGTTACCTGATATCGGGGCAGTTGACCACGTTTCTGCGATTAGACACCGATAAAAACCCCATACAACGCATGGTGGATTGGCTTGTCTAGACATATGTCTACGATTTTGCACCTTCCCGATATGGCACCGATTTTGACATTTTGTATCGGTGCCATATCGTAAGGTCTACGATTCGATCGTAGTAGGTGGACGCCGGGCCTTAAGATGGATATGTCAGGAAAATAAAATCCTATCGCTTATGATAAGTTGAATCTGATTGAGGATTGGGTTCCTTTAATTAAGCTTGGTAACAATACTGGGTGTGGTGCCCATGCCTACAAACAAACAATGAATCCAAGTTGAGAATAACATCTCCCATAGGAAGTAATTAGGTTAATTACGGCCGTTAATAATGCTGGCAGTGGTTGACGTAATAGTCACAGGAAACTCGAGTCACATATACTAAGGACAACACATCACCTTCGTTTAGGCCTGTTTCCACTGCCCGACAAAAGGGGGGTAGATTTTTTAAGTTACCCAGAAAGTGTATCGGTGGTGCCACTGATTGTGCGTCGGGAACGAAAGATCGGTGAGGGTAGTAGATTTCATTCAGTGACCAAGCTTTCACTCAGTGGCTAGGGGTGCCACATTGCATAATCGTAAGCCGGATGCCCATCTACCGATTTAGGGTTGAACGATTAGTTCCCGAATCGTATATGAGTCGGTCACCTTGTCGCAGGCAAATTACGTAACCCTTCGCTTGACCCGCACACTGCTAAATTCGGTTTATGGTCTACTAATCGCTGGGGAAGGGCAAAAACCAAGAATCCGAGTGTTCATTAATCGGTGGGTAGCCTTGCCTAGCTGTCCTACATCTACCGACTCCATTAGGATGGCTTGGCTGAGACAAATTACCCTCCGTTTGTCGCCGACAAACGTACATAAATGTTCCGAAATCGGTAGATGGGCATTGGGCTTAAGCAGAACAAGTTCTGGGTCGTTTCACGAGCTTGGGTCGTTTCCATTGACTGATTTTTGGTCAGCAGTGCCGTTGGTGGTTCCCGACTGTTTATCGGTGATGGGAAATCGGCCGATGGAAACGAGCCTTATCCTGGCCATGAATTTATATTTCGTCCAGGGCTAGTGGGTGTGGCCATCCAGGAGTCGGTTAGATAATCGAGGTATGAAAATAGATACGACCTTATTATGGTGAACCTATGCTAGATATCATAATAGAGTTTAATGTTGCACAGCCACGATCTATGAACTATAAGATGAAAAGTATTTATATTGAACCTCACATTTTATGTATTCATCCAGTGTCCTGTAATGTCCTCCTACCACGTTCCGTACAAACCGTAAATTACCATCTCGTTCTGTAAATTGTACAGCATGGTCAGGACGTTCTATATAAGTACGAACCGAGGCGTTTACGCCGAGTTCCGTACAAACTGTAAATTACCATCGAGTTCTGTGAATTGTACAGCATGGTTGGACGTTATATTTTTACCATGTACCCAAAATTTAAAAAAAGAATCATTAATTCCATTTAGCTTACCAACCAATATCTTAATAAACGTGTATGGCAAGGTAGTCCGTATTTTAGTGTACGGACCAGTGGTCCGTACAGTATTTTTACATCATATGGCGAAACGGTGCATATTTACGGTATATATACGGCGTGGGTATATAGTAAAATCAATAAAGTTAATAATGATTTGATAATTCGATAAGTCTCATGGTCAGGTGAATTACATGGAAGAAAAATACAGCGTGAATAAGTGTCTTGGTCAGAGATTTAACACTATGATTAGTACAATGTAAATATCAATAGCCACGGCAGTGACCGGTCAGCGGCTTGAATCCACGTTTTTCTCACTTTGTGAGAAGATGTGCTGATGATTGGGTTGATAAATTTAGATTGACACTAAATTGAATCGTGTACGTTTCTCGTAATCACAATTAAGAAAAATAAACAATCAGAAATAGATTGTCGTCTGCTTAGACTATTTTTAATTACAGACGTATGATCCTTCAACTCACTCATTTCTTTAACTCTATATTTTGCGTCATGAGGTCAATGTGACTCAAATTTCAAAGGGAGCTGTTGGAATCTTGCCTCAACATTCGCTGACGTCAGGCTTTGCATTTTGCTAGTATATATACACAATAATGACTGGTTTTGTGTACAAATGGCCGTAATCTCCGAGTAGTTGACGATTAGTAATATCCGGGCGATTAGCGAGGATATTACGTCGTCAACTACGAGGAGATTACGGTCATTCGTATACAGAACCAGTCGTTATTGTATTTATTACCCACCTACAAGATTAATAACAAATCTGTTGCAATTAAAAAGTTTCTTTAAGCCATCTAGTTCCAGACATCACAGCACTGTCAAGTGTGGCAGTGATTCGGTGAAGGCTTACACCAATAATATAGTTCGCCATTAGCTTGTAGGGCCTACTTTTAGCATGCAAAGTGTGTTATGACAGTGATTTATTACATGTGACCAACCACTTCTTTATAGAGAACACCTGTGATTTTCCTTTTTTCTATCCAATTCTAATATCACAACATCGTTTCTCAACTTTGCTCACACTACCCCATGTTATAACACAGTCTTAATCATTGCAATTCCATCAATAATTTCCGTACAAGCACACAATGTAATATCAAGAATCGTCACAAAATTTCATATGTTTGTTTATATAGCGTGATTTGTCTTCATGGAATGAAATCACAAAGCAGAGCTGAGCAATATCTGTAGCAGAAAACTAGGAATACCACATAAACAGTTTAAAACTGCTTTACAAATCAAAGTTACAAAAGCCTGAAACTCGGAGATTGATACATACGATACATTCATTCATTAATGGGTTTATGTAAACGAAGGTGTCTGGCAGAGTGACATTTAGATTTTATCATACCCCGTTAAATGTTTTCAATTGCATATGTCGCCCATAGCATTTAAATATTTCATTGTATATAACTGTGGCATACATTGACACCATGTTAAGTCTATGGAGATTTGTATGAGTCGTAGGATGATAGATTTTACGCTATGCAATTCCTCTTGTGTTCCACTTGTATATAATGAGCTAATATTTGTTGACTCCTTGCAACATTGTCTTTTATTCAGGCATGCAGGCCGTACTGACACCTCTATATTACCCCCTGGTTTTTTTTCCCCACAGGCTTAACGTTATAAACGTGTTCTCCATGGCCTTTTAAGTATAAGTACTCAACGGGCGATAGTGTCACACACATCATAATCATATCATTCATTTTGTCCATAATTTTTTGTCCACTTTACTTTCTATACCCAAGCCTTCTTTACCATTCCAATCCTGATGTATTTAAACATTGGAGATGATATTGCATTAAGAAGAACTATAATTGTCGATACATAGTGGCTATAAATGAAGAATTCCATTTTCCTGGCCTTGAATTGCTAACGCTTCCAAACGATGATATCGCTATATAAAGATGGTGGTATTAAACACATCTTTACATCTATGTATGTTAAGAAAATGCATATATTTCCAATTACCTTTTTCAAGGTGAAAACGCCCGATTTTCCGGATGGGAGAAGTTCTTTCCACATATATTTCCAATTTATGTTTGGTATCATGATCACAGAAATGAATGTTTTTCTTTCACATCAGATTTCTATCGTGAAATGGGACGTCCATATAAAGTGTTTTCGTGGCGTGCCCTTTGGTGCACATATATAACTACAACTACCGTGTGTCCAACCAAACGCTACCGGACGTGACGCAGCAGGGTACGCGCAGGTGGTTCTGGGTAATTGGGCAGCCGGACGGGGGTTGGCTATGACTTCCGTGGCGTCGCCGGAAACGGGTACTCAGTGGCGGAGGGAAAGAAACGAGTGGTGGCGCTGCGAGCGTACATCTCGATTGATAAGGGGCCTGTTTGATAAACTACAAACAAGAAAAAAGAGTTCCAGAATTGTCTTTGGGACCATAGTGTCGTATGAAATAAAGTGTGGTAAGCAAAAGATGATTTGATGATAAAAGTAATATAAAGACTTTACAAGGTGTTGGATACTATGGAGAAAACAAACAAGAGTTAGTCATGTTGTTGTTTATCGCACAACAGCAAGATCGCGTATTATTGCGCGAGGCAAAGCCGAGAGCAGTAATACACGATCTTGCTGGTGTGCGATGAACAATAACACAACTAACTCGAGTTTGGTTTAGAATTTATCCTACCCCGCCTGTCTAAATTACTTCTACGTTAACAAATGACGTTATTTGTCAAGTGTATCCCATTAGAGCGATATTTTTCATTTTTCTGAACTCCAGACCGAATACAGTGACCCAATGTTAAGCCTATGGAGTTTTTTATTAGGGGTAGGATAAACATACGTTCATTAGATCTTCTATCTTGTCATATAACACTGAATGGAAAAAAGATCGTCCAAGATGTCGTTATCGTTTGAGTTATCGTATATCGTTCAGACCAGCACCAGAATTGACCGAACTTTATTCAACAGCCCCCGGGAGGGTGGTTGTGGCCCCTAAGATTCGAGGTCAACTCTCGACTGATGTCTATGTCCCGAGGCGCTAGAAAATATCATGTAAGGAGGTCAGGGTCAAGGTCGGGGGTTTGCTGCGAATGCAGTCATTGGCTATCCGGTCTACTCTATTTCTTATATGGTCTTAGTGTAATGGGACAACTCCATGCTGCCAAAGGCCCAGTTTCTTTTTTCTTGGCTGACGAGAGTATAAGGCGCGAGGAGAGGTCGTACGAGAGTTTGGGTTTGATTAGTCAAAGTATCGTTGGGAAGGAGAGTTATAGCCGACGATCCACAAGCTCTCATTATTTTGCATTTATTATTTATCTAGGGGCCGGAAGAAATCGTCCTTAGTCTCCATCACCTCTACTTGCGGGCGACACCCTATAGGGATGTCGTGAGTGATTCAAAATAACAAATTAAAGCTTATTTATTGATTTAAACTAGCGGAATATGTATATTATTATCTAAATACAAAATAGAGGTGTCAGATGGAGATTCAGTGTGCTATTTAGTTGGATTCACATGCAATCATAAATGATGAGATTAATTCTAAAAAAACAACTATGTGTCACCACCTGTAGTGATTACGACCCCTCGTTCACGTCTCCCCCGATATATCTTTCCAGCTGATTTTGTCCTCAGGATTACTTGAAGGAGACGATGGATGACGATTTCTCTAACTAAGGACGGCACACGTAATCACACACGATGGACGAGCTCTCGTTGAATGCGTCGTCCGTGGAGGTATCCTTCGTCGGGCCTGTCATCCCGACGAGGCTTAGAAATAAAATGGCCCCAAGCTTTCCCCCTCCCCCACCACCAACAAACACACCCATCCACACTGCCCAAAAATTAGTGTTGAGAACCTTCTATATATCAGTTTTAGTCTGGGATTCTCGATTGCAAAGGTCTATCCCTAACAAGTTCATATTGTAAAACTGGATGAGTTTTAATCTTGGCCACCGTATGCCACGACTGGAGTTTGGTATAGTGACTTCATGAGGGTGAAGCCGAGTGAAGTCTGGAGCCAAAACTTCAGGAGTGGCATGCGGTAGCCAAGATTAAAACAAATCAGGTTTTGATTTTATCCTACCCAGTCTCCTTGATTTTGGAATATTACATGATAACAATTATGTATGCCCCTAGTGGCATATAAAACTCCGTATGCCAGGAAACTCAATGTTAAGCCTAGCGGATTTTATTTTAGTGGTAGGATAATACTGGATATGTCACAGGCATTAAAAATTGCGAGGTTTGGAGAGGCATTTTTCTCATGAGATATAGCTCAAGGCTGACATCAGCAACCCACCCCAGTTAAGTCTCTGTCTTGGGCTGTGGTAGTATTGAGTGAGAGGAAGGAGGTAAAAGGAAACGTGACCCTTCATGGGGTGCTTACCAAAGGTTAGGTGAGGTCGTTAAGTAGAAGGACAGGGGGCACACACGTCCATCACAGACAACCAATGAGGACCTGCCGTCTTTGTCACGTGAAGACCGTCAGCCAATCAGAAGATGAACGTGTGGTGACGTGGTCATAACTAAAAACACAATGGGAATGTTTATAGGGATTCTTCTATGAATGAATGTAATTAATCTTGTATAAATTCTATAAGATCTAAATTTCGTGGTTTGAATAACGATCCCATTCAGGCCAGTATTTGTTAATGTACGCTCATATTATAAGATCCAACGAAGGGAAGGATTACAAGTCGCCTAAAAGATTGAAACAGTCCCAAGGATATGTTTACTCAACCTAACACCAATATGCCAGACTATCTGATCTCCATGCAGATATTTATGTTACTTATTATTCACTACTGAGGTTTGATATTCTAAATCATACATATTGTTATAAAGCCTGCAACATCATTCACTTCGAATGACAATAACACCAGAAAAAACATTAATATGACAATATATTGAGGGTGCGCTGTGATGCACCATTCATTCAGTGGAATTCACACGCTGGGATTCATGTACCTCACAGGGCATTTGTCTGAGACAAATTCCGCTGGTATTCTGTACTCGAACACAATCGGCTGAATAGAAGTGTTCCGTTTCTCTGTGACGAGTCTTTTTACCCTACAATACACGTTTAAAATATATAGGGGAATTTTGATAAGATAAATGTACCCACCGCTAAGTCGACCCATCCTAATCTATAGGGGACAGAGCCATTGTTAGTTCATAAAACAGTCACTAGGTGGCAAGCAGTATGGCAGGCCCCTTTGGGGAGACAGATCTATATTATAGATCTTTGTTCTTACGAAATTTAACTGCCTTTCAATGTTTTAACATGGTTCCCTTGGTTCTCTACACCTATCTTAGAGCAGGATGACATAACGCTTAAACCCGAAACATGAGGTTTTTCACATGGAACACTTTATATACATATGTCAGCAAGGCTAGAGTTGTGACACTTCCCCATTATCTCTCACTTCTTTCACACCTCCTTTAGTGAAGAACACCTACTTTTTCACCTCCTTTAGTGAAGAACACCTACTCGGGGGGTGTCCTGGCAGCCCCCATGGATCATAGACTATATGCCGTATAGGAAGTCAACAAGCAGGTTTACATCTTTTTCACACCCCTTTACTGAAGGTTACCTAAGTCCCAGGGTCCCCTCGTCTGTGACAATTGATCGGCCCTGACCTACGGGATTTTACTGTAAAGCTGGATGAGTTTTAATCTTGGCCACTATATGCCACAACTGGAGTTTGGCATAGTGACTTCATTGGGCGAAGCCAAGTGCCATGTGGTGGCCAAGATTAAAACAAATCAGATTTTGATTTTATCCTACCCCGTCTCCTCGACTTTGGAATATTATGTGATAACAATTCTGTATGCCAGTCAGCGTGGCATACGGAAACTCAATGTTAAGCCTATGGGATTTTATATTAGGGGTAGGATAATGTCTGAGACTCAGGTGTGTCCTTCCGGGTGCATCCAATCGGCCACCTGTCATTGACACTGTGAAAAGCAAAACCTATTGCACCTTGCTCTGAGATTTTTGGACCACAGGAGAATTGGTTGAGACTGGGGAAAAGGTCTGAAGCACAGTCGTCTTAGTACATTAGTCCCTAGCTGCTTCAGGAAATCAATCCCATCATATCGTAAAACTGGATGAGTTTTAATCTTGGCCACCGTATGCCACAACTGGAGTTTGGCATAGTGACTTCATGAGGCGAAGCCAAGTGAAGTCTGGAGCCAAAACTCCAGGAGTGGTATGCGGTGGCCATGATTAAGACGAATCAGGTTTTGATTTTATCCTACCCGTCTCCTCGATTTTGGAATATTATGTGATAACAATTCTTTATACCACTAGTGGCAGATAAAAATCTGTATGCCAGTCAGCGTGGCATACGGAAACTCAATGTTAAGCCTATGGGATTTTATATTAGGGGTAGGATAATATTCCCGACTTCCCGTAACTTTATCCAATAACAAAAATATACCGTGAGTTAGAAGATTTACCATAAAAAGTGCGAGCGACAAGGAAACCTTTCTTTAAAGAGAAGAGTATATTGTATTACTTTCTCATGCGAAAGGGACGACAAAATAGTTCACATACATAATGAGTGATATGAGCGACAGATTAGTGAGAAAGAGTTACAAGTTACCCGTGCATACACTGTGGCAATTGTGACATCTATATTCTGGCAATTTCCAGAACCAGGATTTTGTTTGGATAAATTCGGGGCCCCGATTTCCGAAATTTTTATTTTGGATAAAATCGGGGACCGATTGACACAAATCGGTGTACCGATTTAGGCCAGAAAAGTTCCCACACAATTTCCAGAACCAGACCAATGTAACATTGACATCAATTTCCAGAGAAGTAACCGCGAGAGTATAATCTGACACCCGTGATGGTGAGCGGCTCAGTGGGGCCCCAGGCTTACATTATCCGCTGGCAGTTTAGTCATTTCCTTGTTGAGGCCTGCCTTGGGAGGCTTTTATTTGTGTCGCTGGCGCCCCATCTCACCACCAGTCAATCTCCGGCCATCGGGAAGCCAACAAACGTCGACGTATTAGCCAGCAGTTAAGTCCTCCCTCCCCGCCACAGTCTCCAGCAACTATTTGTGGGCCGAGCGGGAAAAGCTATCAGAAAAAGATCTGGGGAGTGTTGCTCGATCGGGAAATGATGCACACAACTGAGTAACGGTGTCAGTGTCAGGAAAGGAATGGGGCTTATGGTCAATGAAAAAGTGCTCGGTGATCAATAAACAGAGCTTTTAGGGCAATCCCACAATGAAATTTACATAACCAGTCGTTCAGTCCGTGGGGCGTTCTCATTGACTGTCACACTTGCAACACCAATAAACAATGGCTCTTGACATGTTCTTGTGGATCTCCATACTTAAATCATTATGGCTGAGTGGTTTGGACTTTGGTGTTGCCTTGTGTTATGCCACAGTGACAAAGCATGCCGTCATATGACACTGAGGATATTCATAAGAAAACAATGAATATTTTGTGTAGAATAGGTAAGTAGTATTAGAGAGAAACTATTTTCCGGTGGGAATAAGTCAAAGATACAAGGTAGGGCTTCGAAAAATTACTACCCAAGGCGTAGCCACGGGCAGTAATTATTCCAAGCCTTACCGAGTAACTTTGACTTATTTTCACTGGTTCGTGGTTTCCCTATTCCTATATGCCTTCAATTGTCGGCTAATATCAATTTTATGATATTAATATCGATAAAAACCGAATGTCTCTGAACGTCAACCTGGGCAGTAAACGTCAACCTGGGCAGTAACTTCAACCTGGGCAGTAAACAAAAGTTATTCCACCCCCAGCAGCGTTAAGTAATCATAGGTTGTTCGCTCATAGGTATATAGGAAATTTAATTCTTTGGTTAGAGTGTTTATTGTCCTCTCTCCACATACAAGTTTTTCTGGGCAATAGGCTGAGTCCAGGTGAAAATCAATCGTTTAAATAACACAAATATAATCAGTACATCTAGGTTAAGGTAACAAGTGGGGATGGGTGAAAAGATGTTTCTTTTTTTTTAGATCAGTTTATTTATCCTGTATGATGACAAGGCAACAAATTGCCTGTTTTCTGTCAAAACCAGCAGTACAAAGCTTCGATATGCATATAGGTTTGGGCTATATAACAATGCTTATTAAGCTAACTCAAGCGTTAAAAACTGTATCTTATGTACACCTGTCTATCTTTTTTTTTTCTTTTTTTTCAGAATTTCTTTATTGGTAATATGTTCAGATAACTATACATTCAGTTTGATTACAAATGATGTCAATAAAGTGGGATTAGCCGTCAGCATATTCAGTAATGCTGGTTTCAATCGGTTCCCATTACTTACAGCCGTATATACAGGGCGGGTCAGGGTAAATGTCCTAAGGCGTCACGGAGGCTTAGCCCCCTCATCCGCATATATGTTGAGTGTCCAAATTACATTTCTGTACCATTTGTTGTCGACCCTGATGTTGGATAACAGCTGTATCTTGAACAGTATATCTTTTCGACGTTAACAGAGTTTTAATAAATTAATAGTCACATTTCTTTATGAGAGTTACATACCTGAATAATTTAACATGCACTAGTATCACAATTAGTCAGAACAGTATACATGGATTTGCACAATAAGACAGCCAACCACATATACAGTAGGCAGCGAGATGAGCATGGATGAAGGGTGGAGATGAAGCTATACCATATCTTTAAAATGTTCTACATGTTGAAGTCCCTGTGTTATTGCTGGCGGTGCAACAGAGATACCATCAACAACAAATGAAATGCCTTAATGCTATGTAGTGCCATACGCATTTACAATATTATACATACTAGATTACAGGAGAGATCTGCTTAGCGACTATAGGGGATTATTTTCTCGATTCAACTTCAAGTCAAGGAGTGTTTAGTCCAGGATTCAAACACGGTTCTCCATGCGCTACAATGGTCATCTTCAAATAGAATTGATACTTTGATGTTGAAAAGATAGTCCGATCCTTTTCCAGATTCATTGTACTAACACTGCAATTCTTTTTTAAATCTTTGCTATGGACAAAATCAACTTGTCCTCTGCGTCAAAATGAACGCGGCTTGCCATATGGCTATATAGAGGTGATTGGCCTCGTCTCACAATTATCAATAGATTGTATTGACAACGATCGATGATCTTGTGAACAGGCGGTCGTTAACCACGAGATATTGATGTGTAGTAATACACGAGCCCTAGCCTCAAGTGGTTTACAGAGCTGCCTGTCAACAAAACCATCGTTTGTTGTATTTATCTATCTACAGCACAAAGGGACAAATGGACGTATCCTACAGTTTTGAATCCATATACCATAGTTATGGTATCTGACAGGTTTTATATAATGGGTCGTGGTTTACTGAGTCCCCATACATTTTCAATGGGGACTTTGTGTACGACGGATACTATAACCACTGATAACAGCAGTTGTCCCTGGCTACTGTCGTGCAATCCTTCAATCTCCTGGTGGATGATGGGCCAAATATCAATCACTCTGAGCCTTTGATTTTAAATATTTTCACCCCAAAAAACATATTACATGAGAAGCATTGATCTTCACAATTTTCAGTGCGGCCTCAGCTGGCATTGGGGGCGTAAACTCTTTAAGGATCCATTAGTAATGGAGACCTGCGGATGGACTGGGGTCAGGGCTCGAGCTGCTCATCCTGTCCGTACCAGACACTGACTGCCGGCGAGCTGCTCAGTGCACGGGTAAACAGGCGGTGTCAGTGGGCGAACCCAGGGAGACAGTATTAGAGGAAACTATGTTCCGGTGAGCAAAAGTTTAAAGTTACGAGGTAAGGCCCGGCGTCCACCTACTACGATTGAATCGTAGACCTCCCGATATGGCACCGATACAAAATGTCAAAATCGGTGTCATATCGGGAAGGTGCAAAATCGTAGACATATGTCTAGACATGCCAATCCACCATGCATTGTATGGGGTTTTATCGGTGTCTAATCGCAGAAACGTGGTCAACTGCCCCGATATTAGGTGACCTTCCGACGCGATTTAGATTTTTTATCGGGAGGTGCATCATAGACCGTATCAGAGCCATATCGTAGTAGGTGGACGCCGGGCCTTAGGCTGGGCAAATTTAGTGCACAAGTCCTTGGCCGCGGGCAGTAATTTTTCCGAGCCTAAAGCCCAATGCCCATCTACCGATTTCGGAACATTCATGTCTCAGCCAAGGCATCCTAACGGAGTCGGCCGTAGTCGGTAGATGGAGGATAGCTAGGCAAGGGTGAGCCACTGATTAGTAGACCGATTTGCTTAGGACTAATATCCACCACCCCATCTCCTCAATGTCCGCAGATCGAGCGAAGAGTTACGTAATTTGCCTGCGACAAGTTCACAGACTCCTATACGATTTGCAAACTAATCGCTCAACCCTGTGTACTGTGAAATGTATGACTGTATCAATGAACGAACTCCCAGTGGAAGATCTGCCAAAGCGGTAGAACTGGTTGGAATAAACAAAAGAAAACAACAACAACAAAAATCGGTAGATGGGCATTAGGCTTTACCAAGTAACTTTGACTTTTGATTACCGGTACTTCGTTTCCCTATTCCTATATACCTTTAAATATCGATAAAAATTATTATTTCTTTTCCTGCCATAGTCCCAGAAAAATGGCCACCCTTATCAAGTAACTGCGATAGCTAAGTTTTCGTCCCGCTGCTCTTTATGTCACGTGGTCAGGCGGGGACGAGAACGTCAGCCCGAGACGAAAACGTCAGCCTCACTACAAAACTTATAATTACTGCACCCCAAGCAGTGGTATGTAACTATAGAGGTTTCGGAAATGGGTATATAGGAATAGGAGGTTCTGTAAACCACTCAACGGTTTTCTATTACTACGCACCAACCGCTCGTGATTTACGGCCGCTTCTCCACAAAACCATCGAAAGTTGTCTATGTATACAATTGTCTTGAGGCCGTAGACAATAGATTTTCAAGATTCCATACACGATGGTTTTGGTATCATACAGTTTTTAAACTATAGGTAGTAGTCCACTGTCTCTCCCTACATTATCAATGGGGAGTTACCATGAATAATAAGGTTTAATACTAGCCAGAGTTATTGCTCAATCAGCCAAAGTAAAGACACCAAATGAGGACAGGATGCGGTGAGATCGATATAAATATTAGTCCCTGCAAACTCAAGATGAGTGCTGCAGGAAATGCAATGTCTGTTGTATGCAAACCATACTTCATCTTCTGGCTAGATTTGAAAAAGGAAAACTTTGTTTGGAATTACTTAATTGTCCCCGTGGAAGCACATTCTGTTCCCCACAATTATAGAAATGACTCTCCGAAAGTAGTTCTCCGAGGAGCATACCCTGTTCATTGTTTTAATGAGACTAATTATCTATTGTTATGGCCCTGTATGGAACTTAAAATACAGACATTTTTCAAGGGTAGATTGTTCATTTGGGATTGGACAATGGTTGTAGTTGTGCCCAAGGTTATGAGGAGAATATCCATTTTTGTAAAATACTAAATACGGGTATCTTCATATTTAAACCATATATTAAAAGAAAGCCACTAAGACGAGTTCCTTATTATAGTAATGTTAATTTCCTGTTAATTACAAAACTCCTATAAGTACCTATGACAGTAAATATTATTTAACTAATTTCTGCCTCAGAATATCTCGGAAGCAATTCTAGAATGAAATGGGATGATATTTGAATTTCGCCTGAAAGGGGTACTTTCATCGAACATAAGTGAATGTGTGGGGATTCTATAAATGGCGAAATGTGACAAATCGGAGTGAGTCGAATGTCTTCTGCTGACAACTGCCGCCAAAATACAACCTGGGAAGAAATCTCGGCCATATTCCCTCACTCAGACCCCACGTGAAAGCTGATACGGCCCAAGTCCGAACTCCTGTCTCGAGAATGACCCAATTTGACGGAAGGCTCTGCTAAGATTTCACGTGACCTGCTTCTTACAAAATCAGTCAGATGTGACATGGTGTTATTTAGGGTGATTTTAGAGGCAGAAGTATTAAAAAAAGTCGCAAATTGATAAATTTGTTGATAATGTTCACCATTATTCTTTTCATCAAATTATTCTAGATATTATCGTCGGCGAATGTCTCCATTTTACTGACCAGGAGTACAGATTACGTTCTTCGCTGAGTGACGAAAGGATATCCCTTTGTTCCGCGTCCATTTTCATTCTTGTAAAAGTGAGTTGTGAAATTATAAAATGGCATTTATCTATGACTTCTAGGTATATGATAATATGGAGACATAGTGAGTGTGTTCTTCGAACACGGTGAATATTTCCAACCTTAATCTCTCGGAACATATTCCATTCAGGCACACTAAGCATGCCTGTTTATATTACAGAATGTTTTCTAAGGCAAATATAGTCAGTATCACCACAAGCATTTCAGAACTAACTTTTCTTTACTCTGGAAAAGCAAACCGTAGCTGTATGAGAAGAGACATATTTATAATACATCAATTCAAGGGCATTGTGGCAAAATAGGTGGTTAAAGGTGGGTAGAAGTTGGAGACCTTCTGATGCGCTACAATGCAAATGACGCATATCGTAGTGCAGCCCTGGATGCATAATTTTTCATAAAGAATCGTATTGCATTGGTGTGCATTGTACACCTTTTTGGGAAAATCTGATCAATAACTACAATTTTACATTTCTTTCCGACACCATATAATTTTTCATCGGGATCCTCCATTTCTTTTTGTATACTCTTTATTTACACTGTGAAGAGTCCCTACAGCTCAAAAATATAACTGTGGTAGAATCATAATTCCGTTATGTAACTATTATTCTCAGACACTTAGATCCAACCAATATACCATATTTACGATCATATATCTTTATGCGCTCTACTTAATTCCAGAATTTAATAATTTTCCGCTAATCAAGTATTTCAACCGCAAGAGATATTTTCCCGTTAAATCACATACAATACCCTACGACAGGCTACAAAAATTTCATCATGTTGGATTTCATCGGGAGCTCCACGATTGGCGTTTTCTATCGCAGCCTATCGTGAGGTGTTGTAAACGAAATCGCAGAAACCTGTTCTACCTACCATGACTTTTGCTGACTTCATAATAGAATCGGTATGGTATCGCGAAGGCAGTCGTAGGACCAATCGGGACAAGAATCGTGGTAGGTGGGGGCTGGCCTTAAGCCCGGCTTAATAGGGTCGAGGTTATTATTTCTACCTGTTTTGTACTAAGATGTAAGCCCAAGGTCATATGACTGTGTTTGTGAAATGGTACCACGGCATATTGTTCCGTTGTCAAATTATCCTAATCAGTGTCATATCAGCAACACGATATCTTTTCCGTTTGGGTTCCCATAGGACCACACAATCATCTATCGACGAAAATTGTCCTGCTTCATTTTCTATTGAAATGACCATTCGTCATTGAGGGATTGCCATGCTGTCCTACACCTAGTGTCATAGTATCACAAACAAGGGCAAAGAATGTTTACAGAATGTTAGATTGAAATAAATGCAATAGTATCACCTCTAAAAATTAGTATTTTGGGTTAACTCTTAAAACCCCGTAGGAACGTATTTCCAACCATCTTAGATCTCATTATGTAATGGATTCCCTCCTCTACTGTAAAAAGAAAACTCTCCTAGGTGCTTCATCATAGTGCTTGAGGTTACTTAAATATTTCTATGCAACAGACTTGGACCCGTTTAATAATATAGGTTCTGACATTTAGGCCCGGCGTCCACCTACTACAATAGAATCGTAGACCTCCCAATATGGCACCGATACAAAATGTCAAAATCGGTGCCATATCGGGAAGGTGCAAAATCGTAGACATATGTCTAGAAAAGCCAATCCACCACCATTGTATGGGGTTTTTATCGGTGTCTAATCACAGACACGTGGTCAACTGCCCCAATATTAGGTAACCTTCCAACGCAATTTTGATTTTGCATCGGAAGGTGTATCGTAGACCATATCAGAGCCATATTGTAGTAGGTGGATGCCAGACCTTAGACTCCCTTTCTATATGACACAGAGACCCAGGGAAGGCGTCAATAAACCTTATTGAATACTAAGGCCTGGCATCCACCTACTATGATAGAAATTTAGCCCTACCGATATGGCGCCGATACAAAAAGCAAATATCGGAGACATATCGGGAAGGTGCAAAATCGTAGACATATGTCTAGACATGCCAGTCCAGCGTACATTGTATGGGGTTTTTATCGGTGTCTAATCGCCGAAATGTGGTCAACTGCCCCGATATTAGGGGACTTCTCGACGCGATTTAGATTTTTTATCGGGACGTGCATCATAGACCATATCAGAGCCATATCATAGTAGGTGGACGCCGGGCCTTATTAACGACCCTATGGAAGGCTAATATTGTCTTAGCGAATAGACTTGGGTATTATTTAACAATAAATCCTGTACAAGTTACGGAAAGGGTTTTTTCCGTACGATCTTAGATTATTAAATGGGCGCCAGTCTATGACGTCATCTGCCAGAACACGAATTGGGATCACATTCAGGTGGCAAAACAGTAGAAATAACAAACTGTTACTATAGTATTTATGATTGGGAAAGAAGGTATTTGTGTTGAATGAGGCACACCACCAGTTAGAATTTGCTCAGGTGTTAGAGCAATAATGTTATCGGAAAATTAATATTACACTTACAGGTAATTATTCAGAGGGTTTATATTACATAATATTCCAGCATGTTCGCTTTCATAAGTGATCCCCTGTTGACTCTAACTGTAGCACACTTATATAACTCCCGGAGGCACCAGCAAGACTCAGAAATGTTTCCAGAACATCGTGTAATGTAGGATGATTCCAACAAATGTTGCTTTTGATTCTACACCATCATATGACTACTTTATGTTGCTGGCAAGAGTCTGATGTCTCTCTTTTTAGCCTGATATAGTCTAAATGAGAAGGTAAAACCGGTGCATGGTCTGTGGACCCCATTTCATTTTGACCACAAAGGAGTTGGGTAGGATATGATAACCATGCTGTTGTAATTTCTTCGTTCCGTCGGGATCTATTTCTTGACTCCGTGGTTAGAAAAGCGGTGGAAGAAGATAGTGCCAGCTAAGGCCCGGCGTCCACCTACTACGATATGGCTCCAATATGGTCTACGATGGACCTCCTGATAAAAAATCAAAATCACGTCGGAAGGACTCCTAATATCGGGGCAGTTGACCACGTTTCTGAGATTAGGCACCGATAGAAAACCCTTACAATGCGTGGTGAAGTGGCATGTCTAGACATATGTCTCCGATTTTGCACCTTCCTGATATGTCTCCGATACAAAAACCAAATATCAGAGACATATCAGAAGGTGCATATGGTAGACATATGTCTAGACATGCCAATCCACCACGCATGGTATGGGGTTTTTATCAGTGTCTAATCGCAGAAACGTGGTCAACTGCCCCGATATTAGGAGTCCTTCCGACGTGATTTTGATTTTTTTATCGGGAGGTGTATCGTAGACCATATCAGAGCCATATCGTAGTAGGTGGACGCCGGGCCTTAGATATATGATACACTATAATTCATGAAATATCGCATCGACAATGTTTACCATCTCACATAGAACAACAATGTATTTTTTTTGGGGGTCAGAAAAAAACAACACCCACAGAATTATATTTCAGCTGAGAATTCGACCCTATGGAAAGTTGATCATCCCTCATTCAAAACCACAAATTGTCCACAAATTGTCAAACCTGTTGAACACATGTACACGAAACAAAAGTTCACAATTTATATACTGGAAACGTTGGAAACAGCAATGATCTGTCTCCAAGCTGATTTCTGTGGCTGCCTGTTAGGGAACCTGTTAGAGGTCTATGCTTGGAGAGTAATGGTCGTCAGTCTCAGAGTTCACCTGATGAATAAATCACCATCTGAGATCTTTTGACCAGGCACTCTTTCAACACGGGAGATTAGGGTCTGCTGCTAGAATATTGTGGTGAGAACTGAAGCGTATAATGACTATTGAATCAGGACCAATTTACAAAGAAATTGAGCCCCCATGCATTAATATAATTGGACGAGTGGTTTTATCTGGCCGTATAGTTGATAAATGTGTGGTTTATCATTTAAATCTAACCTTGCATATAGATAAAAAGGAAGTCCGCATCTTGTCACCAGACAAATTGCCTTCAACTAGTTTACAAATCTAAGTTGCTGTCGTAGTTGCATTCAATTGCATTTGCGACATGATGGATTACATTTAGACGGTCAATAAATGTGAAAATAAATACAGAAAGCAACTCATTTTGGTTCAAAATCATCTTTCTCCAACTCGCTTGAATGCTAAGCAATCGACTTTGACCAAAACTAGTTGGTTTCTTCTTTAGTCTGCTAAATATTGAATTTAATGAATATATTAGCGAGGCAAATAATGCTATACCTCTTTAAAAGATAATGATATTTTATTCCTCATGTCCCCCGACGAGAACAAGAAGAACATGCCCTTATAGGGTGTTTTATATAAAAAAATTATATAAAGGAGCAAAAACATGACTGAGAGAGCACACCTGTCTAACCATAATTGCTGTATGTAATGGAAAGGTTTGGAAAAAAAATGTATGGCAAGACAACATACAATTGCATTTTCGTTATGCTGAATAAAGTTTTTGCTAAAAAAAAAAAAAAAAAAAGAACATGGATACCTGTCAATACCAGTTCTCATGTATTTTTTTCAGTCATCTATCCTACATCTATTCACGTACACACGTTTGGCCATCGATATAAGCCAATAATATGTATCTCTGCCAGAGCCAATATAAGGGTCTGAGCCAGCTCAATCGCGGAGCTGGCAGGAGTGGCGAAACGTGTCTCCCTGATAGCAGTATCAGCTACCTGGTAGGCTGGAAGCACGCCATGCGGGCGCCTATAATTACAGGGTAGTATCTGTTTCACACTACCCTGCACACTACACGTATGAAAGTAGTCCCGGCACGTAGTATACGTGCCACTCTCCTAGCAGAGATCCTGCGCTCTATTTCCTGCGGCCGTTTGTATCTCTGCATCGAGTTGCCCGTTTGGGACCAATTCTGTCCTATCCGCCAATTTTTCAAATATCCTAAATTCTGAGGTTTTTTTTTTCTTTTTTTTTTTCTCATTTTTTTTTTTTTCATTTTTTTTTTTTGTGGGGGGGGGGGGGGTATTTTGCGTTCTGCTTGTTTTTTTTGGTTTTTTTTATTCAGATTAAATAGGATTCGGTACAATCATCTTCAGTAGACGCTCTTCCTTGGACCGATCCAAAAACATACATATAAAACTATACACTGTGTGGACAATAAAATACATTACATGGTGCAGTTCCAGATACATGACATTCATATCTTGAAGCTATAAATCTATGGTCAATAGAGATAAACATATATATATGGAAAATTGTATACACTTATTTTTGTTAGTGTGAAGGTCAAACTAGACATACTCTTTGGGATTACATTCTACAGTGGAAAATACCTGTGTTATTGGGTTTAGTTTTGCCAACAAGGCCCATGTGCTCAGTTGAAGGGGCAGTCTTATCAACTGTGGATTCACATTATGAAGAGGTTTAAATCCGAAAAAGAAACAGGTGGATTTCTATGGAGCTCATTTAACAATTCCCATAGTTCAGAACTCACAATATATGAGTTGTTTCAGTTTCATAACATTTGACAGGTGTCCTGTTTTTAATCTGAAATGTGGGAGGAGAGTGAGCAAGTGCACTCTCCCAGCAGACCTTTCACTGCGCTAGTTGGTTGCCAGGGTATCCACTCAAGACAGGAAGGAGTGGGAAATATGGGAATCGTTAAAGGAGCTTCACAGTCGGTCCAGCTGTTTCTTTTTCCGCTTTAAACCACTTTATAGTGTGAATCTACAGTTGGGCTGGGACAGATTTTATCCCGAAAAGGAAAGTTGGTGCAGATATACAAATGGCCGCAGGAAGTAGAGAGCTGGATCTCTGCTAGGAGAGTGTAGCACATGATCACGTGACAATGTTGGAGAGGTGAGAGCGGGTTTGGGCGTGGTTGTCTGAGAAATCTGACTCCAGGACCACGTAGATATCGCGGACCATGGGAGATAAGTTCAGCGGCAATCTAATGCATTGCCAAGGCTGTCGTGCACTATACGGGCTTCAGAACTGACTTCTGCTGATTTATATTTCATTTAGAGATAATGTGAGAGATTTTGCAGTGTTTCGTAAGGAGGGGATATATGTACACAATATTACCATGATTTCGATCTGAGTGGCCGTATTCTCCGCGTAGTTGACGTGAAGTAAAACTCCGACCGATAGTGAGGAGTATTGCGTAGTGTCAACTACAAGGAGAATACCGCCACACAGATCGAAATCATGGTAATGTTGTATTTATTACTCACCTTTCAAGTAATCATTAGGAAAAAAATGGTGTAAATTTTGATGCAAGCGCCGTGCATTTTCTATATAAATTAGTTTCTATAATGCCCGGCAGCTGGCCGAAAAAGCCGTATTCTCCTTGGAGATTCCGGAGGTCCGTATTCTACTCAGTAGGGATCTGTAAGCTCCATAAGCATAGCATGGAGACTCTGTATTCGGTGGCTAATAAAGGCCTGATCCGGTATTTAATGGATGGTGAACATCCTGCAAAAACTGGAGAGTTTACTTTAAGCGAAATTTCAATAATAATTGTATGAAAGGTGTTTGATCATCGTTTTATAATTCATTGGAACTGGTTCCATTTGATGTTCTAACGAGACTAAATGAGTGAAATATGTTTTATCCGATTTGCCTTAGCTGAATAGGTGAAATAGACCTATTTATATTTGTCTGATTCATGTAAGAATCATTTTCATCTTTTCCAATTCTGTAAAACTGAGGACGGTGACCTTTGTTCTTAGGTCTGGCGTCAACCTACTACGATGGCAATTTAGACTTCCCGATATGGCACCAATACAAAAAGTAAAAATCGGAGACATATCGGGAAGGTTCAAAATCGTAGACATATGTCTAGACATGCCAATTAACCATGCATCTTAATGGATTTTTTTCGGTGCCTAATCGCAGAAACGTGGTTAACTGCCCCGATTTTGGGTGACCTTCCGACGTGATTTTGTTTTTTTATCGGGAGGTATATCGTAGACCATATCGGAGCCATATCGTAATGGGTGGACGCCAGGCCTAATTGATCAAACTTGATATTAAACTACTCAAACAACCAAACGTGGTTTCGAGTTTTGTCGGAGAATTGTCTTATATGGCTTTAAAGTTTAATGTTTAATTAATACGATAATTACCGCTAGGTTAGTGCCAACCTCCTGGGTCTGAATAAACTGGATGTGGTCTAAAGGTAGGTGTGTTTATGCCGTGGCAGGGGAAATGTTAAATAACGGCGAAATGAATGTAAGTAGAAGCCAGTCAAGAGATATACACTTTTTCCGTACATGTATATGAAATAGGACAGCTGCAATGGGGAAAGATTATATACCGTTAACCTTTGCATGATTACAAGTGAGAGAAGAAATAGATTATATTTCCAAAAAGATGCTTCCCATTAACCCTTCACGCCGCATGATGCTTTGAGGCATCATTAACAAAAAATTCGTTTTGAAAAAAGAAATTAGCAAATATTGCCTCAATAAACCTAAAAGTGATGCAAAGATAAAACATTCACAATATACTCTTTTTACCCGGCCTCTAGCGGTATCACTGTAAATATAACTGGATCTATTTATTACCAAGCTCGGTGGCCAAGTGGTAGGGGTGTTCGCCTCAAGCATGGGCGGTCGTGGGTTCAAACCCTGGTCGGGTCATACCAAAGACTTACACAAAAATGGTACCCACTGCCCATTCGGTTTAACACCCGCCATTAGAATGAGGAGTAAGGACAAGTGCCCGAATGGAAGGACGGCTCAATAGCCGAATTCGGTGATTGTACACACAATATTCCCCAATAATGACTACCAAAAAAAATGATAAAGGCCGTGCTCCATTGCGCCTATATACTGGAGATTGATGGTTGCTGAGCAATCTTAACCCTATCTCCTCCGATAGTTCTTGCCCCTTGCTTCATCCCTTGATCTTACCTCGGTCGGCGCTGCTGCTCAACTTTGGCGACCGGCTAGAGACTGGGGTTTTCCCAGCCAACAATGGACCGGCCCTCAATCTCCGGTATGGAGCACCGCTAGCAGTTTGAACACCGACCGTCAGGGGATCGGGACACTATAGTCCTGACTACGTTGGGTAAGATCACAATATCTAGTTCAATAAAATTCAGCATTTGTAAAAAGGTATTATTTTCGAAAAATAAGTATATAGAAATCAAGAGAACTTCATAAAGAATACATAACAGAACTTTTCAGGCCTAAAATTATAATATTGTGGTGCCACCTGACATTTTATTAAAGAATTTTGGCCTGAGGTCATATTTCTACTTGAATTGCTGACATTATAAGTAAGCCAGTATGACTTGATTTTCCTTCAGTCCTATCTCAGTCAATATTTAGCATAGATACTTCAAATAAAGAGTGATTTGTAGATGAACCCCCACAGAATACAACCAGTAGGTTATCTTATTGCTCAAATATTATCTAGAGGTAATTATTGGCCGTTTCTAGCTATGCCATATGATTAAAATGCAATAATATCAGAAAGTCACGTTTTAAGGCACGTTTGGAGCGTTTGTCATCTGTCAGAATGATTCTGTATTTTAGGAAATATCTATCACAGCCTGGCAATATAAGTATCATTTTAATTGTCTTGAAATAGTTAAGAAGATAAGCTGTTTTTCATATGGATCATCGCGATATGTTTTTATTAAATCACTGTGAAGACAGGAAGGTAACATGTTTTAGGTTTTTTACCCAGCAATTTTCGATGTTCAATTTACGACAGGAAATCCTAGCCATAACACAGGTACATAAGATATACGACAATAGATAGACTCAAGTTTTAGCTTTTTAACAATGTTTTGTTTATAAAAATCGCCCTATTATTTACGACACAACAGCAATTTCCCTTTATCAAGTTAGAAAAACTAGTTTTTTGTCCCATATTAAATGCTCAAGACTATAGCTCCACTATAGCTCCACTACAGCTCCACTATACAGCTCCACTATCGGCGACTGGCAGCCAATCGGTCAGTGACCAAATCAATCTCCAGTGGATCGGCACAATGAAGCACGGCCTTTACCGGGTCCATACCTGTGGTACTGTAGCAGGCGCCCGGAGTGATAGGGTTAAGATATTTCCTGTAGATCAAAGACTGCTTCTTTAAACGTGCCTCACATTCAAAACGACGCCACGTACTGCTCTTGCATCTCAATTTCCGGTCACGTGTCCTGCAGCGAGACCTGACGAGAAAACACGAGAATACGAAGACACATGATACGCACACTGAATCTATAAAGAGCTGTGGCGTTATTCTATTCTCTCTGACTAGGTTTTGCTTTCATATATATTTATTCATAGCGAGAGGGCGAAACTCTGATGGCCAAAAGGCGTGTTTCGTATAACGAATATCTATTTCTTCAAGTCAATGACGTTTTAGAGTTGTCTACAGATAACCTCTATGTATATTCATATAACCAACTGGAAAAAACCCTATTCTTTGCTTTTATACTGTGATTTTGATCATTTATATTTTTGTATAGTTATGATAACTTACATATCGTCATATAGACATGAAGTATAACTGTACTATTAAATATTGGGATATAATGGTGTCATAAGATACCAGATTTCTTTTTTTTTCGGTTATGCCAATAAGGATTATTGTCTATGTTTGACTGTTAAATGAATGTGTGTCCTGTCCTGTTCTATATATACCATCACTGGGAAGAACGTTCTTGGACGACAGTGTATGCAGTTTGTTTTCTAAATAATTCTTCTTTTAAAAAAAATTAGAGTAGCTAGGTCTATAGGCCAGGAAGGCATATTAGGGACTATGGTGGGGTCCGGATTTAAATAGTGTTTCCCTAAAATATCTTATAGGTTGACTTGTGCTGCATATCTAATTAGTTTATGCAAGTATTTGATTGTAAATAATAAATAAAGGAAAAGCTTTCTCTGGAATTACAATATCAAAGTACTACATCAATTCCAACCAAGCATTTCTTCTCCATTTTCTGCCTACAACCACATATTGGATGTTTCCGTCATTATCAGGATTCCCAACGGCTTCGAGGGAGGAGAAGCTAAACTGACTCCAGCGCAATACAGTTGGATACTTTCGTAAAACTGGATGAGTTTCAATCTTGGCCACCCTATGCCATGACTGGAGTTTGGCAGAGTGACTTCTCCAGGAGAAGCCGAGTGATGTCCGAAGCGAAAAATCAAGGTGTGGCATACGG
Source organism: Alentia gelatinosa (assembly GCA_950022655.1). Classification (NCBI taxonomy): domain Eukaryota; kingdom Metazoa; phylum Annelida; class Polychaeta; order Phyllodocida; family Polynoidae; genus Alentia; species Alentia gelatinosa. The sequence goes on along the minus strand of OX465580.1, from coordinate 16,170,037 downwards.
TGGCCAAGATTAAAACGAATCAGGTCTTGATTTTATCCTACCCCGTCTCCTCGATTTTGGAATATTACGTGATAACAATACTGTATGCCACTAGTGGCATATAAAACTCTGTATGCCAGTCAGCATGGCATACGGAAACTCAATGTTAAGCCTATGGGATTTTATATTAGGGGTAGGATAAGAGTGCAGAATTGGTCACGAGGGTTCACCTTTCATTTTCACCTGCTTAGATCACAGGGAGTAATGTAGGTCCACCTTGAGTAATATCCTGGTTGTCCAGTGATGAATTAAATCTTTGAGAAGTGTGTGCGGTGAAAGTCGATCTGCGACATAAGGTTGGCTGTAAATCAGAATGAATTTCACGGAATGGTTCACGCCACAGGTCACAGACCAGCTCAGAAAGCAGCAGGAATTGATATCTCACGTCATAGACTTTCTAACAGAGACCAACCCAGAAAGCAGCTGACACAGGTAGGCATGCCACATACCAGCTCTTATCCTACCCCTAATAAAAAATGCCATAACATGGGATTTGTTTATTTTGTGACATAAAGTGTTGTTTATGTCCCTACGTTCTAATGCTGAAAAAATGTGGAAACGGGGTAGATAAAGACCACAGAGCACCTCACAAAGCACCTTATTAAGCATGTTTAAAACCAGTTCACAGAGCACCTCACAAAGCACATTATCAAGCATGTTATAAACCAGTTCATAGAGCATCTCAAACAGCACCCTATTAAGCATGTTATAAACCAGTTCGCAGAGCACCTGAAACAGAGCCTTATTAAGCACGTTATAAACCAGTTCATAGAGCATCTCACTCAGCACATTATAAAGCATGTTTAAAACCTGTTCACAGAGCACCTAACAAAGCACCTTACTAAGCATGTTTAAAACCAGTTCAAACAGCACCTCACAAAGCACCTTATTAAGCATGTTTAAGACCAGTTCAAAGAGCACCTCACGGAGCAGCAAGCACAGCCTCTGACAGTGGAGCTACCAGCATACAGCTCACGTCACAGGCTAGACACCCCACCGGCTCTGAATTTTCTAAAGGTCCTTTTCTTGATTGCAAGGTGCTTTCAAGGAGTGACTAACCAGTGGGAGTCTCATCCATTACATGCTAAGAGAGCACAGATTTGTGATAAACTGGAGAGCAAAAGAAATAACAGCTCCAAGTAAAGGCAATTAAGCAACAGCTACGTACATTAACGTATCTCTTTGGTAGGATTTATGTAGTAAAGATGTGAAAATGTTAAGGTCTAGTTTCGTCTGTAGCACATTTGGTAGATATACGTTATTCAGAACAAGTTTACGTAGACTTTACCCACCACCCGAAAGTCGGGACGTTAGGGCCCACTCATCGGGACGTTAGGGCCGCCTAAAGCCATCCTAGGGTTAGGGTTAGGGTAAAGACCAACGCACACTAGGCGACCTTTCCCGTTTTTAGTGGAAAAGTCGCCGTAAAACACCCCTTGAGACATTTTTACGGTACAATATCGCTAAGTGTGCCATGGTTTCCTTGCGATATCGCAGACCCCATTATGCACCCCCTTTTCACCCCCTTTCCCCCCCGCTGATTTGGGGTTTGTCGCCGACTTTTCCTTGAGACTTTCGAATATAACATGTTATATTTTTTCGCTTGAGACTTTTGACTTTTGGATGCCACCTCCCGCTGGGTGGGCCATTGGCCCGGGTCTCGGGTCCTGGAATTATGCTTTGTGGTCTTCCAAGCCTGGAAAAAGCCTGGAATTCTCACAGAGAGACTGGAAAAACCTGGAAAACCCTGGAAATATAGTTTTGCATGAAAACAATCTTTTTAGTATAATTCAATATCATATATGATATTGAGTTGAAATATATATGTATAAATAAAGGTTAAAAAAACCATAAGTGCTAAAATGGCCCACCTCGCATCTATTTTGTAGCTACCAGAAGCCAGTTATCCATTGTTGAGACTTTCGGAAAGGGAAAGTCTCAAGGAAAGTCTCAGGGAAAGTCTCAAAGTGTGCATGCATAGGCCTTGAGATTTTCGGGTAACCTCCTGCTGGGGTGACCGATGCCCGAACAGAATTTGTCGGCGACTTTTCCCGACCCCTGCTGACCCCTGCTGAGACTTTTTAGGAAAAATTTCGCAAGGAAAAAAGTCGCCAAGTGTGCGTTGGTCTTAAGGGTTAGGGTAAGGGTTAGGGTTAGGGTTAGGGTTAGGGTATGGGTAAGGGTCAGGGTTAGGGATAGGGTTAGGGATAGGGTAAGGGATAGGGTTAGGGTTAGGGATAGGGTTACTTACTTATACATACTACTAAATATTTATTCACAGTTGAGAAGCTTGAGTGGGGAAGATTTAAAACGGGTTGAGTTATTAAAGGGTCGAGCTTTTTACGGGTTGAGTTCTCCAGTATTCAAACATTAACCAATTATGCAAAATTAGGTGGGCCCTAACGTCTATTTATGCCACATCTCCCTCCCGGCACTGGCATCGCGGTACGGCCGGGGCATGACTGAGGCTTTCACAACCCCGGTGTAGGGTGGGCCCTAACGTCCCGACTTTAAGGTGGTGGGCCCTAACGTCCTGCAACCGAAAGGAGGAAAGCAGGCATAAGAGGTATTGGAGATGGATGGAAGGGGACGTACAAAGATAGGGAGACAGATGAAATTATTTGAATAGGAACAGAAAGGGGGGAAATACACCAAATAATGAAAGCAGAGATATAACTGAAGTATAAAGGGTAAATTGAAATGGAACTGACACTCAAGATAATGTGAGATTTTGGGCGAGGTATTAATCTAAAAATAAATTATATTCACTCAATAAATCGCCCACCATGATTGAATAGTCAGACAGAAATGTTACTTCAAAGCTGTGTTTTACCATCAGTCTTGCCTGGAACTACCTGAAGACTGATCTTTTATAACATCTCCCAATTGTGTAGTCCCACCTCTAGTGATGGAGGTACGAGACAAGTAATTAACATAATCCTACAGTGTGGAGGCACGGCCGACGCTTGTGCTACCTCTCGGCACCTGAGCAGAGATTTATTGCATCTGCAACATCCCCAACATAGCAAAAGACCTTAATCACGCGAGCAGGAAATACTGTCTACACTGGAGGCGGCCGCAAGCCCAGCCAGTGCTGATAGACTGCATGTAAGGCCTGGCGTCCACCTACTACGATATGGCTCCGATATGGTCTACGATGCATCGCGTCGGAAGGTCACCTAATATCGGGGCAGTTGACCACGTTTCTGTGATTAGACACTGATAAAAACCCCATACAATGCATGGTGGATTGGCATGTCTAGACATATGTCTACGATTCTGCACCTTCCCGATATGGCACCGATTTTGACATTTTGCATCGGTGCCATATCGGGAGGTCTACGATTCTATCGTAGTAGGTGGACGCCGGGCCTAATTGGAGCCTATAATATACTGTTAATTGGATTTTATTTCACCCCTGGTATTTTTCCCCCACATACTTAACATTGGAAACTGGTACTCAACGCCCGCGGAGAATTGTTGAAAAATACTCAATAGGGGATGATGTCACACATTTAAGCTAAATAGTCAGTGATAGGAGTGAGATAAAATCTTAACCACACTCGATCCATAGCCACTGATAATATGCCATTCATTTTGGTTTGCTACTTAATCTCACTTGGATTTGCCTCGTGAGATTACTCCGCAACCAAAACTCATGGCATACTGTCAGTAGCTATGGATCTCGATGCAGTTAACATTCCATATGGTTCAATGAGATATATGCCATCAAATGAGGCAATATGTATAAATGTATGTATAAATGTATGGATGGACAATAATTGATGGTTTTCTGAACAGGCGGCCGTAACCCACGAGGGGTTGACGCGTAGTAATACATGAGTATGAGCGAGTGGTTTATGAAATGAACCTCGAGTTGTTTACAAAAAGTACAAATATGAAAGATAGCGGAAATATATCTTTCTGGTAAGGCTACATTGAATTACCATCATGTTTGCCAGATCTGCCACATTTACATCAGCAATAGGAGGCGGATCAAGCGAGTTTCAACTCTTTGGTAATGCTAGAGCATGGTAATTAGTAGCGACGGACGTTGACTGATAAATGCAAAATCACTGGTTTCAGATAAAAGCGGCCGTAATCCCTACGGACAACACTATGTAATATCCTCACATGCACTCAGATATTACTTTGTATCTGGTACTCGGAGATTTCGGCCAACTTTCCATAAAGTTTCCGATTTCGGAACATTCATGTACCTTTGTCGGCGGCAAACGGGCAGTAATTTGTCTCAGCCAAGGCATCCTAACGGAGTCAGCCGTAGTCGGTAGATGTAGGACAGCTAGGCAAGGGTGAGCCACCGATTAGTAGACTGATTTGATTTGGACTAATATCCACCACCCCATCTCCTCAATGTCTGCCGGTCGAGCGAAGGGTTACGTAATCTGCCTGCGACAAGTTCACCGACTCCTATACGATTTGGGAACTAATCGCTCAACCCTGAATCGGTAGATGGGCATCAGGCTTTAACAACACATTTCAACTGGAAATATCAAGACACAAGTCACCAACATTTGCAGTAATGACTCAGGGATGACAACAGTCGACCGGACAATCTTCTCAGTTGTCTCAATCAAGACTGTCCTGAGGCGATTTAGTTGGGAAGCCCAACAAGTGTTCATTTAATCAACGCACGTTAACGATGGGCTTCCGTATCTACTGGGATATTGTGACTGGATTCGATATCGGAATTCATGTCCTTGCACGCAAATACATCTAGATCTATGTCTGTGATGCCTGTCTTTGAAGAAGGAAATAACATAACAGTTATCTTTTTAATATCATCATACTTTAATTCCAACTTATTTAGATCAATGAAGTGGATTCTATAGTATATATGAAGACCATTATCTTAAATATATCGTAAAATCCAGTGATTTTCTGTAGTTCAAATATATACATAGACAAGTGCCCTAGAATCTTTCTCAAAGTTCAGTTATGAATATCTCTTGAATGCATACCGGACAATATGCCTTCCAAATTAAAAACTATGTCGTTTTCCTGAAAATTTAAAATGATAATTTTTAAATACGATGGACCACATAGATAATTTTGAAAATGGGGCTCACCTTGCGGGTATTTTATTTAGAAATCAATGTTGTGATGTCATTATAAAGAAATACATAGAAATTCTAAAAAAATGATTTTTCACAAAGGAAGGCCCGTGCCACTTTCCAACTTTCACAGAATATGGTAAATGTATAGTACTACACATTACACTTTGAAAGTCATAGGTCACCGACCTTGTTTTTGAAAGAATTTAATAAAACTCTATTTTCAGTTTATTTCCTATATAAATCAGTCAAATGTAAATTGCCCAAATTTACTTATCGGGTTAAGTCAAACTCCATAATTATGTTATATTTTATTCATTTGGTACTGGAATGTGCAAAATACACTGGTTTTAAATGATACGTATTTAATAAAACCACCTGGTGGTGCCACTGTATATTGTAGGGTGTGCCTTTAATGGTGATGTTGACAAGGATATAGTACAATATGAGCTTGGGTATAGGAACTGGGAATCTAGGTATGGTGCAGATTGCTACATACCCATTAATTACACAATGCAGAGTTATCTCCTTTAAAAAATGGCACGATATCTTTAGGTGTGGATTAGATAGTATTGAATAACAATGATTGTATATAGTTCCTCACCAGTCTCTAACGGAATCCTTGCTCCAATGTAGACCAAGCTCATCTTCAGAATCACAGAAGCACGCATCGTTAGAGAAAATAATCTGAAAGGGGACTGTAATGGTAATATACGGAAACTGGCTTACTGTCTTTGTATGTCAAAAATATGCGGTGAAATTTTTGATCAGATATATCCCGATGCCGAAGGCAGAGGGATGTATCTGATTGATAATTTTACCAAGTATTTTGACGTACGAAGACAGTCAGCCCGTTTTCGTATTATCATATAGCTTAAAATGGCGAAGTTATAGCTAGTCAAGTGATTACACACCCCGTACGTCACAGTGTGACGTACGGCTATACATACGTCATGGGTAGCAGCGGGCAGTATGTGTGGTTCATAGGGCCATAGGTATATAATAATAGACCGCACGTAATAAAAGTTTGATTGTAGGGAATCACCCATGATGAATTTCCAGTCCGCAAATGGATACAGTTTTAAGTCCAATCATTAGTGATTTCTGATTTGTCCTTAAAGTTATCGACAATTATTTCTCTTACCCCTCATGTAAATCTCCATAGACTAAACATAGTGTGACTGTATGTCACGTTTATTCCGTACAATATGCATATACCACGGGTGACGCATGCAATTAAAAACACCTAACAGGGTAGGATAAATCTTAACGTCACTCAAATTCATATAACTGTTTATGTGGCATTCATTGTCTTCTGCTACAGATATCACTCAGCTCTGCTTCATAATATCATAACAAAAGAACTAATGGTTGGCTGACCATTGCCTAGCTCCCCCACATCTACTGACTGGGGCTGACTAGGATGCCTCGCCTGAGACAAATTACCGTTTATTTGTTGCAGACAAAGGTACTCTAATGCCGGATGTCCATCTACCGATTTCGGTATGAACGATTAGTTCCCAAATCGTATACGAGTCGGTCACCTTGTCGCAGGCAAATTACGTAATACCTCGCTCGACCCGCGACCCTCGAGAAGAGGGGTTAGAGGGTATTAGTCCTAAGCAAATCAGTCTACACCTACCGACAGAGATACGATTATGCACCCCGCCGACTGAGTTAGGATTTGGGAACAGTGCCTCCTTTCCCAACGTTCCGTTGTCGCCGACAACATTTATCAACATGTTGATAAACTGATCCCCACCGATTTTGGAACTTTGAAACCACAACTTGTCGGCGACAAAAGGACGTCTGAAGGTGGTGGTTCACTAATCGGTGGGAAGCCTTGCCTAGCTATGCTACATCTACCGACTCCGTTAGGATGGGTTGCCTGAGACAAATTATCGCCGGTTTGTCGCCGACAAACGTACATAAATGTTCCAAAATCGGTAGATGGGCATTGGCTTTAATGTTCCGAAATAGGTAGATGTGTAATGGGTTTAAGACACCCGAGAGACCTTTAGAACTGCCTTTCTCCTGGGGCCTTCAACATTGTACTCCACCAACAATCTGTCATATACGTATTAAGGCACCTTTTCATGCTAAAAGGGATTCCGTTCCTTGGGGAAAATGTAAAGAAACTATGACCTTTCCACAAATGCATCAACGTCAAAAAGATTTTTTTTAAAGTAGCTCCTTCTGTTTCTGTTTGTGTTTGACATTTAATAAAACGAAGTGGCTCCAAAAAGGAAGGCAATATTGAGGACGATCGAAATTGATGGTTTTCTATTCTGTCTCGTGAACAATGATTAATATCAAACGTATTTACACGGTCAGTTTAAACTGGGTGCATTATGCGATATGAAAGCAGAGCAGTGGCATTACCATAACGAACCATTAACCTCCAGGTACGCAGAGGGGAAGGGTTCATAATGCCTTCAGCCATAACAATTCCAATTCTTCATTCTGGACCCTCTCAATGAGGGCAATCGGGCTGGACAAATACTTTTTGGCACTCCCAGGCACTGTTGAGTAAAGATGCCTTCAGGCTTGTATCACCCGAGGCTTGGGGGTCACCATTTTACTGAAGCACCTACGTAAGCCTGAAGATGTATTCTGGTGTCTGTTTCCGATAGAAATAAGCGTTGAGGACCTTTTTTCTTTTAAAATCAGTTTATTTATCCTGGAGTTGAAAAGACAAATTCATGCCTGTTTTCGATCAATACCAGCATCAAAGCTTCGAGTACATTCTGATATGGGCTGTATATCAACGGCTGTATAACTAACCAACTAAACATCATAAAATTTCGGCAAGTAGGCAACTTTATCATTTTAGCAATACATTGTGTATATAAATATATTAGTATAGAATATTAATACAGTATAGTGATCCATATAAATGTTAGTAACAAATCTAATATTCCTTATTAACTCTTACAGTTACATCCTTGGGACATATTCTATAATACATTCTTTAACAAGTATATATTGTACATTATACATAACACAGTTAATCATGCATAGCTGTTATCATATCCCTTGACAATATCAGATATGCCTTGCAGTTTCAGATGAAATAAATAGGTGATGGCCTCAGTTTAGACGTTGACAACAAATCGTCGAAACGAGCGATTTTCTATAAGTTTGCACATTTAAGTCATGTCTATACAATTTGAATAGCCCCTATGTCAACCATTACATGTTCAGATTGCATTTTTATAAGATAATTAGCACAGTTTTCTGCTATTTCATACTCTGTAAGAAATGTAATCCTGTGTACTTATGTAATCACTGGCTATAATGTCTAGTTGTAGTGTAATGTGATGTATCTGTTTTTTGGATTATGTGAACTACTTTCGTCTTTAATAAAACTCTTATAAAAAAAGATGTGAACCTTGGAGCAGGCAAAGGGCCGTAATTTTTGAGTTAAAGAAAGGAAATAATTTTCCGATTACGATTACCTAGTAACTTTGACATTCTTTGACACCGAACCAGTTTCCCTCTAACATCAATTAACTATGACAAATGGTGGTGTACTGAAAGTGCACAAGTTTCCTAAGGTGCTGGTTCCACCAACACGATGGATTTGCCGTGCTATATCTTGGTATATCTTCTAATATCTGACAGTATCACGATATGTTGTACCTCATTTGTTGCAACACATCGCGCGCAATCATATCTGTACTTTTTCTTGATGATGTGTGCATATTTTGGTGGTCCACCAGCATGACGCCTCAAGATCTATTGCCAACATAAGGCAGCATACCGCAACATATTGCGACAAGAATGCAACGAAGGTGCTTAACCAGGCGGATACACCGCAGCAAATATTAAATAGAACTGAACGAGAGTTAGCCTGAGTAGTTTTTATTCCACGACGGGCAGGTCGTGTATTACTACACGAGGCGATAGCCGAGTGTAGTGAGGAACAGACCTGACCAGAGTGGCTTAAAAATTAGTCAGGCTAACTCGAGTTCGGTTCTGTATTTATCCTACACCATCACTGCGCTTTTGGATTACTAAAATATAAATATCGACTCAACGACCAACCTTAAATGAGTGCCGGATATCCGATTGCTACCAGGTACTTGTTATTGGCGGAGCAAGCCACTAAGCTGACATCCTGGTCTCTGATTGGTCTATTTTTTTTATTACTCTAGTGGCATAAAAAACACTTTATGGCACGGCCTGCCACATAAAATTTGCCAATTTTAAGCCTATGGCGTTTTTTTTATTAGGGGTAGGATAATAGACACTATTACTCGGAACCCAGCAATCTGTAGCAAGACAACCAAATCTTGCTATATCTTGTGTGTTGGTGGAACCAGCCCTTAAGCAGTCTGAACCAGCGACATGTTTAGAGGATTAGCGACATGACAAAAGGAGCCTTTCCTCTGACATCAGTGAGTGGGAACCCATGTAGAATATGACACCTGACACCCTGCCTAGTGTGCTGATGACACAGACGGGACCACTATTACCCATGGACTGTCTCTTCAGCATCGTCGACCCAGTCACCTTTGACCTCCTGGCTACCGTGTCCGCCTCGACGATGATGCCTAGTGTCAGGCTGGGCGAGGCTACGAGGTCGTCTGGGAACAGGCACACTATTGGACTGGCTAATGTCTATTGGTTGATGACGGGCTGGACCGGCGCTGAGGTGCCTGTAGGGGAGTGGGGGGTGGCGTGGGAATTGACTGGGGCCCTTTTAACCCTCTAACAGCAGGAAGATGCCTCTAGTCATTCCCCTGGCTACGGCAGGAAGATGCCTCCAGGCATTCCCCTGGCTACAGCAGGAAGATGCCTCCAGGCATCTTAGAGGCATCATTGATACTTGTATAAAAGATTCAATAGATAAAAAGATAATTGTTTGATTTAAAAGAAATTTTGACAATGTTTAAGAGCTATATTTACTTTTGATTTGGTATAACAAAATATGATCAGTCACTAAGGTAAATTACTTTAATCACATGACACATCACATGAGAATGCTATTCCCCAAAGAAGGTGCCTGCCGTAGCAGGGTCGTTTGGGCAGGCAATGCCTGCCGTGTAATGGTGAGCAGGGGAACTGGGTGCTGCAGGGAAAGGGTTAATAATCTAGGGTCGTACATGGAGACCCTTTTTGTGTATGCCATAGAGACACAGGGACGATGTTGGTCAACTTTATGCAACACTAATGGACGACCTCATGGACGGCTTATTTATGCTTAGTGAACAGACTTAAATATTATTCAACGATAACCCTTTTACGAAGTACGCAAATGGGTCTTCATGTACTATCCTAGATTATTGAACGGGCCCCTGGTTCCCTGCCCCAATTAAGTAGTAGCAAATACTATGTTCACCATTGATAACTGAGAGTGCAATTATAAATGAATAACAATAAAAAGGTTTGGGTTAGATTCAGTCTATGTATCGTTTCTATAAACCACTTCACCCAGTCAACTTGTCATTTATGGAACTGGGTCTTGAGGTATTTTTGTCTTGAGTGATTGGCCATGGTCAGTTTGGCACGCCTCAAAGACACTGACACACTGGCATCTTTTTCATTTCCCGATTTCACCGTGAATAGCGCACAGATAGAGAAGGGATAGCAATTTTGCAGAATGTTGGAAGTCCATACGTCACGCTTAAACCTTCATGCAACATGTTTAGTGCATCCGAGCACGCTTTAAATCGACATGTATGGTGTGATTTGAGACCATCTTGAACTCATGCTATTTTTCAGGTTTCCAGCGGTACCTCGTGTATCGTTGGCCACAATTCTCCTTCCCCACAATAAATCGAATAGCTAAACCCGAACCCTCGTACGACGTCCCTTTTGGACCTTTAGGTTAGCCGGGGTGTAAAATTAAACGGCCCCCAGGTCAACTTCCCTCCCTCCCGAGATTCTCCAAATAACATGTTTCAACTTGTTTATGGTTAACAATAATATAGTGCGACTTTTCAAAATATAACAAAATAGAATGTTTCTCTAAGAATCTAAGAGATTTCATTGCGCCCTCTAATAGGGAATCTGCATAAAATCCAGCAATTATTTGTCGGGGACCAGCTCAAGGCAATCCCGCAATGCACTAGAAAAATGCTGCCCCATACCTGGCCTAATACTGGTGTTGCCGTGCAGCGCCCCCAAACGGCCCACTGCCTAGTTACGCGGCCGCTCGGACAAACACTGCCGGGTCTAGCCATATGTGTATAGGGAATAGAGCAATCACACCTAAAGTGTGAACAGTGGGTGTGATTACAGGAGTGTTGTTTTTTGACAGATTAAGTTGTAGGAGCAAACTAGGGTATTGTATAAACGAGTCTGAGCTATCTAAACTTTATAGTTGATAATCATCTTGGTTTTAACTTGGAAAAACATAAGCATATTATTGCAAAACCTGCCAGTGTATTAGTGTGTATGCAGTTTTGGTGTCCCTGTGTTATCTAAGGTATATCTAAAGTATCATTGAGGCGATATGCATTTATGATACATCAAATTGGAGCTGGAATACCATAGAATACGATGAAATCATTGTTATTTCTCTGAGAATGAGATACATGGGTCTTATGAACGTATTACGCTCATATACTGATAGATCCAATGCTAAAGAATACGTTGCCAGGGGTATGTTTGGCTTCAGACATAGCGTAGCTAAGCAGATAACGTGCAACACCAGCCAGTGGAAAAAGGCCTATTTGTGAGGAGGACGTAGGCCAGGTCTCCAGGCAAGTGGGAGAGTAGGTGCTAGCCAGACGCGATAAAAACAGGCCCTTTGTGGGAAGCAAGATGGGGAGGAGCTAGGGTGGGGTAGGTTGGGATGGGGTAACTAGGTGTAAGTCAAGATGACAAAGCACAGGCTGCTTAGGAGCAATCGAGGGCAAAGGTGGAGTGTTAGATCACCAGGGGAGGTATGATAAAGGTCTGGCTTCAGATAATGGATTGGCTGGGCGATGTTTTGGAGAGTCAGTTAACAATACAATGCTCTTCTCTTGTTTTTTCATTTAAGTGGAATAGTGTTTCGTGCCTATCACCTACTCAAAGATTTCAATGTGATATTTTCACACAATCATAGATAGGATGGTGGAAATTAGGGAAACATACCTTAAAGGTAAACCTACAATACACGGTACTGCCACCTGGTGATTTCTAAATATTGTGAATTACAAGTCAAAACTGGTTCTTTGTGATTCCAAAGGAGTGAATCTAAGGTTTTATCCAGTTTATCCTGTCTTCATAGGTAAATACGCCATTTTATATTTCCTTGATTTACAAAGGAAATGTACTGAAAATTTTGGTTTTCATTAGTTCTTTTAGGAACAAGGACGTTGACTTATAGATTAAAAACTTAAATGTGTAGACTATACATCATCTGTATTCTGTGAAAGTTTGAGGAAAGTGACATGGGCGTTCTATGTGAATAACAACTTTTTAGAATGTCTATATATTCTGTTATAGAATTATCATAATATTGATTTATGAATTAGAATATTATGTCCCCTCGCCTTGAATGTTATGTATTCAAAAAAGTGAAATATATAAAACTGATTGGTAATAAACGCTCCCTCATTTGGTATCACATTGCTCTATCTCCCATATAATAACCTCTTTATCTATTCCTTAATTTTGCCTAAGACATATTCGGTTTTTGACCCTGTTCTTTGTAGCTCGGCATTCAAAGAAACACATTTTCAGGGGAGAATATTGGATATTACTGCTACTCCCAGGACGAAATATGCATAGAGAGTCTCTCAGGGCAGATACGTATTCAGCTCAGACAAAGTCTGCAGCGATATGATAAGGTGATATCCTTGTTTTCGGTAAATATACACAGAGCGAATAATGAGGCTTTTGTGATCATTTACAAGGTATTTATGTAGCTGCTCTGTAGAAATTGTGGCATATTCGATATTTGGATATTATACTCATATTATGTACAGAACAATTAAAAAAAGAAGGATTTGACATTTAATCTGTGAAGGAATACAAACTCGTCTTCACAGCAAATGCTTTCCCCGACGCCGCTAGGTGAGAGGGGCGTATCTCCGAGACAGTGAGTGAGTATTCATTCACAGATAGAATACCTATCATATATATTCCCTTTATTTTACACCTTGAGTTGTTTCAAATTCATAATAATTGCCAATTAATCGCTATTTATATCCCAAGTTAGACCTGGGGAGCTGATCTATTATCCGTTCTGAGGTTGACAACTTTTGCAGTGGACATTGCCACCACCTGACGACTACTTGCTGTATGATCTACAGTCGCCACGTATTTAGCCGTGTAGTGCGGTAGTGGGTCTCAGTGTTTGATTCCGAGATATATATTATCGTAAAACTGGATGAGTTTTAATCTTGGCCACCGTACGCCACGATTGGAGTTTGGCGTAGTGATATCACGAGGCGGAGCCGAGTGGTATCCGGAACCAAACTCCAGGAGTGGCATATGGGAGCCAAGATTAAAATGAATCAGGTTTTGATTTTATCCTACTCCCCTCTACAATATTTTAATATCAAAACCATGAATGAAAACCATCAAAATTCTGTATGCCCCTAGTAGCATACAAACGTCCGTATGCCAGTCAGCGTGGCATACGGAATCTCAATGTTAAGCCTATGGGATTTTATATTAGGGGTAGGATAATATTGTAAAACTGGATGAGTTTTAATCTTGGCCACCGTATGCCACGACTGGAGTTTGGCATAGTGACTTCATGAGGCAAAGCCGAGTGAAGTCCGGAGCCAAATCTCCAGGAGTGGAATGCGTTGGCCATGATTAAAACGAATCAGGTTTTGATTTTATCCTACCCCGTCTCCTCGATTTTGGAATGTTATGTGATAAAAATTCTGTATGCTGCTAGTGGCATATAAAACTCTGTATGCTAGGCAGCGTGGCATACGGAAATTCAATGTTAAGCCTATGGGATTTTATATTAGGGGTAGGATAAAGAAGACTTCGTGAAGTTGTAAATTATTGATGAGGAGGTTTCACGTTAACCCTCTTTCCAGGTTCAGTACATTTATCAGAGTCAAAGTCTTGTTCACAGCAGTGAACAAAAGAAAGCTGTTGAATACATTGAAGTGCTCGTCCCATTCTCCTGTTAGGGCGAATTAAATTTGAATCCAAACGTCTCTTAATGACAGATGTAAGACAGTAACCCAACTCAGCAGGTTTGTACCACTCTCGAGGGAGATGTAGAATAAATACAAAACCTCGACTTAATTATCTGCACTTCTATAGGACTGCGCTACATACATGATCAGTCGCCCTTCTCTGAAGATTACTCTGGCAAAATGAATGTCTCGAGATACAATTAGCTTTCCCTACTAGAACACTTCATAATGCTATGCTTCTTAAGGATTTCCAGAGTGTCTTCTTCAAGAACGTTGAGTAGACATTTTTGCCGCCGAAGTTTGATTACGTGGATGTCAGCAATGATGGCTACAGCTGTCTCTAACAATTAGATCTCCTTCTAAACTGCTAGCAAAGTAATGAGACATAGCTCACTTATTTTATTGTGCACCTAATACAGAATGTCTATGGAAAATACATAAAACACATAGGAAGTAAATATGAACATAGGCGCAAATGGATAGGTTGTATGCTTCGTGGGTGGGTGGGTGGGGGGGGGGGGGGCACATACGAAAAAGTAGTGCGTACGGAAAAATAGTGCGTGACTAAAACTAAAAGTGGATACGCTCGGATATTACTACGCTTCAACACCTCGGAGCATACGGCCGCTTGTATCTGAAACCGGTTAATATTATATATATATATATATAAATATATATATATATATATATATATATATATATATATATATATATATATATATATATATATATATATGAATGTATTATCAAGAAACGTCACGAAATTTCATACCATTGTTTAAATGGCGTGAGTTGCCTTCGCAGAATGATATCACGAAGCGGAGCTGAGTGATATCTGTAGCAGAAGAAAATGAATGCCATGTAAATAATTATATGAATTGCAGTCATGCTTACATTTTATCCTACCCTGTCTCAATTTTAATTGCATATATCACCGTGACATATAGATATTTCATGGCATAACCGTTGCATACAGTCAGACCAGTCTATGGAGATTTATATGAGGGGTAGGATACACGTATATACGCCGGGTGTGTTGCCTGTCTAAATGGTGGCACGAGCTGCGGTAAGTGGACATTCGCTAATAATTTAATATGTCAGTCATCAGCCGATATTAGATTTGTTAATGTATGAATCTAAGTACCAAGCTACGGTTAGTGCGGCCTGTTACGTGAATGCTAACAGGGCCTTTGACTATTTCCGGCACGAATTACTCATCTCGACATTTGAATAGGGGACGCTCAATAGGGGATTATGTCACAAATTTTAGCCAATTATTCAATGTGAAGGATGCGTTGCCTCGTGAATTACTACACGATATAGACTCAGTATGATATGAGCTCTGACCATAAAATTTCTTAGGTTTCCTCTATAGCGATCGACACCAATTGACTATGGTTAATGTGTGTATTCTTCTCTTAATACCTAACATTAACATGGAGATTTGTTGGTACGTATTTCCTTTTTTATCAAGAAATAGATTTTGTCTCCATAGCTACTCGAAATGCCCATATATCCACATGACAAATGACCACAAGAATATGACTTGATGTATGACAATCCGTTAAAGGTTTCAGCACAATGCGTGATATATGTGATGCAACAGAAATATCGTCGAAATAAGAGTTTGCTATCAATTAACAAAAAAAAGGAAACAGGTTCTTAATACCATACTTTGTTAACAAATGTAATTAGTCCCTTTAGCCTCATTGTGGCGGCAGGAGATTTCATTGAGTGATCACCAGTGCTGCCCTCTATCCTCACCTACCCTCCCTTCCCTCCTGCCTGTACTCAAGCCGTAATAACAAACGACGGACCCGGAGTATGGATATGAAGTTTTAATATTCAGAGAATAGAAAAGTAGGAAATAACTGTCGTCCTTAGGCATCTGCCGAGGCAATTGGTCGGAAATAGGTTCGGAGCCCTACTCGCCGAGTTGGAGAAAGTCTGACGAGCCGAGGGAGAGTAAGACCTATACTGGCTCCAGTCCCTGTATCTTATGCCTACGCTCCTGGCTGGGATGGGCTAGTCAGGAGGGTGGTTGTGGCCCCTTATATTGTAGGTCAACTCTCGACTGTAGAACCGGCCCAAGGCGCTATAAATATCATGTAAGGAGGTCAGGGTCAAGGTCCGAGTTTGCTGCGAATGCAGTCATTGGCTACTCGGTCTACTCTATTCCTTATATGGAATGAGTGAAATGGGACAACTCCATGCTGTCAGAGAAGGATACATACTATAATGAACTTTATTCTTACTGTTATCATTAAAATCATTTAATGAATGTTTATAATCAAAGACTTGAGCAAGTCTAAGTGAAACCGAGCACTCGGTGAGACCGGTGAGAGCTGGGGTCACGTGTTGCCTCGGCACGCCCGGGAGGAGTGGTCACGTGAAGCGTCCCTAGCGACCAGGACAGGGTCCGCGGCGCATTAACCACAAACCCGCCGGTTAGGGATAATGTATATAAGTTCTTTATTATCCATTGTATACAAAGCCCCCATTGAAAATGTATGGGGACTCAGTAAACCACTATCCACTGTCAGATACCATAACTATGGTATACAGAATCAAACCTGTGGTATACGGTCCAAAACCATGGTATACAGGAAAAATAGTCCCTTTTGCTAAAGAGCAAACAAATATTCCCTATTGTTATACCTTTTAATATGGCAATTACTGGGTTTAATTTATTCGAAAAGATGGATAATAAATGCAACAAACGATGATTTTGTGGACAGGCAGCTCTGTTAACCACTCAAGGTTGAGGTCGTAATACACTCGCTAGCGCATGTGTATTACTACGCGTCAACCTCACGTGGTTTACGGCCGCCTGTCCACAAAACCATCGATTATTGTCTATTTATCCTTCTTCTTGACCGTCTACCTATTCGGTTGCCACCTCTATATTTCTTTAATCAAAGATTCAATCTTGGTTTCAGTCCTCTCTCATGACGGCCAATGAATGTATTCCAATCAGCAGTTATTTTTGTAAACAGTTTGGGTGGATGGGGATGATATTGACACCATTTATTCTTTTATTCATTGTTTATCAGAACACGGTATTCGAGGGAATGCCTGGGGGTAGCATTCTGTTTTATTTACGTTGGCTAAAGGTGGGACATTAAAGGAAAGCGGCTTAAGGCCCGTTTCCGTTGGCCGACAAAAACGGTGTAGATTTGCTGTGTTTCCTGATAATTTACATTATGCGTCAGCAGTGCTAAAAGTCCGTCAATGGTTCCTTATGCTGGAGACACACCAAGCGAGTAACGCGGCGATTCCCGCAATCGCCAACACAAAATGGCGTATATGTGAGCTAATATTTCATATTTCACCTGATTATTGCATCAGCGACGCTAAATTATTGGTGGGAGATATTACTATGAAACAATATCGCACATACAGGCAAATCTTTGTTGACTATTCTGGAGATCGCTGCCCTTACTCGCTTGGTGTGTCCTCGGTATGACCGTATATCGGTGATGGACAATGGCAGCGGGACTTATCCTACCCCTAATAAAAACTGTCATTGATTTAACATAGGCAAATTTTATGTGGTGTGCCATGACATAAAGTAAAATTTATGTACCTAGAGAAATTGAAAAATTGACCAATCAGCGATCAGGAATTATTCACCTGTGTAAATAGTTCCGGCTGCTGAGCAGAAATTCTGACAGCTGACAATCATGGACAGAATCAAGTCAGACTTTCCTAATATCATAAAATCGTGGAGACGGGGTAGGATAAATACGAAACCAAACTCGAGTTAGACTTGTCAGTGTCTATGTCAGTGTCTTGTCAGTACTCTGGTCAGGTCTGTTCCTCACTACGCTTAGATCACGCTTCGCGTAGTAATACACGACCTTCCCGTCGTTGCATAAACATTGACAAGTCTAACTCTCGTTTGGTTTCGTGACCCCTCAAAGTATAACAGCATGACTCGATGCATTTACCACTAATGAACTACTCATAGAATCAGGTGGAGAGAGTGGGATGAGGTATACAGTCCCAGAGAGACATGAATCCCATGTCTGTAGGCCCATGATACATGAGGATTAATTACACTTCACGCTTACACACCATTACCTGGCCTAGCTTTATCCAATTAGTGACTTTAATGAAACCTGTCAGTCTAGCCGGTAAATTAGACTCTCGAAAAACTCTCCAGTTGACACACGCCAATGCTGGGGGAGTTTTGTGAGGACGTCAGTGGAGTCAAATTTAGAAAGTCCTTTCTTCTCCAGAGAATGTGAGACTCCTAAATTAAATGAGGTGGTGGCCGTGATGTCCAGCCTTGACTATCATTACAATGAATAATGAGCCAAAAACACGTGAAAAGCAGTTTAATGAGTTTATTTGATACATAGAGATTGATAAATTGATAGAGTATCTGAAAAGATGAAAACTCATGATTACAGTAAACAGAAACCCTACCCAAACTACTAAACATCAGATAGTGGCACTGTCATATTTCCCCTTCGTTCTCATTATACCTCCCTATATTGACCACAATGAGCCACAAATGTGTTACAGGTAGTTAAATGAGTATATCTAACACTTAGAGATTGATATTTTGATACGGTATCTGAAAAGGTGAAAACTTGTAATGACCGCAGACAGAAACCAAACATGAAATCTTCTGACAATTCAAGGAGTAGGGTTCAGAAAAACAAGAGCTAGGGGTCTGACACCCTGCCAGAGATGGCATCCTATATATAATATGCCCATATCCTGGAGGACTGTGAAACTGACAAAGTAGTGTGGCCCTCACCGAACCCATGGAGTAGGATGTGAAGAAGTCTGAAGGCATATATATATGGGCCTGGAGTGAAGACGTCTATTGAGAATGGCCACTAAGTAGGTCAGTCCTGGGGAGGGGAGCCATGGGCTGTCACATACAGTAGCCTAATCTTATCGACTAGCTAACCCAGTGACAAGAAAAGAGAATTCAGAATGTTGTGACCTCCTATGCAAATGCACTATATGCAAATGCACTATATACTGCTATTATATTGTAACTAACAGATTATGGGAGCTGATAGAAACCAGCGAACACTCGCTGAACAGCGTACCCTCTTTATGTTATATGGAAGACCTGAGAAGGAATGTACTTATGGAAAAGAAATGAAATAAAGAAAGTTGTCAAAAAGAAAATATATATCTTCTATGCTAAATGAAGAAGACAGATAACCAGACACAGATATGTATTAATAACATATATTATAACAAAGTATACAGTTACATAACAACTCTCATCAACATACAAAATCATATACACTTCTGTAGGTTTCATATAATATAAGTCCTCTTGGTCAAAGCAGTGCTCACAGTCTATCACTTTCAGTTATTGTTCAATGTCTCCTTGACTTGTGGATATAGATGATCCAAAGTAGTGGTAGCAGTCATCAGTGTCTTTTCCTCCAGTGCTAGGGTGATAGTAGCTTATGGAGAAGCCCAATCCTCAGTAAAGGCCTCTGTAGCCAAGTGTCCAATGGTACTTCAAGCCTGACACTGCAGTGGTGGTAATGCTGAGCAGCCTGGAGATGTTGACGCCACGGTGTCTGGGTTCCAAGTCAGCTGTGAGTGCAAATTTGCCTCCTTATATACCCTATCGGGGGGTCAGTCCAAACGAAGACAGGGGATGGTTCAAACGCAGGGGGTGGCAGTTCAAACGGTTAGGCCTTGACCACTATCTAGAGCGAGGACCTGTTAGGAGGCACCCTGTGATATTCTTAATACATACATCACATGGACATTGTGAAGCTATTAGGGGAGGTTGAGTTGCGTGGCTCCTGTAATGCATGTGTTGAAGTCCATAGACTGTATTAGCTCTGACGTTATTTTGGTGCCAAACAGAATCCAACTCCACAAAGCACTGCAAAGGCGTAGCATCGTGGCAGGTATGCAGCCCACTAATAATGAATGTTTTTTGTGGTAATCCAGCTAAGATAAAGTAAGTGAAGAATGTATTTAGTAGGAAACATATTTTTGAGCTGAGCTTTGACTGGAATATTGGTATATTTGCTGGTAAGGCTAAAGTCAGGCCCATATTTGATTTCATAACAATGATCGCCGAATGCTGTACTCATGAAGGGATATCCCAATGTTTGGCACCAGAACATAGGGAAACCTAGATTGGCCGCCACCTCTGTCTACACTACGTTCCAACTAAGAGGTTGGTAACGTTAACCCATGGACGTGTCCACGGACTCTCACTCTCGTACCAAACCATTTTGTTCTACCTGGATTCTGGTATCCCAAATACTTGCAAAGAAATAATCATATGTTAATAGATTGTTAAAGAACATTGTCTCTGTGGCCATTCTATTATAAATACACTTAAAAGATGATGAGAACATGGAAAAGCGACTTCTAGGGTAACAACGTCCGCCAAAGAACGCCCCCAAAGAACCAGTTACAACTTACAGTAGGGGCCGAAAAATAGCTAAAGCGACGTTCCTTTACCCACTGCAATGGCATGATATACCCACTACCACGCCAAGTCAAGGCCCCTGTCAATTCAACGTGACCAGAGCTAACGTAGTGTTGCTCGGGTGGCCAGTGTAAGGGAAACCCTGCTCTCAGCAGGTCAAATGACGTCACACTAATGCGGTCTATGTAGCTGTCAGCATCATGACTGCTTGACATTTTTCATTCCTGGAGGAAAACCTGCGGTTCGGATATTGATGATAGGCAACTGAAGTGACTGAACCTAATGTCGGGGAATTCAAAATGGTGACTTGCAACTTCCTAGTCATCTGCCGTGTCCGTCCAGGGAAAGTTCTGTATTTTATCTTTCATTTTTCCAAACTTCAGCCCAAATGTAGACTCTGAAGTGATGGACTAATACGGGTTCCCGGAACTATTCATGAAGCCGGAATGTCTGGGAAACTGCGAGAACAGCCTTGATGAAGCAAGAGAGAAGTGAAGCAAATATTTTTCGATTGAAAGTCTACAGGAGTGCGATGCGATCTCACCCATAAGACACAGACTGCACCCTGCACCTCACTTCACTCCCGCCGCTCAACCGGCCAACCCTAACTTACATTAACAAAATCTCATTGATGAATTAAGATCAATACATAGAAGGGAAATAATGTAACAACAAAAAGACTGTGTGCCACAAGGTCCAGGGTTTGAGATTGTTACAAGCCCTCCCCCCCGACAGTTATCAAATAACAATATCTAAATAACGTAGAAAAAGTTCACAATAAACATTTTCATTTAAGATAGATTCATAGTCATCAAACTACACTATTATCCACACATATATATATATATATATATATATATATATATATATATATATATATATATATATATATATATATATATATATGATATAAGACGCTACATCTTGGTTTTAAATTAGAATTACTGGTGTATGTTAGTTGTGTGAAATCTCTACTTAGATTTTTCATTGAAGATTTTCCATTATACGTCTAGATCCTGATCCTCCCTATAACACTCATCCTGTGCCCTAATGACTTATCAGGGCAGTCTATCACATTTTAGCTGCTGGCTTTACGTCTCTTACTAGTTAGAGCGTGC
This sequence comes from Alentia gelatinosa, assembly GCA_950022655.1. Classification (NCBI taxonomy): domain Eukaryota; kingdom Metazoa; phylum Annelida; class Polychaeta; order Phyllodocida; family Polynoidae; genus Alentia; species Alentia gelatinosa. Next base: position 16,148,277 of record OX465580.1, on the reverse strand, counting down.
TTGTACAAATATCGGCAGTCTATCACATTTTAGCTGCTGGCTTTACGTCTCTTACTAGTTAGAGCGTGCTTGTACAAATATCGGCATCGTCTAGAGGTTAGAGTGGTCACAATGGACTTCCAGCATGCTTCAAGAAAACCACCCTCTTCACAATCTGCATGCTATTCACTGTTGTAGTGAGAACCGAGCAGGGAGCCAGTGTCTCAGGGTATTATAGGCAAGCCCAGCTGACCATGACCAGTCACTCAAAACCAAAATACCTCAAGACCGACTGGTGCTTGATATGTTTGGATCCAAGATAGGCAGTTGCAGAAATTGCAACTTGACTTGGTGCAAGTGCGTTACAGAAAATGTAAACCAAACCTTTTAATTGCTCTTCAAATATAACTGTACGCTCATTCATCAATGATGAATATACTATTTGCTCCCAGTCTATAGTAAATATGTGATTCTTTCTGGAGATATCACTTGGGCTATCGGGGAAAAAGTGGTACTCAAGAGGTCATATCATAGAGGAATCTGCTATTTTTCCCCCTCTTGCGGTCATTGCCAAACCATCATCTCCCACATAACCCCAATCGCCTGCCTTAGGGCATCCTTTAACCTTGTGACTGGAACCAGTGAGCTTTGCATCAAACGTGGTCGATAAGATAGCTTTCTCTAGTTTTATCCTACATCTACTATCATCTATGCTGTGTCTGTCTGCTGATATCGACCTGAGACAAACTCTAAAGGCCCGTTTCCATTGGCCGATTTCCCGTCACCGATCTACAGTCAGGTACCACCGACAGACTTTTGGCACTGCTGACGGAAAATCAGTCAATGGATACGACCCAGCTCGTAAAATGACCCATGACTTTTTCTGCTTTGATTATCCAATGTGGCACCACCCTCCACTGAGTGAAAGCTTGGTCATGGAGTGAAATCTACTACCCTCACCGATTTCCTTACCTGCACAGTCAGTGGCACCACCGACATACTAAGGCCCGGCGTCCACCTACTATGATATGGCTCCGATATAGTCTATGATGCACCTCCCGATACAAATTCAAATTCGCGTCGGAAGGTCACCGAATATTTGGGCAGTTGACCACGCTTCTGTGATTAGGCACCGAAAAAAATCCATTGAGATGCATGGTGGATTGGCATGTCTAGACTTATTTCTACGATATTGCACCTTCCCGATATGTCTCCGATATTTGCCTTTTGGTATCGGTGCCATATCGGTAGGTCTAAATTTCTATCGTAGTAGGTGGACGCCAGGCCTTACTGTGCAAATCTGCACCCTTTTCGTCAGCCAATGGAAACAGGCCTTAACCCTTTAGCTACGCTATGATTTTTGGAGGCATTCCCGGGCCTAGCACGCTATGATGCCTTGAGGCATCATTTTCGAAATTCCCATAATTGTCATTTTTTACTGAAATAATGCGAATATTTTCATAACATTTACCAAACGTTTGTAGAACAATATGGCGGTTAATATTATTCCTATTATATAAAGTCCTAATTATTTTGGATTACCATGTAGAAGTATTGCAATGACGTCATACTGGTTATATTAAAAGGTGCCGGCGTACTCCAGGGGTGAAAATGTTATTACAGCAGCGTATTTCAGGGTGGGTATTTGGTAATATGCTGCGTAGGGAAAGGGTTAACAGAGATTACCCCTAGCATAGAGAGGTCCGAAGATGATCCTAGTGGCCCTGGTATTCATCTTATAAAGGACGAGATGTGGGCAGAAGCAAGCCGGCATGGACACTGCTGTGCTCCCTTCTCCACCATCTGAATGAGGTCCTTTAGATGAGGCAGCGAGGGACCAGTCAAAGGACGTCCGGTGTGTAGGCGCTGACCTAGGAACCTATTTCATGAATAATACCATTTCCCGATGACATTTAAAGCCATATCTTGCAATTCACGGTGGCGCCACCTGGTGTTTTTTTAATATTGCCAATTATCAATAAAATCTCGTTCTGTTGGATTCATTTTAATGCTGATTCACCAAATCTAACGTTTTGTCCCGTTTATCCAATCATAATTGGTAAATAGGCTTATTAACATTTGCTGGATCTACATAGGAAATGTAATGAAAAATGGTGTTTTTTTGATTTTAAGGATTTTTTAAATCTAAATATATAGCACTATAAATTTACTATAATCCGTTACAGTTTGAGGAAAATGACATGGGTTTTACTATGTGAAAAGCAACTCTATGCATTCTATCATAAAATTATCATAACATTGATTTCTAAATCAAAAACTAGCACGGTGACCCCTGATTTATAAGATAGATATGTGTTCGACACCACATAGAGATACTTATCATACTTAAGTTTCAGCAAAATGACGTGGGTTTTTATTGTCAGGCCAAATTGTCCGATATGCCTTTAAAATGGTCCTTATACAGAAAACACCGAGAAGGGAGTTTACTGATAGGTAACATGCTGGTGTGCAATAGCAAGTATCCAAGATACACAAAATCATTCATGATAGATGGATCCTTTTCACATGGAAGGATATTCGACAAAACATGTCAAAAACATGTTAAAAAATAAAATTGTATGAAACTCTCTTTTACCATGTTTGTCTTGTTCTGTTTATAGTGATTCCTGTGTTGCAACATTGGTAAGAGGGTTTTGTCTGATTGATAGGTCCGTACGAAAAAAAAGTTTCATTTTTATTTCACATTCATATCTAGATGTAGATTGGATCAGAGAAACTGAATTAGAAGTGATGGAAAGTGTGAGAACCTTATTGTTCCTCGCTATGGAAAACTCCGTCAGATGACACCTGTTCCAATACTCGATGATGTCTCCATTAACTATTAAGAAAGAAACTGATGAGTGTTTGGTCTGTGGCCCTGTATGCCATCAAGTTTGGCGCGCTAAGGAATATGAACGAGGTGATAGCCGAGTAAATATTCTGAAGTGCTTCAAATGAGATGGCTATCAGGGACACACACCAAACACGAATATGATTCTGTTTTATCTTAGCCTGGATATAGGTATCCATTTGTCACCTATTGAGTTTATACAAGGCTAAGACATGCCCAGCACCTAAAACGATGCACTACGATGGACCTCCCCATGTGCTACGATGTTGACGACGCTCCTAGCTGAACATTCTTTCTGGTATCTTTGCACGTCAGTGTCAAATCACAGAGACTTGACTAAATGCGCTTTCTGCATCTCCAACCTCTGCAATAGCGCTAAAATATGCTATGAGATTCAAACATGTTTGATTTTCATAGTGCGGCATAGCGCGTTGGCTTGTGTACGAGTGTGCCACAATTGTGATTTGTGTGTCGCAGAGCTCGCTCACACGTTAAAGGGGGGGCATCCAGCGACCACAACAAGGCTACGACAATGGGTTCCCAACAAGGTCCACCGTTGGCCTACGATTGGAGGCCTTGTCGTGGTTGGTGGACCCCAGTTTCCAACAAGAGCTTACGTCAAGGCCATTACAAGGCCACGATTTGAAGCTTGTCGGGAGCCTTCTGACAAGGCTACGACAACATCGAGCATATTTTTCCCATGATTGGACCTTTGTCATGCAGTGTCATGGCTTGTCGGGAGCGTGTTGCAGAAATCTATGATAAGAAATTTCGGTGGAGCGTGCACTTCCCGACATGCCCTGACCATGTTGTCATAAAGCCCCCCTTTATACGACAAGGCGGCGACAAGTGCCGATTGAAACTTTCTTCTTAGCGCTTGTCTTAGCCTTGTCGTGGTTGGTGGACGCCCGCCTTAATTGTAGTAAAATCATAGTAGGTGGACACCCCTCCATTTGATGTAATCATATATATGGTCTAAAGGCTGGAGCTATATCTGATTCTGCATCCCTGTGTCCCATTGAATAATTCAGACTCGTAAGTGACATCCTTTTACCATACCTCGTACAAGGGTTATCGTTTAATAACATTTAAGTTTGTTTGCTATGACAGTCTTAGCAATCCATAAGATTGTTCATAGGTGCTAAATAAAGTTGACCGACATAGTTCCTAGGTCTCTTTGGCATACAGACAAGGTTTTGCATGTCCGACCTAGATTATTAAACGGGCCCCTAATGGCAGTAATCTTAGTGACAGGTAAGATGTTTATCCGGTGTCAGGATGCAGCAAGAATTCTATCTGGGAATGGCATTACCTAATCAAAATCTGACACTACTGTGTGGTAGGCTAAGAAACTCGGATAAAGGGTCATTGTTAGAGAAACCTGACAGTGGTAGTTGTATAATTATTCTTAAGTATTTAAAGTTTAGACGAGATTAGAACTTTATTTGAGTAATATGAGTCTCTTTTAATCTAGATCTGCCATTAAATGTAACATCTCACATTCTATCGCGCCCCTGGTACAAATTTAGGCAAAGGAATGAAATTAGAAAAAATACACAAGAATCACATTTCGTAGTATTGTCCTTATGGACAGTTAATATTGTCCTAGCGAATTAGAGCAGATAAAGAGAAAAGTGTGCAAGTAGTGGTACAAGCACCAAATTTGGTACAGTGATTTTCTTTGGTATGTATGGTAATACAAGTCACCAGGCATTAAAAGTAATAAATAAAATGGCTTAACTTTGATAGATAATAGGCTCTTTAAATTCGGCATGCCTGAAAACATGCACATTGACACCAAGATCACTCAAATCAGCCTAGTGGTTGCTTTTCTCAGCAGGTCACTTTCTAGCCATCTTGAAAAACTGTCGCCATCTTGGATTTTTAAGTGGCTCGTCGGATAAAATATACTGAAGAGAATCACTGTACCCAATTTGGTGCATGTAACACCATTTGCAGGATTTCCTTGAAAATATGCTTTTATCTGCTCCACAATCAAATGAAAACCCTTGTATGAGGTGCCGAAACGGGTCTTCATGTATAAGAGCTTCTAAAGTTTATTAAAGACATATCGGACAATTTGGTTTGAAAATTAAAAACTCATGTCAATTTCCTGAAAATTGAATATGATGATCTCTTAACGTTATAGAGCACATATCTAACTTAATATTCGGAGGTCACCGTGCTAGTTCATGATTTAGAGATGACTTAGAGATTTATGATAATTTCATAAAAGAATATATATATATAATTCAAAAAACATTATTTTTTAAATGATAAAACAAATGTCATTTTCCCGAAATGTTCACAGAATATATTATGAATTAGGTTATGTATAGTACTTCACATTAAAGTTTTAAAATGCATATGTCACCATCCTTGTTTTTGATAAAATTGTCAGTAAATTTCTTATGTAAATCAAGTAAAAGTAAATTCGCATATTGATTGGATAAACTGTACAAAGCATCATATATACTCATTTAGAATTAGAATGAATCATAAAGAACCTAATTATTGGCAATATTTGAGAATCGCCAGGAAGCGCCATTGTGACTTCTGGGATATACCTTTCCGTAGCTCACAGGGTGTTTGTCTGAGACAAATCCTGCTGAAATTCTGTACTCGAACACAATTTATTTGTCTAAATTGTACGGTTCCATTTCCCTGAAACATATTTTTTTTCTCCTAGAATTTTTGGCAACATTTAAGTGGGATTCACACGATGGGATCCATGTACCTCACAGGGTGCTTTTCTTAGAGAAATCCTGCTGAGATTCGGTACTCGAAGACATTTCCCCCTAAAAAGGAACAAAAACGCATAAGATTTTGAGCCCTATGAGGTACATGAATCCCATCGTGTGAATCCCACTTTACCCCTAAAAAGAACAGAATCTCATAAGATTTTGAACGCTGCGAGCTACATGAAGTTCACTGAGTTAATTCCACTTCCAACAGGCCCCAGGCTGGTCTCACGGGCGAGTCCCTTCACAGCAAAATACCCCCAACATTATCCTACCCCTAATAAAAAACTCCATAGGCTTAACATTAGGTCATTGTATTCGGTCTGGAGTTCAGAAAAATGAAAAATGTTGCTCAAGTGGGATACACTTGACAATTGACATCATTTGTTAATGTAGAAGTAATTTAGACGGGAGGGGTAGGATATATTCTAAACCAAACTCGAGTTAGTTGTGTTATTGTTCATCGCACTCCGGCAAGATCGCGTATTACTGCTCTCGGCTTCTCCTCGCGCAGTGATATGCGCTCTTGCTGTCGTGCGATAAACAACAACACGACTAAGTCTTGTTTGGTTTTTCCATATTACCGTAATGAGGGCAGAGACAGCTCATGAACATATTGGGCGGTGTTGTAATTGACCTCACTTCCTCGTCTATCACGCTGCCATATGTTACCTGCATTTAATTCCGCCCACACCTTCTCGATATCTGACAGGAGACAGATGCAACGCGTTTACACTAGACGATTCTGGCCGGCGATTCTTGCAGTGAAATGATAAACATCGTCTAATGTTAACGCCAAGTGTGTGGCTACTGCAGATCGTCTGGTTACATAAGATTATTAATTTGGCACCAGCTGATGACTATTGGACACACTCTGACGCCCACGACTATTTGAAGCGGGCTTGAATTAGTCATCAACACTGACGGCGACTCTGTGAAAACATAAAGCTGTCAGTGTAAATGCTCGGGTGAATCTGAGTACAACAGCTTTGCAGTAGACATTGCCCCACCTGATGAATATTGGACTGAGGATCTACAGTCGCCACGTAATTAGTCGTCTTTTGTAAATGCCAGGTGAAAAGCGAAAAAAGCAATACCATAAGTCACGCCTAGGTCTGTCTTACCCACCTAAAGTCTAATACACACCAACGATTAGTTCCCAAATTGTGTAGTAGTCGGTGAACTTGTCTCAGGCAAAATGGACTTCTGGTCGATAGACATGTAGCCATCACAGCGGGATACCAGAGATGTGGTGGTGGGAGTTGTCCTAAGCAAATCAGTTTACACTTACTGACAGAGATACGATGTTCTAACCCGCTGACTGCATTCTGATTCAAGTCGTTGCTCACCTTAGGGCCACTAATCGGTGAGGAACTGCATCGGACCATATATTTGAGTGTGGCACTCCCATTTCTCTTCACCCAATGACTAATTCATGTTAATAATGAGCACAAAGGGGGGGGGGGGGTCCAATGTTACGTTGTTGGCGACTGGATTTATTAACATGTTGATAATCTTTTGGCTAGCAATTTAGGAACATCGACCAACAACTCATCGGGAACGAATATATCAAGGAAGAATATATCAAGGGGTATCATTGGATGACCCTTGCATAGCGTCCCCACATCTACCGACTAGTGCCGACTCCATTAAGATGGCTCACCTGAGACAAAGGAATGTTCCTTTGTGGCCGAAAAAGGAACATCCATGTTCTGAAATCGTTGGCTGCGCATTGGACTTAATGCATAAGAAACGTATCGAGCACCTCGGAGTCGGTACCCAGAGATTCTGGCATGTCAAAATCTCCAGGAGGATATTCTGGAAAAATAATCCCAAACATAATGAGGTCAAATTACCATGAATTTAAAAATAAGTTTCTTGAATGATCCTTCAATATTGATTATTTATAATCAGTCATGATAATATTATTTACTATCAGAAACCAATATCATAAAACTTAGTTCATGCTAAAAACACAGAAAAATAGCAAAATATATTCATGGCTTAAATATACACCAGATTACCCCCATGCTTGACAGTGCTCAGCCTTTATGTAATGTGTAGTCATCTTGTATGTTGACACATAGTCCATTCTTGTTATTAATCTTTTAGGTGGGTAACAAATACAACTAGGAGCAAATGGTATATTCATCTTTGATGATTGAGCGAAGAATTTTAAATGAATAACAACTAAAAGGTTTGGGTTACATGCAGTCTATTGATCGTTTTCTGTAACCCACTTGCCCCCGGTCAACTTACTATTTCTCTTACTGCCCAAGTCTAGAATCAAAATATATCAAGCAACAGTGGGTCAATGAAATATTTTGGTCTTGATTGATTGGTCATGGTCAGCTGGGTATGCCCCTAAGACGCTCAGACACTGGCACCCTGCTCCTTATCCAATAGCACAGCCAACAGCACGCAGATAGTGAAGGGATAGATTTTTCTCATCACCCTGAAAATGTATATGACCACTCTAACATTTTATAGGCAACATATATTGCATGTCCTAGCACGCTCTGATAATGTCTTGTTTTGTATACGAGTAGCCATAGACTCCTCATTTTTTTAAGTGTTGATCGAGAGATTGTTACATCTATAAAAATACATGACATTGATTCATGGCTCATTATACACTGATAATTCGAAACCTTTCAACAAAGAACCAGAATCCCTGAAAAGCCCACTCACGGCCGTTCAACGTTGTGCCCATGAGACGAACTCGTATTCAAGATACAGGGTAGGTGGACTTCCGCGTTCCCATTACACTGGCAACCAGAGCTACATAAAGTTAGCTCTGGTCGGGTTAAATCCAGAGTCCACCTTGACCCTTTGCTGGTTCCTACCTGTATAGTAGTTATAGCTTTAGCCAGGAATACACCATTAAGTGATTCTTGGCCACACTACAAGGTAGGAAATGTTTGTTACCCTCCTGCCAGACCTTTTGTACTGCTTGGAGAGTGTGTTATATCATAACCTCGAAGCAAATTATCCACTATCCTATTTCCTTCCCTGTGTGCTATTTCAAAATATAATGAACACAAATCTTGGTGCCTTTATCAATTTGTTAGCTATGAATATTTCAGATTAAGTATGTCTGCTTTTATAATATACATAGAACAAAAGTACTTGGTTTGAGGCGATCACAAAGGGATATTGTCGGATTTAAGCCGACCAACCCCTATAGGCCCGTTTACATTGGCCGATTTCCCATCACCGATCTACAGTCAGGAACCACCAACGGACTTTTGGCACTGCTGACCCAAAATCGTGAAATGATCCAAGACTTTTCTGCTTAGATTATGCAATGTGGCACCACCCACCACTGATTGAAAGCTTGGTAACTTAGTGAAATATACAACCCTTCTATATCAACGCAGTCTGTGGCACCACCGACAGACTATCTGGGCAACACAAAAAATCTACACAAAGTTTGTCGGCCAATGGAAACGGGCCTTATATCGTAGCTCAGCGCAGACTTGGGTAGGTTGCCAATCTACGTACCCATTTGACAGCGGCGTGTGTATACATATCTTTGTCGGACCCCTAGTGGATACCCCGGGTACCAGGGTACATTATCAACAGATGTAGTCGGATATGTGAACCAGGGACCTGTTTCACTAGTTTTGTGACATGTCTAGATGGCGTCTAGATGGGGTGTCCGGTTTCATAAGAACTAGACATTAGAGTTTAGACTTTGTTTTGTCAGTTCTTGCTTGCACTGTTGGTGCCGCTTTTCATGTCTGTCTACCACTTTAGTCACAAAACTAGTGAAACAGGTCCATGATGTGTAGATTTGTCTAATTCTTATGTTTGGGGTCCGTCTTTTCGTAAGGGCAGCTACCTGTGTTGTCACGAAACTAGACTACCCCAATGTCTGTATGGTGTCACAGACATGTCACGAAACTTGTGAAACAGGTCCCAAATGCTTTCCTCCCCTCTAGGACTCAGGGCTGCACAATGAGTGGGCTTTCCAGGGATTCTAGTTCTCTACTTTCAAGAAAAATTCATTATGGGTCGCGTGACCACCATAGGAGATCTTTAACTCCTTTCCTTACCATTCGTATAGGAAAGTGTACTTTCCTATGTCCAGTAATTACATTCACGAACTATCAATTTTCTTTTTTTTTATTTATTGGATCACAACAAATTCAGAGTTGATGAAGTAGTATCATCGCTGTCGCTACTCAAAGATTATGGTCGATCGTACACAGAACCAGTCGTTATTGTGTACTTAATAGATGTTGAGTATAGTGCGTAGGTTGTGGCCCTCCTGATATTTTCTTCCCTGATGATTAGAATCAGTCCCTTCCACGCCTACACGCCACTAAAGCGATCCTGTGACGTCACTCAGATGGAACCGGAAGTATAAGATAGCACTTTGTAGCCTCCCACACATGAAACCGGTAGGTCCTTTTTATGTGGAGGAAATAGCGCTGCTGCTAGTATTAGCAAATTGGCGAGACAATTGCAGTTTCTATATTTGGCTCTGAATGCCATGGGAACGATTCTCCGAGCGTTTTTGTCGTCTTCGGAGATTCTGATTAGCTTTTAAACGCTGCGGATTTTGTTTACTTGTTTTCGGAGTGTTGCGGGTTTTTAGCTGCAAATTCAATCGATCTGATTGTTTAAGACAAACGGGGATCTTGTTTGTATCAATCCCACATTTTCTATGTACCTATGAAAATCGCTGAAACAACTCAAAAGTATTGGTTTAAACCAACATCGGTTTAGACAGTGCTAACCCAAGTTGGGAAGCATTTGATTACAAGTGGATTTTTTTGCCATCTATTTTTTCTGGGTGGGGGAGGGGGGGGGGGGAGGTCAGTATACCTCTTCTATAAAATGCCAGAATCGCCGGCCAGAATTGTATAGTATAAACGCCGGGTTAGAGTGTTCTAGTGCACACACGTAAACTTCTATTTTGGAGCTTTTGCAGTTTGTCCATTTTGATAGTCGAGTGACTAGACAGCTGAGGTCTAATCCCTCGCTCCACTATGGGGATAATCTCCCTGTGTGTGGCTACAGTCAGCTTATCTCTCTATGTCAGAGATCTGCATAGAGGACCCGGTCGAGATACTCTCTCCCTGAATCCCCAATCTACGGGATAATCATAGTTGTCTCGATGTGGTCTTAGCTACCTTTTTGGATCATTGGGGCTAACTGAAGAGTTGGCCTTAATGCGTATCAGGGCGCGGTCGTTAGGGACTCATCCCTTGTCGTTAGGGACTCTCACGTGGTTCCGGTCACGTGGTCCCGGTCACGTGGTCCCGATCACGTGACCACGCCACCCCAACCCGTATGCGTTCACTTCAACCCTGGGCCGCCAACGAGAAGGAACCACCCACCCACCCTACAAAAACTCTTAAATCTCTTCTCTCAACTTTCACCTACTTCGTAGGGCTTATCAATAGCTCGTCAACTATCTTTTATCTCTGACTCGTATCTTATATTGGACCACTATAGCTTATCTCGTACTCTTACTCGTACTCAATACATTTCATGCCCATACCCGCGCTTTGTGTTAGTCATTATATTTCCCAAGTTCCATCCCAGGACCTGGCCTTCTTAACTTTACATAATGTTTATATTTCAAATGTTTTGGAACTTCTGAATACCAAAAGCTAGCCGTCAATATATATTGCTACTAGCGACTTCGTTGCTAGACCCTGTGAAAATCACTATCTGGTGGGTATTGGCCGCATTACAGGCCTTAGTCTCCACAGCAAACGCTAGTGGGGCACGGCAGATCATAAATATGCAAATGGACAGTGGTGGCGCAAACTGTTATAGACTATTAGTTCTTGATTGCAGCATGACATGGGTACCAGTGGACCTTGTACTCTTTTACAATGGCGGAGGCTGTCACACAGCTTGTCCTAAGGCAAGTAGATTAGTTAACTACACTATGAAATTTAATTTTCCACATTGTTAGAATTAAATCATGAGAGAAAAACGCAAATCAAAGACCTACGGAAAAGTAAAGCAGGTTTAATTTTTCTGAACATGAGAACCTCACTCATTGCACCTGTCTGGTTCTGTCTGTCTCTATGTCGGGGAGCAATTCCAAGCACATCCTGTCGAAATCGTGCCTATATCATATATACTTTAAACCCCCACTTCTGGGGACACCAGGGGACATATGTTATAGGAGTAACATATAATCTATAATCGTTCCAAATATGAAGAAGATTGGCCACTTCGATCTTCTAATATTTGCTAGTCTTTTTCCGCTGTTGCTTGCACTGTTGGTGCCGCTGTTGATGTCTGTCTAAGCCCAATGTCATGAGACTACTGAAACAGGTCCCTGGTGTAAACTAGATCAGTAAACTATTGGAGAGGGTGGGTTGAGGATCTATAGGAGGGAGGGAGAATCACATGGCGTGGTAGATTTCTGTGTAACTCTACCTAACAGAAGCTACGCATGTTCATCCAGTTTGCTCTCTACTACCGGTAGCCTAGCGGAAGCCCAGACATGAAAAAGCATAATTCTGTTATGGCTCGGGTCCATAAAGGGGACGGCGAGGGAACGACCGGATAGCCGCGCAGGGGGCTGGCTTATATGCGGGGTCTTAAAGGCATACCCTACAATTCACAGTGGCGCCACCTGGTGTCTTCTTAAATATTGTCAATCATCAGTCACAACTGGATCATTGTTATTCATTGTATTGCCAAATGAGTGAATTTTACGTTATGTAAGATTTATCCAGACCTTAAAGGGACGGTAAGCAAGTTTACATCATCATTATTGTTTACATAGGAAATGTACTGAGAATTTTTTTATTCCTTCTAAAACAAGGATGGTGACCTTTGTTTTTCAAATTTCAATAAGTTGTATTACACATTTACTACATTCTTTGAAAGTTTGAAGAAGATGAAGGGTTTTTTTTAACATAACAATCAACTTTTGGGGAATTTCCATATGTTCCATTATAATTTTCTTTTTTCAATAAATAATTTTTCGACTATTCCTTTCATTATTAATGCATTCACGGCGGGTGATGCCATATGGCATCAACCATGCTTGGGCGGAAAGATGCCATAAAGCATCATCTGTGCTGGGGCGGGTGATAGGTTTTTAGAATTATTGTAAATCTCCCGCCCCTTGCTGATATATAATGCCACCAATACCCGCCATGAACCTTTATTTCAGCAAGGAATAACAATACTAACAAACAAGCTTCTTGTAGGTAACAATATCCACAATCATAATATTGATCTCTAAATAAAAAAATAGCACAGTGCCCCCCGATTTTGAGTAAGATATGTAGAACACTTTGGAATCACCATGTTCAATTTCCATGAAAATGACATGTTTTTTTCAATCTAATCACCTGATGAAGCAAGTTAAATACTAGCGAAACGTCGTGAATCTAAACTTGATACTCCATATACAACACAACCTGTACTACTTGGTTTAATAACACCATCATATAAAAAAAAAATTACTGTGTCTGGCTTTTTGTGATTTTCAATTTTTTTTTTTTTTTGTGATTTTGAATTTTGAATTTAATTTTTAAGACGAATTATCCGATATTCTGCCTTTATATTGTGCAATCATACTCAGCCCCTCAACGCGCAACGTCACACGATAAATTGTCCGATATGCCTTTAACCTCCAAGCCCGGCGTCTACCAGTGCACGCAGGTTGCTTGCGCATGCTCACGTCGTCCCACTTCCGGCGGCGTCTCCGGCATTCTAAAGACATTATGATCAGACGCGAGGCGATCAAAACGGGGTCCCGCCATGCGACTTTCCTATTAGCACATCAATTTGTTTTCTTGCTCTCATTCCTGTCCTTTTCACTCCGTCAAAGACGTCCGACCACTACCAGGCTGTCCCCCCCCCCCTCCCTCTCCCCTGGGCGTTAATGGTCCTCCAGACTTTACCTCGACAATGGTCTCTTTGCCGGTGACGTCCACAGGAGCAGAGGTTCTTCTCAAAGGACGCTGGAGAGTCTGACACGAGCTGACAGGTCTATTAAGACAACAAGGAAGGGCGTTCAGCGTTATTAGATCAGTCCTACAACTCCTACAGGGATTCTCCTAGACTGGCTCCACTCCCTGCATCTTATGACTACCCTCCTCGCTGGGATACAGTCCCTGCATCTTATGACTACCCTCCTCGCTGGGATACAGTCCCTGCATCTTATGACTACCCTCCTCGCTGGGATACAGTCCCTGCAACTTATGACTACCCTCCTCGCTGGGATACAGTCCCTGCATCTTATGACTGCCCTCCTCGCTGGGATACAGTCCCTGCATCTTATGACTACCCTCCTCGCTGGGATACAGTCCCTGCATCTTATGACTACCCTCCTGGCTGGGATACAGTCCCTGCAACTTATGACTACCCTCCTCGCTGTGATACAGTCCCTGCATCGTATGACTACCCTCCTCGCTGGGATACAGTCCCTGCATCTTATGACTACCCTCCTCGCTGTGATACAGTCCCTACATCTTATGACTACCCTCCTCGCTGGGATACAGTCCCTGCATCTTATGACTACCCTCCTCGCTGGGATACAGTCCCTGCATCTTATGACTACCCTCCTCACTGGGATACAGTCCCTGCATCTTATGACTACCCTCCTCGCTGGGATACAGTCCCTGCAACTTATGACTACCCTCCTCGCTAGGATGCAGTCCCTGCAACTTATGACTACCCTCCTCGCTGAGATACAATCCCTGCATCTTATGACTACCCACCTCGCTGGGATACAGTCCCTGCATCTCATGACTACCCTCCTCGCTGGGATACAGTCCCTGCATCTTATGACTACCCTCCTCACTGGGATACAGTCCCTGCATCTTATGACTACCCTATTCGCTGGGATACAGTCCCTGCATCTTATGACTACCCTCCTTGGTGGGATACAGTCCCTGCATCTTATGTCTACCCTCCTCGCTGGGATACATTCCCTACATCTTATAACTACCCTCCTCGCTGGGATACAGTCCCTGCATCTAATGACTACCCTCCTCGCTAGGATACAGTCCATGCATCTTATGACTACCCTCCTCGCTGGGATACAGTCCCTGCAACTTATGACTACCCTCCTCGCTGGGATACAGTCCCTGCACCTTATGACTACCCTCCTCGCTGGGATACAGTCCCTGCATCTTATGACTACCCTCCTCGCTGGGATACAGTCCCTGCATCTTATGACTACCCTCCTCGCTGGGATACAATCCCTACATCTTATGACTACCCTCCTCGCTAGGATGCAGTCCCTGCATCTTATGACTACCCTCATGGCTGCGTGGATACAGTCCCTGCATCGTATGACCACCCTCCTTGCTAGGATACAGTCCCTGCATCGTATGACTACCCTCCTCGCTGAGATACAATCCCTGCATCTTATGACTACCCTCCTCGCTGGGATACAGTCCCTGCATCTTATGACTACCCTCCTCGCTGGGATACAGTCCCTGCATCTTATGACTACCCTCCTCGGTGGGATACAGTCCCTGCACCTTATGACTACCCTCCTGGCTGGGATACAGTCCCTGCATCTTATGACTACCCTCCTGGCTGGGATACAGTCCCTGCAACTTATGACTACCCTCCTCGCTGGGATACAGTCCCTGCATCTTATGACTACCCTCCTCACTGGGATACAGTCCCTGCATCTTATGACTACCCTCCTTGCTGGGACTCATTGGCCAGTCAGAGAAGGAATCATACTATAATAAACTTTATTCTGATTGTATTTAATCAGTTAATAAATATTCATAATCAAAGACTTGATCAAGTCTAGGACTCTCCTACCCTACTCTCCGCAACAGCCCCTATCCACACTGCCCAGACAGAACAAAAAAACGAAAACCACCTCAAATTAGCCACCCCCTCTTTGAAGGACGACTCAAATGGCGGCTGAGGATCCTGATTACCAAACCAGGCGTTGTTAAAACGTCCCTATAAACGTCAGTAACGTCTCTAAACGTTGCCGGCTTTCCCTGGCTTCTCCCAGCAAAGAGCGGAAGCCACTGTTCTTTTTCCAAGCGTGGTTGGGTCCCTTTTGTAGGGGCGCCCGGCCATAGCGTTCAAAGACTGAATGGTTTGTTTCGTTTCCAGTCAACTAAGCGTGTGTGTGATGAAAGCGAAGCAAGGGTAAAACCTTGCAGATGATGGATTGGTGGTGAATTTATCATGAGGATTTATTTTCTGGCTCCTCCAATAAGATGGATGCAAGTTCTGTGCATTGAGAATGAGGCTGCCGTCTTTAAATTAGGAAGCTTCCATCGTCAGGTCTTGTTAGAACTTGTAAATGCGTAGTATGGTCTCAGATTTAGTAATATTAGGAAACGTCCTTACTGTGGACGAAACGGTTCCTGTTTGAGGTTAGTCTTTGATTTCATTCTGTCTGACGCCATAGGCGGAAGGCAGTATGAAATCAAGGACTGACCGAGAACGAGAAACATTTCGCCCACAGTAAGAACGTTTGCTTATTATTATATACCTTAAATCGATGAAAAAACGTTATTTTGATGACTTATTAAGTCACACTCACAGCGGGCACGAACATTATTATTACTGCACCCCTAGCAGCGGGCAGTATTTCATAGACATTCGCACACAGGTATATAATAATATACTTGTATCATTATGCATGCATCCGATTGAATTAGTGGTTTACTTAGTAATTCTATGAATATCAGGGACCTGTTTCACTAGTTTCGTGACATGTCTAGATGGCGACTGTGAAACCATACAGACATATTGCGGTTGACTAATTTCGTGAAAACGCAAGTAGCTGCCCTTAGGACAAGACAGACCCCAAAGACGGTGTGTCCGGTTTCATAAGAATTATACACTAGAATTTGTTTTGTCCGTTCTTGCTTGCACTGCTGGTGCCGCCTTTCATGTCTGTCTAACACTTTTGTCACGAAACTAGTGAAACAGGTCCCTGGTAATATTAGGAAACGTCCTTACTGTGGACGAAATGGTTCCTTTTCAAGGTCAGTCATCGATTTCACACTCTTTGACGCTATAGGCGGAAAGCAGTATAAAATCGACGACTGACCGCGAATGGGAACCATTTCGTCTAAAGTAAGGACGTTTGCTTATTATCACATACCTGAAATCGATCAGAAATCGCTACTTTAATGACTTCTAAGGTCGCAATCACAGCGGTCACAAACATTAGTATTACTGCACCCCCAGCAGCGGGCAGTATTTGATAGATATTCGCACATAGGTATATAACAATTGTGTGTTTTATAGATAAACGAGCGATACGAGACCAATTAGAAAATATAAGCTTATTTCATTTCTAGGTATATTTCCATTGCAAAGATACTCAATCATCTGTGTTTACTTATTCCAACTTCTTATATTTGACCAGTCTACCCACTGGTTAAGTATCATGTTGTCGAATGCTTTATGTCAATTAAGAAAACAGATTTCTGTGTGGGAATAACGGAAAGTGAGAGAGAAATAGTGAAGTTAATAAGATAGCAAGCATGATTCTATGAGATTGCATATTCGAGTGCTATATCCCCACTCTAACCCTTAAAGAAGGATAAAAAGAAAATGTAGGTACAGATTTTTTTCAATTATATATTTACCCTGGAAGGACGTGAAAATTGTCCATACAGCTCTCATATCCAAGATACAAACGGAACGTATACAGTTCCAGAGATACTTATATATAACTGCAGAATCGTATAATCATTATCTTACGTTTAGAGTGCGATTCTGTATTTATCTCAACCCTTTCACTGTTAGGGATGTTTAAATCTCTTGTCTTGTGTTGTCTTCTCGGCGTAATCCTGGTTGCTGATTGGTCAATCACCTGTGACATTGTCTAGCATTTACTACGCCACGACCATGGCGTAATATCATCACTTTACCTGGGTAATCGTTGAGTATCTTTTTCTAACGTTATTCCTATGGAATGACAAAGGAATTTTAAGTAACAGCAAAACTGTTAATGTAGATGTAAACAAGTCCATTTATACAAATTATTGTTAGTGATAACACCGTATTGATCACTAAATATCATTTGTTCGTTCTCTTGTAATAAAAAGGCTCAATCCTGTTTCCAATGCTAAAGGTTAGAGTGGTCACATATAGACTTCCAATGTACTGCATAAAAACCATCCCTTCACTATCTGCATGCTATTCACTATGCTATTGATAACGGTGGAGGGAGCCAGTGTCTCATGTTCTTAGAGATATGCCGAGCTGACCATGACTAATCACTCAAGACCAAAATACCTCAAGATCCACTGGTGCTTGATATGTTTGGCTCCACGATAGCCAGTTGCAGAAATTGTAATCAATTGGGTACATGTTGGTCACAGAAAACTATTCATAGACTGAATGTAACCCAAACCTTCTAATTGTTATTCATTTATAATTGTACGCTCATTCATTAATGATGAACGTACTATTTCCTCTTAGTCTCTTCACGTATAACCTATCACTAGAATTTCATGTTGCTGGTACCTGTCAATATTACCATGAAATGGGATTGTTATTTATGCCGACTGTCTTTTTCTCTCTTTTAGGTAAGTAGCTGATATCTTCTGGCCTAGAGGTGTTGCAAGCGCCCAGTGAGTATACCATGTCATGTATCTAATGTATGCACTATGTGATTACAATTATATGCGATGTACGCTTCATACTGATGGGCGAGAGAAAGAATAGGTTTTTAGTGGAATAGTCTTCATAAAGTGTAGGGATGTCAAATTTGGGACCAGAGCCATAAAACTTGTCTATCCACCTGCAACCGACCAAATATCTAACCTATTAAATGATGCGAACCCGATCCCCATTACATACAAAGTATAGCGCCGCTGAGGCTATAGGGCACATAGCTATTGTGCTATGAAGGCAGTCATCTTGCTCCTCACCCGATGCTATCTATAAAAAACAGTTGGTACGACTAATTATCAATGGATATTATCATAAGTATCTTTTGGGGCTTGCCATGGAGAAATTGTAGTCTCATCTCCATGTTATCTATAGATTTTATGAGCAAATAATTGTGGTTGCCCCCCGACTACAGTGGCGCTATCTAACAACTCCTGGTGGATGATGGTAGAACTATTAATCACTCTGTGCCCTGTACTAAATGTTCCCTCGATAACCCTTTCTACTCGATGCATTGCCAATCTTCTGTATCAGTAATAATATAAAACGTCATGATCAAGCTGTACAAGCTTTCAAACGAGATGATAATTTACAGTTCATATGGAAAGAGGCGTTTATACCGAGTTCCGAACTAACCGTAAATTGATAGCTTGTACAAGCATGGTAGATCGTTCTATATTAACTATATATCCGAAATTATTAATTGATAATCATTGATTTAATCTGGCTCAACAACTAGTATGTTAGCCAACGCATATGGAACAGGTTTCCTTATTTTGACGTACGGAACAGTGTTACGTACAGTTTATTTACGTTATATGGCTAAATAGTGCATATTTACAGCATATGGGCATGGGTATGTCCTAAGACAAGCACCTACATGCTTTAGCCCCGGGGGTTCAGTTTCATGCGGAAAAAAAGTATCGTGAAACAAGGCGTGTTGAGAATATTTTAGATACACTAAAACAGATAAATCTGAATTAAGTGGATTACTTAAAATCATAATAGGGAAAAGAAACTCATAATTGTGCTATATAAAAACCTAATCAAGCTTAAACAACAACTTTTTTTACGTAACGGGGTGAGGCTAGTGGACGTCGTAATATGCATGCATGAATGGCCTCAATCAGTCTGCGTTATCGTCAACCAACCTCCGCATCATCGATAATCCCGAAGCCACCTTAAAGAAAGCTCCCAGCACCTCCTCTAAGACACTCCTAATCCCAAGGATTAACCCAGATCCGGTGTCAATCAGGCGGACAGACACAGGAGGGTAAATCACTCTCAAAGAGGGTGTCAGAACGGAGGAAGCTGGGTGGTTCAGACAGCGGTGTTTTGTTGACTGTTGGCAGAAAGCTATGTTCCACTGGGCGATCATTCGCCACCCGTCTGCAGTCGGGAATTACCGACACCAGGGACCTGTTTCAGTAGTTTCGTGACACTAGGCCTAGACAGACATCAACAGCGGCACCGACAGTGCAAGCAACAGCGGAATTTTTTTTGTCGGGTTTCAAAACGCATGTCACAGTTGATGTCAAATATCAGCGGATCAGATTAGCCAATCTTCTTCATATTTAGATCGATTATAGGTCATATGTTTTTCTTACTTGTCGTCAAGTTTCATTGCTTAATGCTTACGGGAAGTGAGTGGAATCGTCTAATACTTTTGAAACAAGACACACTGTGTTTGGGGTCTATCTTGTCCTAAGTGCCGCAACTTGTGTTGATCTGTCTGTATGGTGTCAAAGACGCCATCTAGACATGTCACAAAACTACAGAAACAGGTCCCTGATCGATGAATGGAAACAGACATGCAGAGGAATGTTCACCGAATTGTGCTTAGATTATGCAATAAGGCCACCACCACGATGGTCATTGTGCTTGGGGGGACAGTTCTGTTCGTATAGACCTGTTAAATGCAGCATAAACAAGGCATAAGGCTCTTTTCCATTGGCCGACACACACGTTGTAGATTTTTCTTTTCTCCTTATAGCATATTTCCATTGGCAATCACCGATAAACAGTCAAAAACCACCGACAGACCTTAGCAGTGCTGATGCAAAATGTAAATCAGCTATTAAAAAAACACTGAAAATCTACATGGTGTTTGTCAGCCAATGGAAACGGGCCTATACACTACACTCTCACCGATCTTTAGATACCGATGTGCAGTCGTTGACCACCACCGATCGATATTTAGGGAAACTCAATTCATCGGTGCCGTTTTCGTCCGCCAGTGGAGAATGGCTATAGGCCCGTTTCCATTGGCCGACAAACTTTGTGTAGATTTTTTGTGTTGCCCAGAAAGTCTGTCGGTGGTGCCACAGACTGCGTCGATATAGAAGGATAGTATATTTCACTAAGTGACCAAGCTTTCACTCAGTGGTGGGTGGTGCCACATTGCATAATCTAAACAGAAAAGGTCTTGGGTCATTTCACGAGCTTGGTCGTTTCCACTGACCGATTTTGGGTCAGCAGGGCCAAAAGTCCGTTGGTGGTTCCTGACTGTAGATCGGTGATGGGAAATCGGCCAATGGAAACGGGCCTTTAGAGGGGTGATGATGGTTTTATGATGGCTCTTCTGTGTGGATGAGCCGCTGGTAGGCCAAGTGTGGGGTATGACAAGGATCAGTTTCAGTAACTGCCTTTATCTGACCCCAGATATTTTTTCTCCATAGACTTAACATTGGAAACTAGTATCTAACACCCATTAGATATTTAGGCCAGATATCCAATGGGGGATAATTTCACAAATGTTAGCCCATTAGTCAATATTAAGGGTGAGATAAATTCAGAAACCCATTCAAGTTTAGGGTCAGAGCTCGATCCCATCTCAATTGAATCACATAGCAATTCACGCGACTTCGCCTTGTGAATTACTACGTGATTCAAACTCGATGGGATACGAGCTCAGACCCTAAACTTTCATGGGTTTCCTCTATAGTAACCACAGGCCCCTGCTAAGCAAGCACACATGCCTACTTAACTAATTGGAGAAGGGTCATAAAGTGCACAGATAAATTCCATCTTTTAGAGCCTTTAGGAAATACCTGAGGAACTGAAAGAAAAGGAAGGGAAGCATGTAACAGCAGACCTTTTGTCAGAATGAATAGGTAGGAACTAAGCATTGATTACACAGGTTTAATGTGCATCACTATAGAACCATACAATCCTGGGGCCTGTTTGATAATCTAGGCTCGTACATGTAGACCATGTTCTGTGGGCCAAAGAGACCCAGGGACGATGTAGGTCAGCTTTACTCAACACTTACGGACGGCTAAGCTTGTTTATCTCAACGAACTCAAACATCATTACACCATAACCCGAGTGCGAGGTACAGAAAAGGGTCTTCCTGTAAGAGCCAAATTTATCAAACACGCCCATGTATCAAAATGGAGGGAGGAATCAACAAAACCTTGTTTGCCAAAGGTATATCGCATCCCATCATTGTGACAGAAAATTATGTGTATATGGCCCGTTGGCCTGTTAATGTCGTACATCCTATATTAGTATTTCACTTTAAGGTCCGGCGTCCACCTACTACGATATGGCTCCGATATGGTCTACGATGCACCTCCCGATAAAAAATCAAAATCGAGTCAGAAGGTCACCTAATATCAGGGCAGTTGACCATGTTTCTGTGATTAGACACCGATAAAAACCCCATACAATGCATGGTGGATTGACTTGTCTAGACATATGTCTACGATTTTGCACCTTCCCGATATGGCACCAATTTTGACCTTTTGTATCGGTGCCATATCGGGAGGTCTACGATTCTATCGTAGTAGGTGGATGTCTAATGACTAATACGAGGCCCAGCTGTGTATGAAAAATGTTTAATTTTTCACGTGAAAAAGACAAATAGGTAGTATACAGGGTATACAGTACACAAAGGTATACGATATTTGTCAACAGTAAATTTTCATAAATGGAAAAACACCCAAAACATGTGGGGTGGGTGCGAGGTAAAGAAACGTTTTGAGTCTTTGAACGAATTTGAAGAGACTGACACGTGATGTGACACGTCACGACAGTATGAGCTCTTAAAACATCCGTTAGATGTCTCTTGCTGCATTGCCGCGCTTAATACGACAGCTGCCTCAAGCCATTAGGCATCACCCGATAGGGGGCGGATGATGCCTTAAGGCATCAATCGGCTGGGGGCGGATGATGCTTTAAGGCATCATTTGTTGAGTATTTATGAAAATGCTTTTGATAAGGAAATGATTTAACAATAAACTTGAAATTTGCACAGAATGTAGGTAGAACACCATACTCTAGAACTCTAAATAATAAGAATAGAAATATTCAACGTAACAAATTTTATCACGTGATTAACCTTCGAATTTCAAGTTCAGGGGAGAATGCCCCCGTCCCCTAGAACTGTACAAAGTCTCTAGTAGCCGTCCCCAAGGGTGTAGTTCTGTCATTGGCGGCCGTCCTTAAAGGGTTAATGTTCTCATTTAACATATGAATTAGGTCATGATTACACAGATTAATGGCAATTAATGCCTGTTCAGACACTATTGTTACGAGGATTAACTACGCTATAAGCCGAGTGTCTAATCCGATTACACCATGATTCTCGGGTAAACAGGTAATCTAATCCTAACTATCCTGGCTTCATGGCTCTTAGTAACAGTTAGCGAGTTTCATAATCCCTCAGCCTCCTATAGCATCAAGAACTAATCCTCATTCGTCCTCAATCCGAAAATATGAAATAAAGAAATGATATGTACTTGATTAAATCCAATGATTTTAACTTAACAATATAACGTTTTTCACTTGGGGGAGGGTAATTTCGCAAATGCTGTAGATGGGTATGACTTGGATAGCTAGACTTTCTATTTGAACTGAAATATTGAGAAATATAGAAATCTTTGATGGATGATCTCATATTCAAGCTTTGTGGGATTGACACTTGTAAGATACAAGGGATTATCACATGTAAACTGCGAGGGAAAGTCACATGTATGACACAATTTTTGAAAAAATCTTAAAATAAAGACAGAGCTCTAAGCTTAAAATAAAATAAAAAAAATCGTATCATAGATTATCACAAACCAACCTTTCCTGGATAATTTATATGTACTTTTATTTCTTGGTTACTTAATACATGAATAACTGTGACGTTTCGAATGAGTTGCCCTTCATCAGCTGTGGAATATTCAATTTTTGTTGTACAAGGGTACTAAAACCATAAAGAACGTAATCATATAACAATAGTGAGGCGAAGTTTACACCTAATCCGGCGTTTACATTAGACGATTCTTCACCTCCTGACGACTTTAAGCAGTAAAATGATAGAAATCGTTTAATGTAAACACCAAGAAAGTGGCAACTGCAGATCGTCTGGTTATATCAGATTTTTTAATCAGGCACCCCCTTATGACTATTGGTCACGCCTACAACTCTAAAGTAAATGCCGGGTTAAGGCCTCTTTCCATTGACTGACGAAAGAGGGTGTAGGTTTTTTGAGTTACTCAGAAAGCCTATCAGTGGGGCCACTGACTGTGCGTAGGTAAGGAAAGATTGGTGAGGGTAGTAGATTTCACTCAGTGACCAAGCTTTCTCTCAGTGGTGGCACATTGCATAATCTAAGCAGAAAAAGTTGTGGGTCATTTCACAAGCTGGGTCGTTTCCATTGACCGATTTTGGATCAGCAGTGCCATAAGTCTGTCAGTGGAACCTGGCTGTAGATCAGTGACGGGAAATCTGCCAATGGAAACGGGCCTTTACTGTGTGACCCCGAACACATGCTCAATGGATCAAATATATATTTATCCAATATTCACAAGTTTGAGAAGCGAGGTGATTTAAAGAATATTAATCTTAACCAATGTTTTAGAATTCCCGGGACATCATCTGACATTGTCAGTGCCCTTTGTCCTCTAATCAGGGCCAGTGACCACCATGATGCAGGCAGAGTAGATGGCAGCATATAGAGCTTGATTTATCGCTCTATTTCTGGTCCCGTGCATGCGAAAGTAAGCTACATTAAATTGATGCCGGTCTCAGGCCTGATTTGCCGTTTTTTGGCATATCAAAGGTAAAAATAGCTCAGACTCTGGTGGAGGCATGTAACTCTACGTGTAATGCTGTAGGGCAGCCTTGATGCTGTCTGTGTTAGTTTTCTGCCAGCCTTCAGATCTCATGACCATGCCAAGGGGTCGTTGCTCCTATTAATGTGGGAAAGCGTTGCTCCAGGAATAAAGGGAAACTATGTTCCGGTGAAAGGAAGTCAAAGTTACGAGGTAAGGCTTGGAAAAATTACTGCCCAAGGCCTTGGCCGCAGGCAGTAATTTTTCCAAGCCTTACCAAGTAATTTTGACTTCCTTTCACTGGTACTTGGTTTCCCTATTCCTATATACCTTCAAATGTGGTTTGATAACGATAATTAGCGTTATTTGCTCATCCACCATCAAACCTGAAGCCAGATCCAACCTTATTGAGTAACTTGACACTTTATGTTTACTCCCCACTGCGGTTTTCATATGAATTTTGTAAGAGACAATCTGATTGGTCTAAATGTCAACCTTGGGTAGTATACGCCAACCTTGGGTAGTATCAATAAGTTACTCCACCCCCCAGAACGTGGTGTTAGCATAGAGTGTACAGCCATAGGTATATAGGAATATCGGATACTGTCGTGTGGTAACCTTATTTCCTAAGTTTTATCCTACCCCTTATAAAAGAAATGCCATAGGCCTAACATAGGGTCACTTTATTCGGGCGAACGTGCAGTAAAGTGGTATTTATCGTACTAGGGTAATAAAATATTCCCCAATCAGTTGCCAGAACGTGAGCTACGTCACTCTAATGACTGACACTGAAGAGTACACGATTGGACTTATATTCACTGGGGTCCTTTTATGTAAAAAATATAATGAAATAAATTTAGTAGTAATTTTGAAAGAGTAGAATTGTCATGAGCTATTGTAATAGCCCTATTGAGTAGGTAAAATGAAGAGTAGAGGAAAACAAATATAGGTACCAATATTTCGCAAATTTAGGCAGCTTTATTTTTCTCATAGAATATCTGCCCTAGTTAGGAATCAATATGTTTTAAGATATCAATCAAGCTTTGTATTCCTATGAAGTTAAAATGATGAAATTTCTTTCTGGAGCACCTAGGTTTGGCACAAAGCCTCCATCCCGTGTGCTCGCCAAGAAAAAAAAAATTTGAAGGTTACCCTGCATGGAAAGAAAAAAACACAGTCTCAATGTTTTTACCCTTTACAGGCTGGGGTCTGTGGCAGACCCATGTTGGTGAGGATGGGTACCAGGGACAGATATAATGCCAGGGGGCGAGCCATTTATGGTCCAAACCCTAATTCGATTTTCGGATGATGTTATATGACTTCATTTAGTTCACTCAATAATGTGAAATATTATACCATAAAATTGTATATTCTCTGCAAGTTTCATTCTTATTGATCCAATACTTCTTGATAAAACAACCACCCACTACGATATGGCTCCGATATAGTCTACGATGTAGTCTACGATGCACCTCCCGATACAAAATCAAAATAGGGTCGGAAGGTAACCTAATATCGGGGCAACTGACCACGTCTCTGCGAGTAGGCACCGATACAAAATGGGGGTCTACGATTTCGTCCCGATGAAAACATGTATAGTAGGGTCTCTACGAAATTTCAACATGTTGAAATTGCGGTGGCTAATCGGGAGCATCGCAGAGTATTCTGCCAGAAAAATTGCCATCACGTGTGAGATACTGATAAAAAAATTATGACATTTTGGAATTAGGAAAGCCCACCACGATGCGTGGTGAATTGGCATGTCTAGACATATGTCTACGATTTGGAACATTCCCGATATGTCTCCGATATTTGCTTTTTGTATCGGCGCCATATCGGGAGGTCTAAATTTCTATCGTAATAGGTGGACGCCGGGCCTTAGTATACTCAATAATGTGAAATATTATACCATAAAATTGTATATCCTCTGCAAGTTTCATTCTTAATGATCCATTACTTCTTGATAAAACAATAATACTAGAAATGTTGTAAATGACGCCGAGGCATCACTCGCCCTGAATGTTTTAACAGATGTTCACTCAGAGCAGTACCAGCCGAGAACCAGCAGCGTCTCGTTCTAATCCTCGCGTGGCTTAGTCCGCTTACAGACCACTCTCCCAGCAGAGATCTTGCGCTCTACTTCCTGTTGTCGCTTATTTCTCTGCCCCAACCTGCCTGTTTGGGCCCAAATTTGGCCCCTACGCCAGTTTATGAAATATCCTAAATTCTGAGGGCTTTTGGGGGTATTTTGTGTTCAACTTGTAAATAGAGATGAACATATTCATATGGTAAATGAAATACTCTCATTTCTGCTATGATTTATTTTAAACGAGACTCTCTGGGATTACTTTCTACAGTGGAAAGCACCTCATGTGTTGCAAGGCTTTGTTTTGTCAACAATGCCCATGTGCTTCTCTGAAGGGGCAGTCTAATCAACTGTGGATTCCCATTATGAAATGGTTTAAGTATGAATAAGAAACAACCGGATTGTCTGTAAAGCTTCTTTAACAATTCCTTTATTTCCATACTCATGATATGTGAGTGGTTTGACTTGTATAACTTTTGACAGTTGCCTTGTTTTGAATCTGGACAGTTTGCGTTTAACTACTAAGACAATCTTAGCGGGGGACTCTCTAAGCCAAGGATCTTAGCCAGATTGTCAAAAAGTGTTTAACAAGTTTGACCCACATCTTACAAACTGTCCTCCACATACCCAAAAGGGTCCTAGGTGTCTTAGATGATTCAAATTCACAGAGAACAACCTCATTTATCGATTTAACTACAGGCAATATGTATATTATGGCATGTAATACAAATCGACAGTGCTCGAGGGGACATAGGATAAATATTTAGTTAGATTTGTTGATAATTGAAAATGATGAAATTAGTTTCCAGAATCCCCACTATGTGGCACTACCTGCAGTTCTTAGGAACTCTCTTCCACAAGGGTCCCACAACTGTCTTACAGCCAGTTTTTGTCCTAGCCTGGGACCGAATTCAGTCCTAGGAGACTAATTATACAACATTTCACACCCTACGGGGGACACCACTTGTTAAACTGGAAAGGTCTTTCATCCCAGGATATATCTTGGATTTCTAGTCTGATCCTAGGAGGATTCTTCTGCTAGGACCAGAACGTGTTAAACGGTGCCCTGGCTCTGGGTTGGGGCAGAGACTAAGCCAGCGCTAGCGCCGCGAAAGTTCTGGGGGAGAGTGTTTACAGACCGCACCACCTATAAGGTTTAAGGGTGTAACAGAGCACGGCTCCCATTTGCCTGATCCCTCTGCCTGATGGGAGAAAGGAATTACGTGATTGGCTATTCTAATTTTAGGACCTAGGCTTGAAGAGTAATACTCTGGTTACTGCAAGTCACTCAGGGCAGCATAGTACCAGCGAAAGCAGGAATTTCAGACTCAAAATGGCAGCGCATAACAGTCTTAGTTTGAGCCTGTGCGCCCTGGCCCTGGCGACAACAGACTGTACTAGAGTCTACGCGTGGCTCGTTTTCAGATCACGTGACTCTCCTCACGTGACTACCTGTGTGGGTAAAGTGCGCTCTGAAGTGATCAGCTTTTTTAGAATTCAAATGTACAGAAGAAAAGAGGGAAAATGACACCTTCATTTCCTAGTGCCAGACATCGTTAAGATGTTTTTTCAGTTTTTGTAGTCTTAGACCAAATCCATCTCCTTCGCCACCGGCTCGAATACGGGAATCATTTTCTCAATCTTTGCTATAATTTGTAATTAAATGACGCTCAAAGAAATAAAAATGAATTAGACCTGATTAGAGGTGATTGAAATTTATTGTTGCTAATGATTGTTTAAGATAAATGCATATTTTTTAGGATCAGAGGTTATTTCCTCATATCATTTATAGTTATTGAAGGTTTTAAAGTGATGTAATCTATCAATTCATACACTGCACGAACATCATTATTTTACATATGGATGCGCCCGGCGTATATAAGTAGGTATTTTGCGTATACAAGGTCGTCCAATACCCTGTGTGTATACATACACCTCAACTATAGGTGTATATAAGCATCCAGTGAAAAAGGCTTCACTGAGAGCGGGCGGGCGGACGTGGGGGAGGGGGTGGGGGAGGTGGTGGGGGGAGGGGGTGGGGGGAGGGGTTCCTATTGAGGACACCTGTACTTCTACCAACACAAATGGGCGAGAGGCGGTGGAGAGAGAGGACATTTCCTCTCATATACGCTGGGTGTGAAATACAGGCAAGACACGTCCGTATATATAAGGCCTGGGCGTATATATATATATATATATATATATATATATATATATATATATATATATATATATATATATATATATATACATATAGGAGAACAAGTCAATATTCAGCCAATGCATGCACTTCCGCGATGGCATATATATGATTGAAATGGTGATTTTCGTGCAGTGATACCACTGTGATAGAATATCGAATACATAAAATATGGTGTCAGTAGGTTGGTAGAATGTCATGGACGTCATGAGGTAAGTTGAGGTAAAGAGTAGAGTGAGGAAGGGAGTGTATAGCAAGGAGTTGTATGTCAATGCCCCAGTCACACTGGCCGAAATTATTTCGTTTTCAAAATACGTATTTGAAGGAACCCGATTTTCGCGTATCTAGTATACAAAATCAACGCTTTTTCATTTCACCACGTAATCCAGTCACACTGCCGGTTGCTCTGTATTCTCTACGTCTCTATTTAGTTTCTCTTACGTTCTTTTACGCGTGTCAGCTTTTGTCACTGTGTGTCTATGTTTCTGTGCACATTGTGGCCTTTTACCGCATTATTTACGCATCAAAAATACATAGAGATAAGTCTAAAATTTAAAAACTAATTCTGACACCACATTTTTATATGTTTTGTTAATGTTCATTGCGTACATCTGTGTTTTCCTGCGGATCACCACACAATTTTTGTATTTCAAAATGTTTAGAAGAACGTAGAAATGCGTATTCGCGAAAACGCCTGTATTTTTTTACGCCAGTGAGACTTGGGTATTATACAAGTAAAAATTATCCAGTCACACGTAAAAAGTGGCGTTTTGTCGTTTACACATGTGTAGTTTTGTTTATTTATTTTGAAACCTACAAATACGCCGTAAGATGCTGCAAAATATAAAGATGCATAAATTGAGTATTAATTGTAAGTTGATGTTAATTCAGACGCTGGCGCCCTCTAGTAATAACTCTTATCCTACCCCTAATAAAAAAGACATAGACTTAACATTGGCAAATTTTATGTGGCAGGCCATGACATAAAGTGTTTTTTATGCCACTAGAGTAAAGCTTAGTGGCTTGCTCCGACAATAATAAGTCCCTGGTAGCAAACGGATATCCGGCACTCATTTAAGGTTGGTCGTTGAATCGATATTTATATTTTAGTAATCCAAAAGCGCAGAGACTCAGGCTAACTCTCGTTCAGTAGTTCTATTTAATTATCCCTCGGCGCTACGTCACCTTTTTGCACACTTGATCACATTCCTTCTCGGTTCTTCACTCCGCCACACGCACAGTCGTGTCTCAAACTTTTTACCCACCCGCCCACTCCGGGTTTACATACATTTTTATGTCAACTTTTATTATGTCTATTTTTACTATATTTTTGATCTTATTATGCTTCTTAAAAAATAATGTCCGAACTCTTCTATTTTATTCCTGATTGACATGTGTTGTATTTTATTGTAATAACAATCGTTTTAAAGGGCAGCGCAGCTTGTTCTTAATTAATGTTGGAATGCGCATGCGAACGTGAAAAGAACTTAGAAAAAGCGCGGTGTCAGTTTTAAAAATTGTCAATGTGTCTCAACGTTAGCATTTTGAATGGGTAAATGAATGTGGTAATACCCTACAATACGTACAGAAGCGTAGATAAATGTGGATGAGCGTTGAGAGGAACGTTAAGAGAATGTTAAGGCCTGGCGTCCACCTACTACGATAGAAATTTAGACCTCCCGATATGGCACCGATACAAAAACAAAATATCGAAGACATATCGGGAAGGTGCAAAATCGTAGACATATGTCTAGACATGCCAATCCACAACGCATTGTATGGGGTTCTTATTGGTGTCTAATCGTAGAAACGTGGTCAACTGCCCCGATATTAGGTGTCCTTCCGACGCGATTTTGATTATTTATCGGGAGGTGTATCGTAGACCATATCGGAGCCATATCATAGTAGGTGGACGCCGGGTCTGAAGCAAAACAAACAGCTACGTTCCCAATCCGAAGCCGATACCTGATGCTCACTCTCCCAAGTACGTAGTAAAACCGCCAGAATTTACGCCTGTGACTTAAATTGGGCACCATTTAGTAAAGAATATCTATGATTTGACAGTTGAAAGCAGAGAACCGGCCTAAGACAATAAGCGCCTGATGCTGAACCAATTTGTAATGAAACGATCTAAAGATAGCTGACGCAAAGACACAACAGGTGAACATTGAAGTCTACAAAGACGAAAACCATCGCTCTCTCAAAATGCTGAAACTTGCTGTTGACAATAATAACTAGAATCTCCAACTTTTACCCAGACTATGTTGCCTAGTAGGCCCAGCGTCCACTGAGCTCCTGATACCCTACGATATTGTCGTAAAACTGGATGAGTTTGAATCTTGGCCAGCGTGACTGGAGTTTGGCATAGTGATTTCACGAGGTGAAGCCGAGTGAAGTCCGGAGACAAAACTCAAGGAGTGGCACGCGGTGGCCACGGTTAAAACGAATCATGTTTTTATTTTATCCTACCCTGTCTCCTTGATTTTGGAATGTTACGTGATAACAATTCTCTATGCCACTAGTGGTATATAAAACTCTGTATGCCAGTCAGCGTGGCATATGGAAACTC
Organism: Alentia gelatinosa; assembly: GCA_950022655.1. Taxonomy (NCBI): domain Eukaryota; kingdom Metazoa; phylum Annelida; class Polychaeta; order Phyllodocida; family Polynoidae; genus Alentia; species Alentia gelatinosa. The sequence goes on along the minus strand of OX465580.1, from coordinate 16,117,207 downwards.
AATGTTGAGCCTATGGGATTTTATATTACGGGTAGGATAAACTCTACGATGTGGCAGCGGGTCGCATATTATCTCACCCCGGTGTTTTTCTCCATAGGCTTAACGTTAGGAACTCGTACTCCACGGCCGTGAAAGTATCGTACCTAGTACTCAATAGCTAATTTGGCGAGTTATTCCAGCTATAAATGGTGTTATACGGGGTGAGATAAAATCAGAAACCCACTCGATGAGAATAACTTGGTCTGCACTCCACCTCGTTTGACCGCTACGTAATTCACTCAGCTTCGCCTCGAGGATTACCCCACAGTCAAACTCAAGTTATTCTCATCTCTTGGGTTTCCTTCTAACTAGGGAGTATCGGCTACGAAATAAACTGACTTTCCAACGAGATATTGCTTTTATGTCTGGAGGCCTATCGTATAAGGCCGGCTTCCATTGGTGGACGAAAATGGCGTAAACCTTTCGAGTTACCCAGAAAGTCTATCAGTGGTGCCACTGACTGTGCATCAGTAAAGCAAAATCGGTGAGGATAGTATATTTCCCTTAGTGACCAAGCTTTCACTCAGTGGTGAGTGGTATCACATTGCATAATCTAAGCAGAAAAAGGCGTGGGTCATTTCACGAGCTGGCTCGGTTCCATTGACCGATTTTGGGTCAGCAGTGCCAAAAGTCCGTCGGTGGTTCCTGACTATAGATACCTCAAAGTGAAGATAAATGATCTGTAACAGACAGAGATAGCAGTTTTCCTCTTTTCCGAGGAAATCCTTTTTTTCAGTTTATAAATTCATTCCTCTCATGTAAAACAAAGAGAGAATAAATTTGGTCTTATTCAATTTAATAAACAATGTTTCAAACTTCCCCACAGACCCAAGTCCCATTCCAGGTCCAATAACCATGTGTTTTCCAAGCTCTCTCAGTGTCTCTGAGGCAGTAAATTCCACATGAAAAATATTTCCTATTCTTTTCCATGACCCCATCTAACATCCCTTACCGAGATTACATTGCCGTCTAATTTTGCACGTGTCTTCGTCTGAAACAAAAGTTGCTAATGTAATCAGTAAACCAGATTTCATTAATTTTAGTGCATGATCTATAAAGCAGATCATATTGCATCTTTTTCTTACATCACATCTCCTGTCAAAGCCTTGTCCTTGGGGGTCATTGCATCACTGCACTTACCCTCGACACCTTTGCCACCTGGTACACCTGTGCTATTCAGACTCTTTGGTTTTTATTATCCATCGCATACAAAGACCCCATTGAATGGGGACTCAGCAAACCAGGATCAAGTATATAAAACCTGGCAGATACTATAACTGTGGTATCAATAGGAATTATCCAATTCTTTAATCGATGTACCGTTGAATAGAACCCTACCAATGGAAAATATACAACAACATAAACATTTCTTAATCAAGCTTATAGGAATATCCTACAATATATAGTTGCGCCATCTGGCGGTTTTCAAATACTGGTTCATTTGACTTCTTCTAATACCAAGCCAGTGAAATATAACATATCATCGAGATTGACCTAACTGAACAGATAAATTAGGTAAATGTGCCTTATGTTTTTTTTAAACTTAAATCGGTATTTCAATACATTTATCAAATTCTATGAATGTTGGAAGAAAATGACATAGGGTTTTCTATGTTAAAAATGTCCTTTTTAGAATTTTCTTATAATGATTTTATTCTAATATCTATCTGTGAAACAAAATCTAGCACGTTGATCCCATTATTTAGATTTGCAAATCTGTTTTATAACACCTTGAAATCGTCATTTATCCAATTGTCAGGAAATCAACGAGGGTTTTAATTTCCAAGTTGAATTGTCCGATATACCTTCCAATGCTTCACATCTGTAATTCCAGTCGTTGGTTGAACGAACTAAACCAAAAAGACCTATTGAAAAGTTTCTTCATGTAGGACATAATCAAAGAGAGTGAGGTTAAACATATAGAAAATCATGCTTATCATCGGTTATTATAGTGGCAGGTAAGTACATTACAGCTACGGTCAGCCTTAGATATGCATCACCTGATTGCTTGCAATCGACCGTTTGCCTGGATCCAATGTAAGGTGGACCAAGTGTCATCGTAATGGTCTTTCTCTAGTTGTACCCAGAGAGAGAGAGAGAAACCATTATCAACAGAATGGAAAATAAGTCATATCAAGTCATTCTTTTCATGTTTTTTGTTCTTTAAAGGTTTCTATCTATACTGAAGATATTCTGTTAGGCTTGTTTGAGCCTATCTGCTACAGTACCCAGTCTCGACTTTTGTGGTGAATAACGAATACACAGATTGTGGACTTGCAAGCAATAGGATGAACTTGTATACAGAATAACAACTCCTTTTTTCAACATAGCAGCATTTATTTCCGAAAAGGTAGATTACATTTCTTTGAAGATTAATAGGACATCGTATGCATGAAGACAATAATAAAGGAAATTCATAATCGTATTTATATCCGAACCAGTATGGTTAGTTCATCGTACATGCTGTTTTTCTTTTCATTTTAAGCAAATTTGATGGCATGTCATCTTTTTCAGTTTATAACTCGTTCTCTTAAAGGCATATCCTACTATCCACAGTGGCGCCACCTGGTGATTTAAAAAAAGAGGTCCAAATATTAATAAAAACTGGTTTTTTTTAGATTCATTCTAATTCTACATGAGTCTACAGATTTAAAATTGTGTCACGCTTATCTAATTTTGATAAGTAAAATAGGTTCATTGTAAAATAGGTCCGTTTACATTTGCTTGACTTACATTGGAAATGTACTAAACAATATGGACGGTGACCTATGATTTTTAAAAACTAAATAGGAAGTACTAAATATACTGTATATTCTGTGAAGGTTTGAGGAAAATGACATGGGTTTTACTATGTGAAAAAATACTTTTTAGAATTTCTATATATTCTAATATAAAATTATCATAATATTGATCTATAAATCAAAAACTAGCACGGTGACCCCCATTTGTTAAGCTAGATATGTGTTCCACAACACTTGGAGATCATCATATTAAATTTTCAGGAAAATTACATGGGTTTTAATTTTCAAGGCAAATTGTCCGATATGCCTTTGTATTTCCACATGGTCAGTTTCTAGAGAACAACAACAAGGTATCGATATATAGACCTTGATTTGGTACCAGATACTTTGACTTTCAATAATTCAGTTTGTTTTAATTCGATATAGTGTCTACTATGGAATGCTGCCTGACTTTGGTTTAGGTTCCGAAACGGAAGTAGAATTATTTTTGACGGCGCATGCGCGGCATACAGATCAAACACCGCACCTGTTCCGTGCTGTGTGCTTGGCCTCAAGTATGCCCTAGCATTAGGTATCAATTAGGTTTACTTTGCCAGCACCAGGTACTCTGAGGACACTGTCGTCCCTGACAATCACAGGGTGATTTAATGAGGGTACAGCCACTGATGTACTCTTCTGATATACCCTACCTTCTCACAAGTAGCTGCACACTATTCTATCATCAGTAACCCTTACCCGGCGTTTACACTAGACGACTAAATACAGCTAATATTCATCAGGTGGTGGCAATGTCCACTGCAAAATTTATCTACCTCAGACTGTGCTTGAGGGTTTACACTGACAACTAAGGTTTCACAGAATCCGCACATGTCTAGACGACTAATTCAAGCTGTCTAGAAATAGTTTCGGGTGTCAGAGCATGTCCAATAGTTATGAGGTGGTTCTATATTGCTTTATCTGGCATGATCAGACGATCTGCAGTTGCAACATATTTGGTGTTCGGATTAGACAATTTCTATTATTTTACTGCTGAAAGTCGTTAGGAGGTGCAAAATGCTAGAATCGACGGCCATAGTTGCCTGGTGTAAACGCTGGTTAAAGACCGGCGTCCACCTACTACGATAGAATGGTAGACCTCCCGATATGGCATCGATACAAAATGTCAAAATCGGTGCCATATCGGGAAGGTGGAAAATTATAGACATATGTCTAGACATGCCAATCCACCATGCATTGTATGGGGTTTTTATCGGTGTCTAATCGCGGAAACGTGGTCAACTGCCCCGATATCAGGTAACTTTCTGACGCGATTTACATTTTTTATCGGGAGGTGCATCGTAGACCATATCGGTACCATATCGTAGTAGGTGGACGCCGGACCTTAGACTGTTAGTAAAGAGTCCACCTACTACGATATGGCACCGATATGGTCTACAATGCACCTCCCGATACAAAATCAAAATCGCGTAGGAACATCACCTAATATCGGGGCAGTCGACCAAGTCTCTGCGATTAGACACCGATAAAAACCCCATACAATGCGTGGTGGATTGGCATGTCTAGACATATGTCTACGATTTTGCACCTTCCCAATATGTCTCCGATATTTGCTTTTTGTATCGGTGCCATATCGGTAGGTCTAAATTTCTATCTTAGTAGGTGGACGCCAGGCCTAAGGGTATCCCAATCCTAACTACTCTCTCGCTTGCATTTCCCCTCTGCTCTCGAGTTAAGGATACACCATAATTGTCGTCCTATAATCTTACCTTGCACCCTCTGCTTTTACCCCATTGTTCATGATCATGTTAAAATATCACCATAGTCTTACATGTTTAGTTTTCATGAGACAATTTATAGAACATATCTGGAATTGCCTAGCTCAACTACTAAACGCCAACCATCCCATAGCATGGTCACTGTATTTTAGCTCACCCCTGGTATTTTGTTCTCCATAGACTTAATATTGGGAACCCGTACCCAACGCCCGCGGAGTATTAATGGAAACAAACACGAAAAAGGATTACGTCACAAATGCTAACTGATTAGGCAATGTGCTAAATCGAGAAATCTCTTCGAGATTACATGTGAATTACTATGCTATTCAAACTAGATGGGATATGCGCTCTGACCATAAACTTTAATACGTTTCCTCTACAATATTCAGAAACCCCTCTTGTCTTTAATCAACATTTTTACCAATTTCATTGTGATTAGGAGGGAGGCTTAATATGCATATATATAAACTACCCGCATCCAATTAAATAGGATATATTGGATATATATTATGTGGTTAGGCATCGCAATGTGGTAAACATTAGTAGACCATATTGAAGAATTATGCAAACACGCGTGTCGCTTTCAAGGTTGCAAGTATTAGAATTGATAACTCACATGCAAACACAAAATTCCAGCGAGGGAATGGGTATTTATTACCCAGCTATTACGGAGTCTCTATAGGAAATGTGCAGGGCACCTGGAATTAGCTCCCTGGAGATTCTGGCATGTCAGAATCTCCTGCAGGAGATTCCGGAAAAATAGTCCTGTCCATAGTAAGGTTGAATCATTATGCACTATAAAATAAATTTCTTGAATGTTCATTCAATGTTAATTGTTTAGAATCAATCATTATAATCTCATTTGCCCTCAGAAATCACTGTTATAACACACTTTGCATGGTAAAATCACAGGTTAAGGGCGAACTATATTATTGGTGTAAGTCTACACCGAATTACTGCCAAGTTTGACAGTGCTGTGGTGTCTGGAACTAAATGGCTTACAGAAACTTTTTAATTGCAATAGATTTGTTATTAATCTTGTAGGTGGGTAATGAATACAATAACGACTGGTTTTATATACGAATGGCCGTAATCTCCTTGTAGATGATGACGTAATATCCTCGCTAATCGCTCGGATATTACTACGCGTCAAAGTATCCATAGAAAACACACAGGTATTGTGTATAGACATACTCGGCGCATACGAATGTTTGTTGTATGCTCCGGGAGAAATAATGCGTACGGAACAATAACACATAACAAAAACGAACTGATATACATGCCACTTGTCCAGTAAAGATGGATAATAGATAGAGAATGGTTTCAGATAAAAGCGTTTGTATACTCCTCGGGGTTGACTCTACGCAAGATCCTCGCATACGTTCGGACGTCAACTTCTAAGAGCATACGGCCGCTTATAAATATCTGAAACCAGTCAATATTATGTATACATTTTCTGGATATAATCGTCACTTCTGGGCGTGCCCTTGGGATATCCGTCTCTATTTCAGCACTGACAAAGTTGATGATTTTTGAAATAATGAGATTAAGGATGTTAAATCAGCTAGGAAAGGTCATCGGCTGCCCTCCCCTTTTTCAATATTTTTCTTTCCTCTGAAGGTACATTCGGTGGTTAGCTGGCATCAATACCCATTATTCCTGGATAAAAGAGTTACAAACATATAATTGATACACATCAGTACATAATCCCGTCAATGATGCCCTTCATCACAGAACTACTACACAGCGAATCTGTATCACAGATTAGGCCCGGCGTCCACCTACTACGATAGAAATTTAGACCTCCCGATATGGCACCGATACAAAAACCAAGTATCGGAGACTTATCGGGAAGGTGCAAAATCGTAGACATATGTCTAGACATGCCAATCCACCACGCATTGTATAGGGTTTTTTCGGTGCCTAATCGCAGAAACGTGGTCAACTGCCCCGATATTAGGTGACCTTCCGACGCCATTTTGATTTTATATCGGGAGGTGCATCGTAGACCATATCGGAGCCATATCGTAGTAGGTGGACGCCGGGCCTAAGTTTACGAATTCTGTAATTTGCTACAAAACCCGTGCTGGAACTGAGACTTGAAATAAAAACTTGTATCATAACTTGCAGACGTGATGAATGATGAACATTTGTATTTGCCTACAAAGCTTTTCATCCTGAATCATCCTGTTTGAGACATTTTATCATCCCGGTAATTGGGTTCAGATAACACCAAGAGATTCTCAAATATCTGCCAGCCATGGGGAAGCGCGACATGCGAGTAGCATCAGGGTAGAGTGTCACACCTGATCGCATGTTTCCAATTAGCCCTTTACCCTTTAAGGACGGGTGCCTGTGGCCAAGCTACACCTCTAAGGACGGGTCCTAGCGGCAGTTTGTCCTGCTAGAGGACGGTCACCTAATGCTTTAAATTCACAATTCAAGCTTGAAATCACGTAATACAATACATAATCATACATATTTTGTTTCTCTTGAATAAAAACACTTAGGTTTTGTTGTTTCTCTGTGATATAGTCGTACGACTATCACTTTGTAAAACACCTTTTAGGTGAAAGAGATTGTCGATAAATAAATTTATTAAACCCCAAAAAAACAAAAACATAATGTAATATCTACATTCTGCAAAGATTTCATGAATATTGCTCTTTTATTCCTGGTTAGAACATTTGTGTAAATATTGGAACAATGGTGCCTCCAGGCATCATGCGTCTTTAATGCGGTGATGCCTCCAGGCATCATGCGTCCTTAAGTTAAAGGTTAAGCCCTGTCTCCACTGTGCGATCCTAGGTACATAGGTACGCCCAATCTGAGACTGGGTGTACCTTCAGGTTAGCAACGCGGCAAAACGCACAGTGGAGACTGCGTTTTCAAATATCAAACATGTTTGATATTTTGTACGCCCAGTCTGAGACTGGATGTACCTATGTACCTAGGATCGCAAGTGCTCCAGTTGCAAGCGGAGTAGTCTCCACACAGAATCGGCTTTACCTTGCGATCCAAGGTACATGCGGTATCCGGGGTTGCAAGCTATATGGAACGTCGCGCTTGCGATCCTGTACCTCTGGAGGTACAGGATTGCAAGCTCCCCCAGTTGAACAGTAGATGTCAAAGCGTGTCTGATGGTCATCAAGTGGTTCTTGATTGTGTAATGTAATGCAGTACGCGCTAGTCTGAGTCTGCAAGTTAAGACTGCTAGGTACGAAGCAAGATGGCGATAGCCAGAGGTATGAGTCAGAATGTATCCTCTGTATAAGGAAGTGAGTGGTCACATGACCTGCTGATGTGAGCACCAGAGGAGTATACCTCTGCTGCCGCTGCAGGGAACTACAGTTGAGTACGAGGTTAGTAGAGATCTAGTAGAGAGCTGAGCAAAGCCGCTATTCACTGGAGGACAGGTTTGATTCTAGGCGCCTGAGGCTTCACTCGGCATGGAGTGGAGTCGTCTATAGTGAACGATCATCGCTTGATGCTACCGCCTCTGTGGGTAACTTACAGACCGACGTGTAGGGTACTACCTCTCATTGGAGAGAAGACAAAGAGGATAATAGGACTCATAAGAACTGAACATCTACTGGACTAAGCATCAACACATTATGAACATACCAGATTAAGTTGTGAATAATTACCATCAGTCCATGCACAACATTGAGGACAGACATGGATAATAAACAATAACCAGGAAATCATTACTCAAGACGTTTATGAACATTGTTAAGATTGAAGGACAATTCTGACATGATTTGATATACTTACAGTTGTACCATGACGCCGATCATGTGCTAAACTTGGGTCTTGTATCTTTACTATGAGTTTTGTGTAAACTGCGTAAAGATAGATGAGCACTATGAAGAAGTCACTACACTACAGAACCTTTACGGATTGTTTCTCAGTTAATTAAAGGCATATAGTTAATGCATAGTACTACCTATATAGGTTTTAAAAATCATAGGTCACCGTCCTTGTTTTTGAAAGAATTGAAGAAAACCATATTTTCCAGTACATTTCCTATGTAATAGAGCATATGAAAAAGGGCATATTTTACATATTGGATTAGGTCAAACTAGACAAAACTCTAATTTTGCTCTTTGGAGCCTGGAATGTGTCACAATGCACCAATTTCAATGGATGAATGGGACAATTTGCAGATCACCAGGTGGCGCCACCGTGAATTGTAGGATATGCCTTTAAAGTTCCTAAACTCTATTCCATTGTTCATCCTTATTCCCCGGGTCACAGGGATGTGAGGTCACTGTGTCGCTGTGACCATGCCAAGAAAGAGAGTTTGTCTACCTACATTAGAGCTGTTTGAGACTAAATCCTCCAGATGCTGAAGACACCTAACTAGCTTCCCTCAATAGTCATTTGAACCTTAATTAAATCCATACCAACGGTGCAGTGATATAATCAGACGATATGCAGTCACCCGCGCTTGGCATTTACACTAGACGATTTCTAGCTTTTTAAATCGTCAGGGGGTTCAAAATGCCATAATCGCCGGCCAGAATCGTCTAGTGTAAACGCTGGGTTAGTGTAATTTCGAATGGAAAATCTCTTTTCAAGATCAAAATCAAGCAATGGTCCTTAAACATGACCCAAATCACATTGTTTTTGTACCGTATATATAAATGGTACAAGAATATGTAGATGTTAACAGATGATCAAAGCCCAATATTGGTATCTGAGCCATGCAGAATCACATACAGAGTCAGTATCATCGGTTTCAATAGTCACATGAAAAACACGTTTATAAATATTTACTCATTTATCATATCATATCATATCTCTTTTATCATACATTTATATCATGTCGTAAGCTGCTTGTATTTAGGATCTAACGATCAGAATGAATTCGTGCGCTCACTTTATTCTGAGTAGGTTTAGAAAGAAACAAAGGCGGGTGGTGGCAGAAAAAGGGAATAATATCAAATTTCAAAGTTTGTATTGCAGAGCAGCCTTACTGTTATACTTGACGGCGCATGGATTGCACATCATGTAGCAATAGTCTTCAAATTATTCATGTTGCGTATTATTACCTTCGAAATTGGTTTTGCATACGGTTTCGGTTATTGCCCTTAATCCTGTTTTAAAGTTCAACCGAGTCGGGTGACTTATGAGGTTTGCACAAATGATAGATTGGAGGAAACCTTTAGTCTTCACTTTTAAATGATACTAAACGCTTCTTATACTTGAGTATGCTTGTGTCTTATTCAATACCATACAGTGTTTATGCTGTCGTTTCTATCATTCTGCTTATTTTCAATATGTTTCTGGTTATCCAAGAACCTATAAATGCTTCACGTCATGATGATACTTGGACGAAATCTGGGCCACCCCTATAGGCCGGACGACCATATTGTGGACTGAAAACTAGTTATTTTTGACTTGATATACAAAACTGCTCATATTTAAACTTAAGAAAGATAAGGATTGATGTTGAAAGTTAGGATAAATGTTTGACTTCTGGAATATGAGTGATGATTCCAGAGAATTACATATGAAAGCAAAATAAAAACCCAGTTTAATCTGATTTTTTTTACAATAATTTTGATACTTTAAATTTTGTTGTACTGATAGTAAAAGCCAAGATTGTCCGTTTTGTTATCAAAATAGAAAAGTGCCAAAAAGTCCTTTGTTAAAGCACTGTCACGGTAGACAGGAAATGGAGAAGAAAGGCTTCGTTGGAAATGATGCAATATTTCTATATTGTAATTTCAAATAATATTTTTCTTTTTAGTTATTGTTTACAAACAAATGTTTACTTAAATCTATTACATATGCAGCACAAGTCAATCTATTAGATTTTTTGGGTAAACACTATTTGAATATTGATCCCATCATAGTCCCTAATATGCCTTCCTGGCCTATATGGAATGTAGCCTATGATCCATGGGCGCTGCCATGAAGCCCCCAAGTAGGTGTTCTTCACTAATGGAGGTGAAAAAGTAGGTGTTCTTCAGTAAATGAGTGATAATTGGTAAGTGTCACAACTCTGCCTTGCTCACAAATGTATATAAAGTGTTCCATGTGAAAAATATCATGTCTTGGATTTAATCACTATGTCATCCTGCTCTGGGATGGGTGTATAGAGTCAAGGGAACCATGGTAAAACATAGAAAGGCAGTTGAATTTTGTAAGAACAGAGAGCCAGAATACATGTTCTGCCCCCCCCCCCCCCCCACCAAGGGAACCACCATACTGCTGTCCACCTAGTGACTGGCTCAGGAACTAACAATGCCTCTGTCCCCTAGGAGCAGCTCATGTACAGACCAGGGTTAAAGGAGTAGCTCGGACAGGTGTTAGCGCCTCAATTCAACTCTCTTAAAGGAATATCCTACGATTTGGCAGGCGGCAGCTGGTGATTTTTAAATATTTTCAATTATCAGTCGAATCTTGTTCTTTATTATTCATTCTAGTTCTAAATGTGTACATTTAATGTGTGTCCAGTTTATCCTATCTTAAAGGGTTAAATAGGCCAATTTACATTTACTTGATTTACATATGTACTGAAAAGATATACTTTCCTTCAATTCCTTCAAAAACAAGGACTGTGACCTATGATTTTAAAAACCTAAATAGGTAGTTTTATACATATACTATATTCTGTGAAAGTTTGAGTAAAATGACATGGGTTTAACTATGAGAAAAAACACTTATACTACACATGAAAGTTTTAAAAATCAGAGCTAACCGTCTTTGTTTTTGAGATAATAAAAAAATAACCGGTATTTTTCAGTGCATTTCCTATGTAAACCAGACAATTGTAAATTTGTCTAATTTACCTATTGGGTTAGGTGAAACTCGCTGATTTAATGTAAATCATTCATTTGATATTAGAATAAGTCAAAGGAACTGGTTTGAATGGATAATTGTTAGGATTTGAAAATCAGGTGGTGCCACTGTGAATTGTCTTATATGCCTTTGATTTACAACAGGTGCAGTATACAGTTACTGACATGACGTACCTATGTGTGCACCTGTGACGCCAAGCTTGGGTTTCGCAGAGTCGGCGTAAAAGGAGACGAGTTAAGGGCATTTGAGAAGTATGTGCCGCAGGTTGTGTCTCACAAGGTTGACCATTACTGCCTCAGATAAGGTCACTCGGATTTAATGTGAGTAAAGGCCTCTTTCCATTGGCCGACAAAAACGGTGTAGATTTTTTGTGTTCTCCTCATAGCCCATTTGCATTTTGCGTCAGCAGTGCTAAAGGTCCGGCGGTGGTTCCTTACCGTATATTGGTAATGGCCAATGGAAATAGGCTATTAGGAGAACACAAACAATCTATTTGGTGGGTGGATTACTCACATGTCTACGCTAAGCCCCATTCAGCACCATAAAGGGTGGCATCCACCAACCACGACAAGGCTATGACAAGCGGCGACAAGGAAGTTCCAATCGATGATCGTCGCGGCCTTGTCGTAAAAAGGGGGCTTTATGACAGCGTTGTCTGAGGGTATTGGGAAGTGCACGCTCCACCAAAATTTACTATCCTAGACCTCTGCGACACGCTCCTGACACGCCATGGCACTCCACAACAAAGGTCCAGTCGTTGGAAAAATCAAACATGTTCGATTTTGTCATAACCTTGTCGGAAGGCTCCCGACAAGATTCCAGTCGCAGCCTGTCACAGCCTCATCGTAGACTCTCGTCGGGAATTGGGGTCTACCAACCATGACAAGGCTATGACAAGGCTTCCAATCGTAGGCCTGTCGTGGACCTTGTCGGAAAGCCATTGTCGTAGCCTTGTCGTGGTTGGTGGACGCCTGCCTTAAGGCCCGGTGTCCACCTACAACGATATGGCTCCGATATGGTCTCTGCGATTAGATACTGATGAAAACCCCATACATTGCATGGTGGATTGACATGTGTAGATTTTGCACCTTCCCGATATGTCTCCGATATTTGATTTTGAATCGGTGCCATATCGGTAGGTCTAAATTTCTATCGTAGTAGGTGGACGCCAGGCCGTCCCAAAAAATCTTCACCGTTTTCGTCGGCCAATGGAAATCGGCATTATAAATATGACTTTTACATCTTATTATCACATCTAATGTCAAATAAAAACATGGCCGTGTAAACCTCTGTGCTTCACCCCAATACTAAAGATTTGGATATATTTCTTAGATAGTAGAATAGGGTATGATGGAATGATAGAGAGAAGGAATTTGATTTATAAGATATATGATTTGGAAGGTGGCTGGGAAAATATCAAATGGATGTGTATATTTGAGTTCAGAGTTGAAAGTTGATATGAGGTGTGTGGAATTATGGGAGGGCAGAGTATTGGTGCGAGTATTTAACACCAGGTGGTTCTCGGGTGTATAATTTAGGTCTCGTCATATTGGATTGTGCATAACGAAACCCCATCCCTCTATAAGGTGGGACGAGAACACGATTTATCAATATACAATCACCGGGATGAACATCCTCGGACGACAGTGTATGTTGTTTGTTTTCTAGATTTGAAAAAAAAAATTAAAGTTACGTCTTGTGTAAACGCCGGTATAGAGGAACTAAAGAATCTCTGCCGTTTTCGTCAGCCGATAGAAACAGGCTTTAGCAGAGCTCCTTCCCGACAGAGAATTCATGTTCTGTCCGGATCACTCACTGAACGCTCTCTTTATCGTCTGCCATTTTGGCTGGAACAATATGGCGGCTACTCAACGTAGCGACTGCGCATGACTAATGACTACCGGGGCGGCGATGTCAGCCGCTTTCTAATTGGCTGATTCGGTCGTGGGGTAAGATAAGTGTGAAGGATGGCGTTCTTGTCGGCAGGCACGGGCTGGATCTGGGGCAGGGGCAATCTAATTGCACAGAGCTAGGCTTCTGACGCCAGGAACCACCAAAAGGTCACGTTTATGTGATTCTGGTACGGCGAGTGAGGAAAGCTGTAACTTTGCGCTGCTTTTCAGACGCCTTTTTCCCTGATTGGTACCTAGCTTTTGGATGTAGTTTTGGGAAAGATCTTTCAATGTTGTTCAATTTTTCTTATGGAAAAAGGAACAGTTCGATCAGCCTGTAGAGGGCGTTCTTCCTTTGCGGTGTGTATAACGGGTACCTATATAGAACGACTTGACCATGCTATAAATGCTACAAAACGAGATGGGGAATTTTTGTTTTTTACGGAACTCGGCATTGGGCCTCGTTCCGTAAAAATCAAGTTATGTATTGTGTACAAGCATGGAGGGTCGTTATATATTAACTATATACTCGAAATTGATAAACTCTTACCACATAGTGGCATAGAAGATATGCCAGCGTGAAAACCCACACACTGCTGATGTTTCAACGGGTGCAGTGTAACAGTTGTGTACTGCACATGGTTCAGTACACAATTTATACTGCACAGGGAGCAGCAGTACGTTATTGTCAAATATACCGCATGGGTATATAATTAAGTACTATCGTAAAACTAGATGAGTTTTAATCTTGGCTACCATTTGCCATGACTGGAGTTTGGCATAGTGATTTCACGAGGCGAAGCCGAGGGAAGTCTGGAGCCAAAACTCCAGGAGTGGAATGCGGTGGCCACGCTTAAAACGAATCAGGTTTTGATTTTATCCTACTCTGTCTCCTCGATTTTGGAATATTACGTGATAACAATTCTGTATGCCACTAGTGGCATATAAAACTCTGTATGCCAGTCAGGGTGGCATACGGAAACTCAATGTTAAGCTTATGGGATTTTATATTAGGGGTAGGATAAAGGACATATACCGACAGACAAAAAACAACCATCAACAAGACGATTCACAAGACATAGGTAAGTGAGTTGCTCCTGGATTTGGTAACACATTAATCATCCATTGTTATCACTATTACTTTAGTGTTAACAGTGGCTGATGGTTTAATGGAATTATCTACTCAAGATCACTTTCTGGTGTGGCGGGTGAGGGTTTCTATTTTCCGCCCAGAAGCTCGGATAATAGTACTTGAGATATGGACGAGTGTACGGATAACATGGGTGATTGAGTATCCAGTCTATCCAGGGATCACACATTCATATGGCCAGTGATGCATAGAGTGGGGCACGAGGGGAGGCATTGTTACTGATATCAGAGTCAAGCACGCTATCACACCTATGCACAACACTAATCTACTAATGGTGATCTATTTCATCATCCATCTTTTGTATTCATTTTGACTTTAGGACGAAACAAAGATTGAATATTTATAATTAATGTACCCTTCTAGAAACTGCGTTAATACTGCTACAAATGCTGTTTTTATAGAAATACACTGGTAATTTTAAATAAATGAGTAAATACCATATATCTTCAAATATTTTGATCCTCCCATCTTTAAAGTTTTCTGATATTGACAGGTAGATTCTTATGTTTTAAAGATATATTAAAAATATTAATCATAGTCTGACAAGATATCCTGCAGATCCAATGGTATCTTCACACTGTTATGTCACTGTCATTCTCAACAAGTTTGAATCGGCCCTGCGAAGATTCCCGGTATGAATAATTTGTTTAAAAGAAAATTGAGATTATTCTGTGTGCAATTTGTAGGTCTGATATTACATTTAGTAGAAGCTGCTGTAAATGTCGCAATTTGACGTAATTATGTAGAACGACCTAACAATGCTGTACATGCTACAAAACGAGATGGGGAATTGTTGCTTCTTATGGAACGAGGCCCCAGGCCGAGTTCCGTAAAAACATCAGTTCTTTAAGTTTTGTAGCATGTACAAGCATGGTGGGTCGGTATACATTTATTATATAACAAAAATGAGTAAAATCTAACCATATATTGGTACAGAAGACATGTCTACGTGAAAGCCCACACACTGCTGATGTTAAAACGTGTTCAGTATAACAGTGTACTGCACAGGGTTCAGTATAAATGTATACTGCACAGGGAGCAGCAGTAAGTAATTATCAAATATACTGCATGGGTATATAATAATACATAGATGTGGAGGCCTATAGAGACATACTCAGATATATGTGTTAATTGTATGTCACCAACGATAATTTGCTTGTGGCTAAGTAGATGTACTAGGGGTAATCTGCAGTGTCAGGTAATAACGTCAAGCAACACCTTAGAGTATGAGGTTAGATCTCGAGTCTGCCGCCCGCTCTCAGGGTACGTACCACCAAGTCGACAATGCAATGAATTTATTTGTTGAAGTATTTATATAGAATGTCTTGACTATTGACGGTAAATGCGGAACGAAACGTCTCATTCTGTATTAACCATCAGTTTTCATCTAGTTTCGTACTTTGTACAAGCTTGGTCAGGACGTTCTATATCTATTATATACCCGAAAATGATGAAATCTAACAGAAACATACCCTGATAATCATTCAGTCGATGTTGACTCTTCGCCAATAATGTAAAATCGTATATATACTGAGATACTGCTTTTTCAATGTGTTCACTACATGTAGCAGCGTTTTGCCAACATGTCCAGTATATATAGCAACATGTGTCATTTGCAGTACGCATAGCATCGTGTGGTCAACGTGTTCAGTACATTGTGGTACGGAACCCTGCTCAGTTTTGCCTAAGCGTTGAGTTTGTGATTGCAACTCCTGCTAACCAGCCTTATTGGCTGTTGCCTATTGTATGTATGTATATCAATTGTTGATACTCACTGTTAAACATGATTACTGTTACCTTTATCAAAAAAGAGCTGTTTATTTAGATACCCAACCATCAGCTATCATCTCATGTATATGCTTATAAGAAATTGCCAGAAACCTATGTTCATTACCATATTTTCCATACAAAAGTGTACTGTTAACGGACCTTAGAGGGACCAAGGGGAAGAACGGCGACTCGCCGACCCTGGCACGCAATGTAAAAAATTGTAACCCTGAATAAACGTGATAAAAAATTTAAAAAAATTATATTATATGGCGCAACGGTGTGTATCTATGGTATGCACATCATGGGTATATGATAGTATAGAGGAAACGTATGAAGCTTTATTGTCAGAGCTTGTATCTCATTGAGTTCGAATAGCATAATAATTCGAGGCGAAGCCGCGTGAATTATGTAGCAATTCAAATCCGATGAGCTTTGAGCTCTGACCGTAAACTTGAAAAGGTTTCTGAATTTATTTCATCCCTCACATCGACTAATTGGCTACAATTTGTGGCATAATCCCCCATTGAGTATCTTTTTCTAAATACTTATGTAGAACGTCCTGACCATGCTGTACAAGCTACAAAACGAGACGATAATCTACGGTTCGCACGGAGTTCCGTACAATCCGTAAATATTATTGAGTGTTGTGGCTTGCACAAGCATGGTAGGTCGTTCTATATTTACAATATACCCGAAATTAAGAAAAATCATTCATTTCATTTGGCCTAACAACTAATATTTTTGATAAAGATTTTTACCGAAGTGTTCCGTATTTTCCTGTACGGAACACTGTTCTGTACAGTCTTTTACGTAAAATGTCGAAACGGTGCGTATTTACAGTATATACGGCATGGGTATATAGTTATCCATGGGCATTAAATGAGAGTTCAGAATGTTTAATCTATGGGGAAAATATACCAGGGGTGAGATAAAGATAACATCACTGCCTACTAAGTTACTTTCGTCGAGGTAACTTCATTGGAAAAAAGCTTCGCTGTTGTATCAATGTACCTACAGTTGAAGATCAAACTTCGGTTGGAACTGTTAGTTACTTGAATTTTTTTTTAAAAGATGGAAGAGATTATTTTACTATAGCCAGCTGATGCATTTAGGGGCTGTTCCATCTGGCCAAATTCTCAAGTGAATCATGATTCTGACAGTGTCTGATTTATCAATCGGGTACCATCGGTGTAATGAAACACCATAATCTGGTATGATCGGACCAGGAGGCCACCTTCGGCCACCGTTGGCCGCTCTCAGGTGCTTTGTCCCATATATCTGACACACGCCGATACTAGTACACCCGTATTGTGCTAGGATTTTTTTACTGGTGGTGTCTTCTGGTGTCTGAACTAGGAACTAAGAGCTGTGACCTTGACCCCTGACATGTTAACTGAGAGCGTCCGTTTGAAGGTAGGGGGTGTTCTTGAGGTGAATAAACGTTGTGTATAGTGATCATTTTGAAAAATAATAGGATTCTAACTGTAATCAAGTTAAATTACAGTCTACAGAGCCAGAACTGTGGAACTTGTCTGGAGTTGTGATCGGGTGAAGTCAGAGAACCCTAACATTGTCGGTTACCATCGGCAGGGTGTCAGCATCGGAACAGATATGGTACCAGATACTGCCAGGATGACATTTTTAAGCCTTTTTTCACCAATAATCAGCAAAAGATTGTTGCCAGACCCAGGCCGACGATTACGAACATGCTGTCAGCTAGATGGAACAGGCCCTTTACGAGAACAGACAGTTTCACATGACCAAATAGATTCTACGCTACAGAAAGGTAGTGAATCACTCAGGAAGTGATTCACGTCTCTACGAAAGAGTGAATAATTTAGTTAGTTCTCACCTGCCATGGCAACTTCCGGCGTTGGCCATGGGATAACGTCGTGCGTTCGCCTCTAGAGGATGAACAATGTGGCTGTGAAACCCCTCAGTATATCCATCAAACAAATGTGAATCTAGAAACTCTAAGAACCCTCTCCTTTGCAGGAAACTACCTAGATATTGACTACGTTAATTCATTTTGTTATCGCAAATTACCTGGTTTTTATAATGACATTTTGCTGAAATGAAAAATAAAGGTTTTTCTGATTTTTGGTTGCTAAATGGTGACTTTCTCTTGACGAGTAACATTGGAAAATATTTTACACATAATAAACAGGACCAGTAAATGGTAAATTATTTTCAGCTTTTCAGCTGTATATATTTCTACCCGTTGTGCAACACCTTGGGAATATCATACTCTATTTCTAGGAACATGACATGGGTTTTAATTTTCAATGCAAATCGTCTGATATGCATTTAAAAGCAATCTGCCAATTACTCACACTATGCGTGAAAGGCTTAGCATTAAAAATGGACTAGATTCTAAAGGATCCATGTGGGCTAACAGAAACTGTAACACAATATGGCAGGTGTTTAGCGCTCCAGGCCGCTAACACCCTCCCGTTCCCACACACCATCTTACCCGGCGTTTACACTAGACGATTATGAGGGCGGCGATTCTCGAATTCTGCACTTGCTGACGACTTTCACAGCATGGAGTTGTACCATTACACTAAGTCCATATAAGGAATAGAGTAGACCGATTAGCCAATGAATGCATTCGCAGCAAACCCCGACCTTGACCCTGAACTCCTTACATTATATTTATAGCGCCTTAGTTCTACGGTCCAGAGTCGACCTCGAATCTTAGGGGCCACAACCACCCTCTTCAACTGTAAAAGGCTAGAAATCATCTAGAGCAAACAACAAGCGTGTGTCAACTGGAGATGGTCTGATTATGTAAGATTATGCAATTTAGTACTACCTGGCGACTATACAACAAGCTCTGACACAGGCGTTGACGTTGCTCTATTTCCCCACCGAACCGTGGAAATCTAGACCTATTTACCTAAATACCGGACACGACAGGAAAACAATTTAATAGACTAATTCAATCTAGCTTGAATTAGTCGTATAGGCAGGTGCTGATTAATTGCCAAGGTGCATTTATTAAATAAGTCATCTAGTGTAAATGCTTGAGGAAACTCTTGGGTCAACCACTATTACGGCTGAGATTGCATAATCGAGCAAAGGTCTCCTGAATGCTATGGGCATGATGATCTACATTCGCCACCTTTTTAGTCGTCTAGTGTAAACACCTGATCATTATCTCACCCCTGGTACAAGTTTAGCCATAGGAATAACTTAAGAAAAAAATACTCAACGATCACCCCCGTAGAGCAACAATACTACGCCACGTCCGTGGCGTAGTGAATTTGAGATGACGTCAAATGGATTTGCTAAGTATATTCTGATTATTCTGAAGTTGTGATGATATTTAATGTCATAGAAAGGGGTAAGACAAATCCAGAACTGCACTCGAATCGTAAAATACACAATACTTTACTCGTTTGGTTGTGCCATAATCGTCATAGGGCTTCGCCTCGATGAAGATTGCGGCCCATCCAAACTCGTGGAGTATTAACTATTTATACGATTCTCAATGCACTTCTATATAACTCTCTGCCATTCACGGCTTCTCCCAGCAGGACCATGTTTCCGTGGTGTCTATATTTAGCTTGGTGCTCTAGAAGCCTCAGGGAAAAAGAGCCGGGATTAGACGTAAAAAGGCTGGATGTAATCCTCGGGGGAAACATGGAGCGTAAGTGGGGGTGGCATGGGCCACAACCAACCCACTGTGGAACTGATGGGGTTTTGTGACATGCGTTAATGTTCAGCACGTGAGCCTGGGGGCTGTTGAATAAAGTTCGTTCGCTTCTGGTCCTGGTGCTGGACGATATAATAACTCCAACGATAAACAACATCCTGGACGATATTTTCCCATTCAGTGTTGCATGACAAGACAGAAGATATTATCTAAATAAAAAAAATTGGATACAACAAATTGTAAAGACTTTAGCTTATTCTTATTATCAAAGCATTTTAATCCCATAAGACAGCGACATTTTCCACAGATTCTGCCCGATCTGATCACCGATTATAATCGGGAACAAGAATGTCGCTGTCTTATACCCTCAACAACGCTTGCCGATCACACCTCTTCAATTTATGGCCTTGTACAGTGACCCGATTGAGATCAAAGAGAGCCGCTGGGAGCCGAGCCGGGCTGAGCCACGGGCCGCTGGTGTGGATTCATGAGAAACAATTCAAAGTTTTATAATTTGGGATCCAATTAAGATATTCGGAAATCGTTTTCAGATTCATTTTTGCCTCTGTTTCCCCTACTTGTACTTGTACTTGTAAATCGGACAGGGGGGTAGGTAGCATCGCTGTTTAAAGGGCCTTCTCAGAATCGGGAACAGTCGGTGAAGTGCTTACAGCGACACGATTAAGGTCGGGCAGAGTCGGTCATTACCCAAAAGCAAGTAATGCCTGACCCGATTAAAATCGGGTCTGTGAAGTGCGTACAGTGACCCGATTCTGCCCGACCCGACGGATTCGTCGGGTATAGGTGTGATCGGGCACAATGGTCGGGTCGCTGTCTCATAGGCTTTATGCTTACAACACATTATGTTATGCAACACTATAGCCCCAAAGACAATTCCGAGATATATGTAGATTGACACATAGCGCCCCCATCGAGTCCGACGGGTGGCATGATATGCACAACGCAACACAGCTCCAATCCAATGGAAACGACGGCTGGGAGTCACATGTACGCCTCGGCCAATCAGAATCGCCGATACCAGGGTATGCAGATGAGGACGCGGGAACTTCCACCGGTCCACTACCCTGTGGAGGAGTGAGATGGTAGGCCACTGAGTGCTTGCTTGCGAATCTAGAAGGAATGAAAAACAAAGGAAACAATAAGCGGGGGTGAACGTCCGTGGCATGATTACAGTAAACCAGATCTACATCTTCTCTCTCATACAAATGGAGTCATTTGGATGAAATAAGATGCCTTGTCCACAAGAATACTGCCTGGTTATAAATTGGCTCATGCATGAAGAAGACAACGAGATGACTGGCGTATTTGGTATTTCCGAAAATTGTCTTTAGTGTCAAGTTTGTTCGGTTACCTAGGTATCAGGCAACTGCAGATTTATGCCCACCAATCTCCACCATAGCTTCGGAATTGAGCATTGTAAATGTAGTTTGTATGTCTAGACATCTCAATGCGTAGTGCAAACTGCTGAGCTAGGGGCAGAAACCGATGACAAGACACAGAAATTGAGTAAATATGCATGACAAAGTTATAGAGTTAATGGCGCAATATTTTTATCAATATGTTTATGGTATAACAATTTTCGAAAATGGGGAGAAATAAATACGAAACTGAAGATAAGACTGCTTGGCTGCATCGCCGTTTCAGGGCTGCATCACCAAAGATAGAATAGCTCTGTGTTCCCAAGTTTGACTTTTAATAGCGATAAAAGGTAAATTATTATGAATTTGAAGTATTTCATGGTATATAGTAAAATGAAAATAGACCAGGCATTTAATCTGTGAATGAATGGAGGCCATCCATAATTTATGTAGGGGCCCAGTGGTGGGGGGCTTAACACATCTGAAGAGTTTGGATATGCTCCTTCTTTGTTCTATTTCGTACGAGATTGGGAGGAGTAGGCGAGGGATTAAAAAGAATCAGAAATTCTGCGTACACACTCTATGAATGGCCCCATACTCACTGACAGACTCGAAAATATGCCCCTTCGCAAAGTCCGTGAGTTTGCATCCATTCAAAGATTAAATGCCTGATCATATATTCCACCCGTTTATCTCTATGTCTATATTGTGAGCCCCAGGTGCGCGTAGTCTATACATCCCACACATTTATATCTATGTAATTGTTTTCGTAGACAGGGACGGAGTCTCTGCATCGGTACTTCCACATAGGGACTATAGCATATTTATGATAGGATGGTGCAGCATAAAATAGTATTAATAAATCACGTTCTTACTCGTTTGGACATTGAATCAGAGGTTCCCTTGAGATACCTTACATCTGCTTGGAGGTTGAGCTGTAGATCTACATCTCAGACTATTATGTGCAAAAAAATCCTCCTTGTTTGTCTCTTGTTATTTGCTCTCGCAATGATTGTCGACTGCAAGGGAAAAATATTTACCCAGACTATGCTCATTCGCTGTGATACATCCGTGATACAGCCGTGACTGGTCAGTATACTTAACATGATTCAGGAGAAGCATAGAATTTTTGCCTTTCTTCTTTTTCAAATATCAGCATTATAAAATCATCCTGGATGAAATATATAATGTTTCCTAACGCACATTAATTCCTTATTTTCATACCATGTAAACTGACTACTATCATAAGATCCCTCAGAGATGTGAGAAAACTGATACCGCATCTGAAGATCAGCTTTATATTATTTTGTTCTCAGTTTAGACATTTCCTCTTAAATTTAACATTTACAGACAACAGATGCATTGATTGCGGACTTTAACATTGATAGATGAGTGTCGAATCTCACATCAAGTTTTAGGTAAAGGCAGCATGATTCTCCAAACGGCTGATATCAATTTGTAAAGATCTGCAGTCGTTATTTCTGTTTTTAGTCGATTTTACTTGTGAAAAGCAGCATTATTATTTAATAATATATATAAGAGAAATTCCAAAAGACGCCCCTAATCCAAGATGGCCGACGTTAGCCATGTTAAACTCCCCGCTGTATTTAGAACGTAAATCCTCGTTTCCTTCCGGCTTTAGGCTGGTTTATGTTAAACCCAACTTCCTGCTGCAGGGGGCGTGGCCGCTGCAGGGGGCGTGGCCGCTGCAGGGGGCGTGGCCGCTGCAGGGGGCGTGGCCGCTGGAGACAAGCCTGACGCTAAGGATTATATTGCTGACGTTGCGGTTTGTTACAGGCGCCACGCTCCCACCTCTATAGGCGTCACGGGCAGTGACGCTTATGAATATGTTAATTTATTTCCTTTATATTGAAGATCGTCTCAATAAACTTTATCAGAACCTGCCCGGATCTTGAACCTACAACACCTATGCGTTGACTCCAACCTTACTTCGTATAGAAACCGCTAGGGACCTGATTACTATGATTTAACATAGGGGTATAGGACTGGAACTTTACAAATTGTTTCCTCAGAGATCTCTGGAGAACGATTCCAGGATGGTAGTTTATTAATGAGAAGCACCCTACATTACATTTGTGTCGTAGTGGGTCCTGCACCCACTTTAGACAGGGGTCAGCCTGCTGGTGTGGACAGCAATGATCTGTTCACTGTCTTGGTTGCCTTACCTCAGCATGGTGACGGGCCGATATGCTTGTAAGCATAACTAAAGCGACTGGGCCCCGTTGCTCCAGGTTTACGACAGGGTTGCGGATCGCAGAATAGCGATCCGAGGGGCTAAACGTTGCTCCTGAAATTTTGCGGATCGTGTCGCAATCGCATAGGCGCATCGCCGCTTAAAATACGGCTTTTAGCGATACTTTTTACGCGGACCCTCACACCAGTGCGGATCGCATTACTTTGGTTAGAGATGGCCTTGTCTGAAATTCTGAATAACGATACATGGTGGCACTACCATGCCCCGCCCCTTGTTCTTCTACCTATAGAAAATGGCGATCCACACCAACAGGTGTCAGATCAGTTCTAACTCTGGTGCCATATGTATTTAATTAAAAAACTAATGAATCTTCCCCTGTCTCATTCAATATGTGCCCCTGAATTGTTGTATCGCTATCGCATCGCAAAAAATAGCGATACCGCGGGAATATAGGGATACGATCCGATATTACAGGAGCAACGCTTTTTTAGTCGGATCGTTAAAGTAATCGTAAAAACAAAATTGCGATTCGATTGTAGCTAGCGATACCACAAAAACAGGAGCAACGGGGCCCTGGGGTGGGGAGATGCAAAGACCACTGCACTCGCACTCACATGGTTGTCAGACGGATCTTACAGGAGTCATAATCCTCCCAGACTAATGTCAGCATACTGATCTTATCTAGCTGACCTACAACTGTCAGACGTTATCAAATGGAAAGAGAGTAATTGCTAGTTCGTCCATTATCAGGAAATTGTAAGATAGCGGCAATCTAGTCAGGGGATAACTACTATTTATTTGCTGTCTCAATTTCTTTTTTCTTTATTTCTATTCAGAGATAAAGGACATTGTACATACAAACTATGCATAATCTGGAGACGAGGTTAAAACCACTATATGGCGAGCCCAAAAAGTATTCTTATAAAATCCGTTGATAATTGGACCTGCCAACTGGTGTTTTGCTTGGCATCGTGGGCAAGATGGCCGTCTCCGTAACACAATAGCTATGTGCCCTATAGGTCTCTGAACCTGATAGCCTTCCCCAGGTGACCTATGTTGCGTGCTTGCTGGTTTATGAATGAGTTGGCTCCGACCATACATAAACGGTAGGGTCAATAAAGCCTGCATATCTGTCGACTGGTTTATGGCTGTCAAACGTGTCTGGTTGACTCTGGTTGCCACTCAAAATACAAACTTGTTTTGCATCACCAAGCCATGAAAAATATGACGAGGGTGTTTTTCAATTTTTGCTGGGATTTTGCTTGGTTTTGAAATGACAAGTACCATAGTTTGACAATAAGTGGCAGCACAAAACTATTAGTTGTATAGGCAGTATGAAGAGAGATATGAATACTAAGGTTTTGGGAATACCTATATACACATAATACCATGTTGAATTCATCCCTTACATCAGGATCTTTAATTTTATACCGAATAAACATATTTGTGTATGATATTTATTAAGGTTCATCTTTTGATACAAAAAAAATATTTAAAAAACCCACATTTTTGCTGACGCTCGCAGTGATGAGAAACAAGTTGTCTTTTTTTTAGTTGCCTTACCTGGCGTTTACACTAGTCGACTAGATAAATGGCGACTACAGATCGTCAAACTAAGTCGTCAGATGGTGGCAAGTCGTTGACCCAGATTGTACCCAAGCGTTTATACTGACGACTATTAATGTTCAGAGAATGGCCACCCGTATAGAAGACTAATTCAATCCAACTTGAAGAAGTCATGTCTTATAGTCGTAAAGTGATGCCGAATTGTGTAATGTGATATAAATGGTCAGATGATCTGCAGTCGACATGCATATGAATTTACACTGACGACTATTAATTTTCACAGAATCACCACCCATTTAGATGACTAATTATAATTGAAGAACGCTTGAAATAGTCGCAGGCGTCAGAACGTGTCCAATAGTCGTCAGGT
Source organism: Alentia gelatinosa (assembly GCA_950022655.1). Classification (NCBI taxonomy): domain Eukaryota; kingdom Metazoa; phylum Annelida; class Polychaeta; order Phyllodocida; family Polynoidae; genus Alentia; species Alentia gelatinosa. The sequence continues at coordinate 16,091,842 of OX465580.1, read as the reverse complement.
AGTGCTTTAAATTGTATAATCTGATGTAACCAGACAATCTGCAGTCGCCACGCTCTTGACGTTTACACTATTTTGTTTGTTTGTTTGGTTTGATTTTACGTGCAGTAAACCATTATAGGTCCTTTCCAGACTTTCTCAAGGTTCTTTTACACCAGTAGGGTGGTGATCGAATCTATGTGATGAATTCAGGTAGAAATCTCACCCCTACACATTTACCGAGGTGAAATTTCTTTTACTTCCCACACCACATAGACATGGTATGAGAAGGATGGCCTTTGTTATAGCAGTAAATCTACCACTGCTGGGACGTTTACAAGTAAACACTAGACAACTTCTAGTCTTTAATGGCTGAAAGTCGTCAGGTTCAAGAATCGCCACCTATAGTCCTCTAGTGTAAATGCCGGGTGAGGTTGGTGCGGAGGCGTGGCTGGAGGGTTAGGCCAGGCGTCCACCTACTACGATATGGCACCGATATGGTCTACAATGCACCTCCTGTTAAAAAATCAAAATCGTGTCGGTAGGTTACCTAATATCGGGGCAGTTGACCACGTTTCTGCGATTAGACACCGATAAAAACCCTATACAACGCATGGTGGATTGGCTTGTCTAGACATATGTCTACGATTTTGCACCTTCCCGATAGGGCACCGATTTTGACATTTTGTATCGGTGCCATATCGGGAGGTCTACGATTCTATCGTAGTAGGTGGACGCCAGGCCTTAAACTATTCAGGCAGGCTCTGCCATCGCCACCAGTGACACCTCCACGAGGCGTAGACAAGTCCGCCGACAGGTGTCGCCACTGAATACATGAATTCCCCATTCATACCGAGCTGCTCACACCCCGGGCGGCGGGGCAGGAGCCACGGGCCCGGCAAGCACCGTGAGCCACTCAGCGTGGCCGCTCAGGGACCATCAGCATAATCGACTACCGAGATTTATGGAAATTGTCCAACGGCCCAAGGGACAGCCAGAGAGGTGAACCTGGCTTTGAAACTATTAATAGCGTTTTTGTCCGGAACCGAACTCTTGCAGTATCTTGTATGGCCACTATGTGCCGTTGCTTGTGTACATTTATTATCAAACTAATACATAATATCCATAGAAAACACATAGAAAGTGTGTATCTACATAACAAGGAGCGTACAGATTTGTTGTATGCTCCGGGTTGCAAAAGCCTGCGCATACTGAATGATAGTGCATATGGAAGGATAGTACTTACCAAACTGAATTGATATCGGTAACCTACTTGTCAGGGAAAGGTGGATAATAAATACAATATAATTTTTTTTCAAACGCTGACACCCACGCGGGAGAGCGAATGGAAATAGTTTTAACATAATAAATACAATATAGACTGGTTTCAGATAAAAGCTATTGCATGCTCTTCGGATTTGCCGCGGCGCAATATCCTGGCATGTGCTCGGATATTACTACACGTCTACTCCTCGAAGGCTGCTTGTATCTGAAACTAGTCAATATTGCGTATATTTAACATCCAACTGGACTACTTCTGGATTGATTGTATGTGAGTATATTATGAAAGAAATTGTTGAGTGATTGGTCTGTGCTCTCGTTAGCCATCGAGTTTGGAGCGTCCATTAATATGAACGAGACGATGGCCGAGTGAATACTTTGAAGCGCTACAAACGAGATAATGAGAGCAAGAGAGCAAACGAAAGCAAAAAGGGCATTACGAAGAAGTTAAACAACTACCTGTACACCGCAAAATCGCTTATTTTACATGTATTTGAGATCTTGCAGCAATTATTAAAGGTAGAGCGCATTTCGAAAAGTGAAAGCTATGTTTATTTAGACATGCATGAATCAAATCAGTCTCATATACATATATTTACATATATACAAATATATATATATATATATATATTATTTTTTTTCTTTAAAAATATGTGAATGAAGGCAACAGTAAGCATTAAGAAAAGTGAAGGGAGTAAGATGGGCAAATGATGCTTATTCACAAGGGTTATAGCGTTATCACCTGACAAGCACATTCAGCGATGGCCATTACATTATTCTGCTGCATCTGTTGTGCACTAAACCAGAAAACATACCAAGCCTACCGCCAGGATATCAGGCTATTTCCCGTTCCCAGCAGGGTAACTAGAGGATTATTGGAGGGGCGGCTTTATTGAAGGTGACGGGGCTGGGGAGGGGATTGCGTTTTGCCTCCAGTGAAGTCAATCGCGGATGCTAACAGCGCCGGGGCGTGCTCTACGACATCCGTCAGATTGGCTGTGAAAACCATTTTTTCATGATCCCTCAGGCCTAAGCTCGCAGAATGGCCTCGTAGATTGGCTCTACTGTGCGATGACGGTTCTGTTGCGTAGAAAAGAGGGATTTACAGGGATGATTTAGATGGCCACACTGCCTGGGACTTCAATGGGTCACATAATTGAGAATATAATATTACTGATATTGTATTACTAAATTTGTATGATAATATCGTAAAACTGGATGAGTTTTAATCTTGGCCACTGAATGCCACGACTGGAGTTTGGCATAGTGATTTCACGAGGTGCAGCTAAGTTAAGTCCGGAGCCAAAACTCCAGGAGTGGAATGTGGTGGCCATAATTATAACGAATCAGGTTTTGATTTTATCCTACCCTGTCTCCTCGAATTTTGTAGATTACATGATAACAATTCTGTATGCAACTAGCGATACATAAAACTCCGTATGCCAGTCAGTGTGGCATATGGAAACTCAATGTTAAGCCTATGGGATTTTATATTAGGATGCTCCATCAATATATTGTACAAAATGTATGTATATATTGAACAAGAAAATAACATTCACATCAGCACAGATCTGGAATTCTTCTCTGGACCAGGAAATATTTTCTTCTGATGTTGAAAGAATGGCTCTCTTTGACTCTATAACACTACAAGTGAAACTTTCCAGATCCAGTGACCAGAGTGATTATTTTGTTGTAACCGAGTTTAGACGTGACCGAATGGTATACGGACATATCTAAAACACTCTAGAAAATCTCGGATCTGGGCAAATTTAATACATGTCTCTTTCTGACTATTTCTTGTAACTAGTCCCTCTCTCACGTTCTCCATGTCTAGTGTGTTTATACTATGAAGGCCTTTAAAAGATTAAAGAGTACATTTATATATACAATATTACGATAACTTAATCTGAGTGGCCATATTCTTAGGGTAGTTGACATGCAGTATTGCGTAGTGTCAGCTACAAGCAGAATAAAGCCACACGGTAATGTTGTATTCTTCACCCACCCTTCGACGAATTGTTGTAAAGAAATCTTGAAATACTCAGAAACTCGACGTAAGCGCCGTGCATTGTATGTAAAAGATAGGTCCTAAATTGCCCATGAGATGGCAGAAAAAGCTGTATTCTATTGAGTAGCATGTGGCTTTCCATGTTCTACTCAGTAGCTATCTATATGCTCAGTAGGTTTAGTATAGAGAGTCCGTATTAGGTGGGTAATAAAACTCAATCCTCTCTTTGATAGAGATATCTTTGATATTGTTTTATACCAATGCGTGAATGCCTCACTTTTGCTCACCATAATTGCCGTTTTTCATTCGTCCCTTGGTGTTGAAATAGTAGTAATAGGTCCCTCCATACTACTTGACTTGTTTTAAAATAATCTTTAATGTTTTTAATGCGTTTCAGGAATATAATGCATGAGACATAGTGAGTGTGTCTGAAGTACATCTGTTTCTTGTTGGCTTGGTTAGAAATAGTCACTTTGTTTTGGAACTCGCGATCGGTGAATATTTCTAACAAAAAACACCTCAGAACAGATACCATTCAGTCACACTAATCATGTCTCCCTATATTACATACCCTCTAACTAGGATAGGGCCTCACATCACAGACATTATCTAGAATGGACATATGGCATGCTCCCACCATCCCAAATTTATCGATAGACTCTTTGGTGCAAGCGAGGTTATTATTGATTTACATGGCCTGTGACGTTCACAAAAACACAATGAAGGAACCCTCTTCTGCTTTTATACGGCACTCTCGTGTATCTCTACTATCAGCTTTAGGTTTAGGTCAATATGCCTGTCATCGATCGTGCGAATCGGCAATGTGGTATTTATATAGAATGTCCTGACCATGCTGTACAAACTACTAAAGGAGATAATTTACAGTTTGTACGGAAGGAGGCATTTACACCGAGTTCCGTACGAACCGTAAATTACTATATATCTAGGAGCGAACAACCTATGATTACCTAACGCTGCTGGGGGTGGAATAACTTTTGTTTACTGCCCAGGTTGGCGTTTACTGCCCCGGTTGACGTTTACTGCCCAGGTTGACTTTACTGCCAAGGTTGACGTTCAGAGACGTTCGGTTTGTATCAATATTAGCCGACAATTGAAGGTATATATATAGGAGTAGGGAAACCAAGTACCGGTGACAATAAGTCAAAGTTAGGAGGTAAGGCTTGGAAAAATGACTGCCCAAGGCGTAGCCGCTTGCAGTCATTTTTCCAAGCCCTACCTCGTAACTTTGACTTATTCCCACCCGTACATAGTTTCCCTCATTTACCATCGAGTTCTGTGGCTTGTACAAGCATGGTAGGTCGCTCTATATGTACTTTATACCCGAAATTAATATAAGTAATTAATCTAATTTCACGGTGCGTGTTTATAGAATATAGAGCATGGGAATATAATAATTAGAAGGAAACACACAAGATGAAAATTGCATGGTCCGTACTCCACCGAGTTTGACTACAGAGTAATTCATGAAGCGAGCCTCGTGAATTACTCTGCAGTCAAACTCGGTGGAGTACAGACCAAGTTATTTTCATCTCGTGGGTTTCTGATTTTATCTCTCCCCGTATAACATTATTTATTGATAAAATGAACCACCTAATTAGCCATTGAGTATTGGGTACATGAACTTCACGGCCGTGGAGTACGAAATCCTAATGTTAAGACTATGGAGAAAAATACTGGGATGAGATAAAGTACCCGACGGCATGCCACAAACGCACGGTTAGTTTCCCCTGTGAACTAACAGACCTAATATTTGCTTTGCTTATCTTCACATTTTCTGTTTTTCCACGTTCAGATGTATTTATGTTCAGTTTCCTCTGAGCGCTCACCGTCTGAAGCCGACAGGTTAGTTTTTGTCAAGTCAGCAAGTACAGGTGTGCTTAAAGGCAAAGGACAAACGTTCACTTTGAATTATTTAGAGCCTACAGGTAGGGAGTGTTTCAGTGATTTCCCTAAAGTGAAATTCGCACGGTTGGATTCAAGTACCTCACAAGCTGTGTGTCTGAGACAAATCCTGCTGAGATAATGTACTGGAACACAATCTCCTCATCACAATTGTACAGTTCTATTTCCCTGAAGTGGGATTCACACGATGGGACAAATGGACCTGAGGCTGGTGTACTTCACACCTTTGCACCAGTCGGCTACTATTTCCAGCTGGGTACAAAGTTTCAGAGATTGGGGTGTCCTACAGTCTCAGGGTAACATGGCAGATTCAATTCACATGGGAACACAACAGGTACAAAGTCTCACCCCTACACCCCTACACAGGGCACACAGGGTACACAGGGTATACAGATGCCAACTCAGGGTAATTCCCTGTATGAATAGATGTTATATATGAGACCACTGATACTCACAGATTGCGGGAGAACGTGTGAAATACATTTGTCTCACCGAAATGCTCCTCTAAATTTCAAACCTGTTTAAAGTCAAAATCTTATGAGATTTTGTTCTTTTTAGGGGTGATTGTTGCTGACAATTGCAAGAGAAAAAAGTTGTCTCAGCAAAAAGGAACCCTGTCATTCCCACGAGGAGATTGTGTTCCAGTACCGAATCTCAACAGGAATTGTCTCAGACAAACGGCCTGTGAGGTACGTGAATCTTATCGTGTGGATCCTACTTCAGACAAGTTATTTTCTCTGTAATTGTCGGCGACAATTACCCCTAACCAGGTACAGAATCCCATGAGGTTTTAATTTTGAACACGGTTAAAATTAAGAAGGGCATTTTGGTGGGACAAATGGACCTGCAACTGAGTCGCAGACTATGTACCTGCCCTAGCCAATAGGAGACCAGAAAACATAATTACATGTTTGTAACACCCCTCACCTAAAGGGTGCTTGTGTATTAGGGTGAGTGTTCACAGAAATGACATCTGAGACTGTTTGCGTAGTGTGTTCCTCCATTTAAATCCAATTCGCCATTCTTCCTTGAGACCGGCCAAAACAACTTGCCATGATATTGGTGTACCAGAAAGAACTTTCTGAGACTGGTGGAAAGGTGCCAAGTAAACCTGTCTCAGGTACCTCGAGTCCTAATATGTGAATCCCACTTTTTACATTGCTGCATAATTCACAGCGCCGTCTCCAAATGAGATAAATCTGTCGTTCACGGAGCAGGATGGCAAGATGTATTTGAATGGGAACAACAATATAGATCCATAGGTCGCTGATTTATTATAGTACCTAATCTTTATACAGATGCATCAAATATTTAGGTTCTTAGGGCATCCTTTTTATTTTCCATCGTATACAAAATCACCATCGACAATGTATGGCGACTCAACACTACCCAGTGTCCTTTGTTTGCACAATGTCTTGTCGTATAAGGTCCGGCGTCCACCTACTACGATATGGCACCGATATGGTCTACGATGCACCTCCCGATAAAAAAATCAAAATCGCGTCGGTAGGTTACCTGATATCGGGGCAGTTGACCATGTTTCTGCATTTAGACACCAATAAAAACCCCATACAACGCATGGTTGATTGGTTTGTCTAGACATATGTCTACGATTTTGCGCCTTACCGATATGGCACCGTATCGGAAATTGCCAGCATACATTGGTTTCTCTATATGGAATAGTTTACCGAAAGAAACTCAGCTAACCAGTTCGAAAACTATTTATGGGCACTGTAGCCCGATAGGTTTACAGTCTTATATTTGTACCAAGGTATCACACCAGGGGGCGCCTGTGTTTCATGCCTTCCTACCTCACTTCCGCCTTCTCGGACTTCATTCCCGCCAAAGCCATTGTACCAGAAACAGCTTTGGTAGATTAATTCTTTTTTTTAATAATATCCGGGAATATCTCCACAACGCTATGGCATCGCGACTCAGGTTTTGTGGTAAATGTAATACACGACACCACAAACCCACAGGAGCAAAATGTCCGTGGAAGGTAGAAGAAAGTTTGCCTAGAAAATCCGGGAAATTCCGGGAAGAAAAACCGAAAGAAGAACTCGAGACGTCCATTCTCCGCGACGAAATGCGAGAGGTATACGACAATGTGTCGCGACAAGTTGCAGATTTACGCGAATCTGTATCTCTCCTTGTCCAACAAACGAAAGGTAAAGGCGCAGGGAAGAAAACGAAAGTCGAATTCTCCACATCGAAAGACGGCCAGGAAGCGGTCGACTCGACATCGCGACAGGGTGAAGACACTCCGGGGGCCAAATCGACTACTACGGGGGCGACCGCAAGCGGACCAGCAGCTACTACGTCTACTCGACACTCGACCCCTTCAGGGAAATCTACACTCGGCAGTTCTTCCGGCATCAACTCAGAGGAGGAATGGTCAGAGACGGATACCCCTAGATGCAAGCCGCTACGCCGTAAAAATCGTACCCGAAAGTCTGGTTTCTCGTCGGATTCTTCATCCAGATCTTCATCCACCACAAGTTCATCCTCCGGTCATCACCGTCGTCAAAAAAGTTCAGCATCACGACGAAGCACCAATAAGAGGATCCAAAGGAAAAGAGAACGTAAGTTCGACCTCAACAGACTCCTTCCTAAGGAAGATCGTAATAAGACATTGTCTTTCGAATCTTTGATTCACCTTTTGTGTAACCTTGCCATAGAACGATGCGATGAAGGTAAGAGTGTAAAAGGCTTGATAGAACATATAGGATTCTTAGCAGAGAAAGCGGATACTAGAGCCTTTACTACATCTTCTCTGATTAAATATGACCAAGAGGTACGTAGGAAAGTTGTAAAAAATGGTTCTAAATGTTTTGGCCCGGGCGATCAAAGTCTAGCGACTAGGTACCTCGGAGCCGAAGCTACTAGAGAAGTCGCCAAACGCGCAAAAGGGGTTAATCAGAAAGTTGTCACGAAAACCAAACCGAGGGAAGGGGGGAAATACTGTATCCTATTCCAAGATGGACGCTGTACCCTCCCACGTTGCAGATTCGACCACAAATGTTGGGTCTGCGACCAGGAACATCCAAAAATTGAATGTGATTTTCTCAAAAAGATTAAACAATCGAAATAGGATATGTGTTCTACACTAAATGTAAGCCCCAATTCCGTTCTGAGTACTCCTGTGGTTGGTATTGGTTTGGATATTGAAAATAATCTTACTGGTGAACATGTTGATGTATCACCATTAGAAAATGATTATGGAGTCAACGTTGTTCTAAATGCTCCACAGTATCCAATAGGAGTAGGTAACTCAATGGTTAACGAATGTGTAATTGAAGGGGCAGAGGTACACAAGAGTGTGACAAACAGTATCGGCACAGTTAATAGCTTTGGCACACTTAACTGCCAGGTTGAACCTACAGTAGGTCAGTATTCAAGGGTTGATTTTAACACAAAAGGTGACATAACCAAGGTGGATTTAACGCTCTCGACAGGTATAGACCGCAACGAATGGCCCGGTACAGTATCAATTGAATTCTCCTGTACGAAGGCAAACTGTAGTAGTATATCTAATGTACCGCAATACCTGTATTGTATTGATGTAGCCCCTGGGGCACATATTCCGGTATTTTCTGAGTGTCGTGAAGGCCGCTGTACGTGTGAATATACACTAAATGATTCCAAAATACAATTAAGACCGTGTAGGTTTGCTGCAGCTTATATGTCACTGGACTTTCCCAGTAAGAATGCATTTTTTGTTCTAACTGGAATATGTAGAGGTTTTGATATAATTGACAATGTTGATCAGATTCCTTACGATTGTAAAAACTATCGTTCAATTCTATCAGAACCATTGTATCAAGAAATGTGTGAAACGGTAAAGAATGAATTGGTTGAAGGGAAAATCACAATTACTAGTGAATACCCAACATGTATCCACGCTCTAGGAGCAGTAGAAAAAAAGGACGGATCTCTTAGACCTATTACGGACTGTCGACGCCCTCTGGGTATTAGTGTGAACACTAATATGAACGATGTTTCTCCAACTTTTCATTTCAAGAATGTGGATATGGCGTCAGATCTAATTAGTGAACACGGATTCTGTGCGATAACGGACATAAAACAAGCATATCGCAGCGTTCACATAAACCCAACACATAGACGATTTCAAGGATTTCGTTGGGCTTTTGAGAAAGAAGACGAAGTGATTTATGAAGATCACAGATTGTGTTTTGGGGCCCGTAGTAGCCCGTTTATTTTCTCATCATGTTCTGACTTTATTACCGAAATACTTCATAACAAAGGTTTTGGCACATGTATTAATTTTTTGGACGACTTTTTTGTTTGTGCCTCCTCTGCAAAAGAATGTGAACTATTTATAGACACCATGCAATCGCTAAGATAAAAGAATTTGTATCTTGATGTGTACCAGTAGCTAGGTGGGATTGGACCTGTTTCTTTATACTGGGTAATACATTGCGGTCTGTTGATTGTGTATAGAAAACTGCTAATGGTCATCTCATAAAGCGCTAAGTATTGAAGAAGAAAGATTTGTATATTCGCATCAATCGATCTATTGATCTATTCCTTCTGTTATGTTTCGTTTTCATTTTTTTGTTTGCTTGTATGGAAGAACGATGCTTGTTCGTAGAACCCAATCCTTATCAATAACCCCCAAAAAAAATCTTTTGTCGTAACAGAGATGCATAGTCAGAGGAGGTGTGAAGCGCAGCGCCCCTATAGCGACCCGACTCATATATGCGATCGCAGCAGGGTTCAAGGCGCCACTTTCAAACCTGCCAGCATTGGGGAAGGAGCTCTTGATAATAGACTGTGTGTGGCTAGTAAGCCCTAGCCTATGAGAAATAAGGCTGTATTCCACAACACCAAACAGCTATAAAATGTGGAGCTCTACTGAGCTCTATTGTGGTTTGGAGTACATTAGATGTCACTCTATCAATATCTGAAAAGATCTTTGATAGAGCTCTAATAGATTGTATGTAGTACCTGTTACTAGTTAGCCTATTTTTGCATAGGAATCTACATAGAGCTGTCATTTGAGTACATGCCAAAACGATAGGGGGCGCTTCGCTTCACACCTCCTCTGATGCATAGTACACTATGCCGCACATTATATATGCGAGAAGGCGCATTGAGGATTAAGTAGGAAAAACAAAGTGATTGATATTAATGTTGCGAAAGTTTCATTTTTTATCATAGCCATTAAGATTCTAATCCATAAACACGCTGAGTTTTGTGTTTCTGGATGGCAAGAATCGCTCGTAGCACTTATTTCACACAGCGACATTCACCTTGAAACCATGACTACCCAGAGCCCGCAAGCGCCACGTCCTACCATCTCTGGACTGCTGTGATCATTAACCTGCACGCTATATGGGATCCAAATCGATCTAGGACTTGCCTTCCGCCTAATTAATGAGTGTCATTAACAGTCCGTACGCTTCACCCAACATGACAGCGAACCCGTAACTTTAATTGTCAAGTTAATTGTTAATGGCTGAATACCATTTTTCTACAGTCACGTGACGATCATTACTTTGTCACCTGCCATGCCTCTGTCATAAATAGACCTTTTTCCACAGGCCGGTGTCGTACCTTATCTGCCTGGTGATGCAATGTCTGCAGCCAAACAAACACCTTGCAACATATTCTCCAGTACTAAAGGACTGGCTATGTGAAAGTTATGTGTTTATAATACCCGTTTAAACCATCCCCAGTGACTGCATCGTAGTCCTTGCTATTCCAGCTTTAGTTTGGTGTGTTATACATGTATATAGCTTCAGTAATACTCCTGATATGGTTAGGAAAACACAGAAAACATGCACATCAGTAGTAGATACACAATGACAGAAGCCTTGTCAACACAGGCGTATCTTTATCTTTGGAATAACTGAGCCAGTTATCAACTGCTAAGTTAAAGGCATATCGGACAATTTGGCTTGAAAATTAAAACCCATGTTAATATCCTGAAAATTTGATATGATGATCTCCAATTGTTGTTGAACACATATCTACCTTAAAAATGGGGGGGGGGGGGTCACCGTGCTTGTTTTTGATTTATAGATCAGTATTGTGATAATTTTATATTAGAATATATGAATAGAAATTCTAAAAAGTATTTTTCACATATTAAAACCCATGTCATTTCCCTCAGACTTTCACAGAATATAATACATATACAGTACTTCTTATTTAGGTTTTAAAAATCATAGGTCATCATCCTTGTTTTTGAAAGAATTGAAGAAAACCACATTTTTGAGTAGGCCTACATTTCCTATGTAAATCAAGCAAATGTAAATTGGCCTATTTTACCTATTGGAATCGGGAAAAAAATGGATAAAACATCAAATTTACTCATGTAGAATTAGAATGAATCCAAAGAAACCAGTTTTGAATAATATTTGACATTATTCAAGAATCACTAGGTGGCACCACTGTGAATTGTAGGATATGCCTTTAAGACAACCCATAGTCATTAGTACAATACTGTAGTTTGCCCAAGGTAGATCATATCTTGCCCCAGACAAAAGTCTTGTGCTTACACCTACTGCCCACACTCGAAGTGTAAAACTTTGAATCTCTGTAGAGATTTTACCCTAATGTATCAAGCTGGAGTGTTTCATATTTGTTTCTTTGTATTCTGGATCACAACCTGGATGTGGTGTTTTGTTTCGAATAGTATATATCTACACACAAGGATGAGAAACTGGTTTTTGATTCGATTTACACAATTCTCCTAATGTGGAAGGAATAGATGGAAACTATGGTCCAGTGAAAGAAAGTCAAGGTTACCAGGCAAGGACCTTACTGAGTACCGGTTTCATAGCAGCTATGACTGTTGCTATGCGTGTTGCAATGCGACAATGTCATAGTGACGTCATAGCCACATCGATGAAGTATGTTTACATTTTGCAGGCTTTGAAATCATGCCAATTGCCCCCTTGGTGATTATTCATATATATTACTTTAACACTTTTGCATCAATTCCAACATCAAATACCTTCATGCATATTTTTTACATACACTCGGCTGGTACGGGGAGCCTTTAAACCATCAATGGGAGGCCTGAATCGATACTGTCCGCCATTTTTGAATTCAAAGATCGTAGCTTTTTGTCACGCGTTAACCTCGGGTAATAAACGTCAGCCGGCGTCAGTAAACACAAGTTACAACACCCCCAGCAGGCACCCCTCTCATAAGATCTCACACTCTCTAAGTGGTGTTCCTATTGAACTAACTAGAGTTACATACCGCTGCTGGAGGGTGCATTAAAAATAAGTTATGTGTCGAGGTTGACGTTTTCGTCCTGCTCTCATGTTTTTGTCCCGCTCTGACGTTTTCGTCCCGCTCTGATCACGTGATACAATACAGCAGCGGGATGAAACAATAGCTGTTGTCGATACTTGATAAGGGTGGCCATTTGCTTCGGAAGTGTTTCAGGTAAAGAATTAAGCATTTTTATCGATATTTGAAGGTATATAGGAATAGGGAAACCAAGTACCGGTAAGCAAAAGTCAAAGTTACTTGGTAAGGTCAGCCGCGGGCAGTAATTTTTCCAAGCCTTACCTCATAACTTTGAACTTTTGCTCACCGGAACATAGTTTCCCCATATTCCGTACAAGGTTCTCAGTACGCTCTATGGCAGAAGAATTCTTAGGAATCTTATAGGAATCTTTTAGGAATCTTTGGGTTACCAGTGGTATGTAACTATAGACTGTTCGCCAATATGTATATAGGAATAGAGAACACCTTCATTTGCCAGTCATTCACGCACCTATTTAAGTTTTAGTCTACAAGAGTTCCCTCTCCTAATTTCTCTACGAATTATTCAAGATACTCTTTTGGCCTCATAAAAATAAAAATCAGTATTGCTCACCTTCATTAATTAACCTGCTTTCTGGAACAACTTTGTTCAGTGATCTACTTCATCTTATGAACATTTCCGGGAAATGACAATCCAATATCCTTTATGAGATCATTCGATGATGAATACGAAGGCCAAAGAGCCAAAACGACGGAATCAGATATTCATTCAGAAAGGAATCAGAGTGGTGGGGTCCGTGGAATAATCTAAGATTGTAGACTCTTTTCTGTTTGCTATAGACACCCAGGGACGATGTGGGTCAGCGATAACCCTTGTACAAGGTATAGAAAAGGGTCTTTATATAAGATCCTAGATTATAGTACGGGCCCCAGCATGTTTTCTACATAAGGTCACTTTTTCACCTAAGATCTACAATAAAGTGGCTGGGCACACTAAACTCATGGTATTCATAGTGTGTTTGCAAATATCATGAAGAAAGATAAAGACATCTATGCCAGCGTGATGTGGCAAGCCCTGTATCATAACAACACAAGGAACATGAATTGGTTGTTGGTAATAGTGAAATGAATATAGGGCACATAGCCATTCTGTTATGTAGACGGCCATCTTACCCCCAACACAAACAAAACAGTTAGTGGTGAGTTCAGATATCAATGGATTTTATTGAAATATGTTTTGTGCTTGCCATAGATGGGTTATGGCTTCGTTTCATGATTACCCATAGATTAAGAAAGGAGATATTGACCTCCGACTAGAGTTGCGTTATATTACAATTTCATTGCGGATGATGGAAGAAATAGCCATTACACTGTTCCCTACAGATAAACTCTCAGTGGGCCGTTCATAAGGTCGACCATAGTAAACAGGAAAATAACAAACCCCTCTGTGGTCCGGGTTCTCATAGATATCTCCCAGGTCCCACTTATAACCTCTGTGCTGATTGGCTGGACGGAAGACGCGATTACCGCCCAGATCCAGGACCCGGATGAGGCCTAGTCACGTGCCACATCTCGCTGGGTCCCGGTCCGTGGTTCCTATTCGCTCTGCAGCAACATTGTCATCAGGCTGTGCCAAGGGAAGCCGAGTATTAGAAATAGCTTCCTCCGACCTTTCACTGCGCACCCGGGCTGCGCAGGCCACCCGGAAGTCCCGCTGGTTCCCCGTAGTAAGCGTAATTCGATGTTGGGACGCTTGGTTGCCGGATATTGGTAGAAGGGCGGTCTGGAATGATTCAGTGCGAGACTTGTTGAAGGGCATTGAGGTCATATCGTTGCTGGATATATTGTGTGGCCCCCACTAAGCACCAAGTTTTCACAATATAGCATTGGTTAAAGGACACCAGGAGCAAACAGTATGTTCCTCATTGATGGATAAGCGTGCGATCATAAATGAATAACAACTAAAAGGTTTGGGTTACATTCAGAATAGGGGTCGTTTTCTGTAACCCAGTCAACTTGCCATTTCTTTAACTGCCTGAGTCTAGGAGCCAAATATAAAAAACATCAGGTATTTCAGTCTTGAGTAATTGGTCATGGTCAGTTGGACACGCTTCTAAGACACTGAGACACTGGCACCCTGCTCCTTTCCCAGTATCACAGTGAGTAGCACACAGATAGCGAAGGGATAGTATTTTGCAGTATGCTGGAGGCCTATGCATGACTACTTTAACCTTCAGGCTACTTCAGTTAAGATATTCAACATTTTGCTTGTTTATACATGAGAGGCAATTACAGGTCTGACAACATAAACAAATCCTAATAAAACACACTGAACAGAGTTTGAGGAAATTTGTATATACCTGACATTTGTATATACCTGACAACAGTCAAGGTTTCACGTTCATTTGTTTCTTCCTGCTTGATGCGAAAAAACCTGTTTTACGACATAAAAGCAAAAAAAAGCCTTCAAAACCAGCAACATCATCAACAAAAAGACAAGGAAGTGCATATTTACACAGTCAATTCTGAGGGACCTCCCCGAAAACCTGTGCAGATTCAAGAAAGATTAGAGTCCCACGATGTTTGTTGAAATCTTGTCCAGTTCAGGTATACGTGAACGGTAACGACTTCACAAGAACGATCCGTCTTCGTTTGGGAGAGTAATTAGATCTACAACGTTCCACCCATAGATTAAACACTTTCCATCAGGCCCCATAATGAATAGCCCTGCACTTCTCCGGGCACCCTACTTACATTAGGAGCACTTAGGTTGCTTTAGAGTAGTCTCGTATGAACCTTTATCCGAATTTCAACCAATCTCTCTACATCTCTTCATCTCTCTCCCTCTTTCTCATTCTTCGCTCTCTCGTGAACCTTTGTTTCAATTTCCGGCCATATTCCTGCATCTCTCTCCCTGTCTCCCTCTCTCTCTTTCCTTCTCTGTGCATCTGCCAATTTCTAACCGTCTCCCTACATCTCTCGTTCCCTATCTCGCTTTCTTCCTCTATTACTCTCTCTCCTTCTCTGTGCATCTTCCTTATTTCTCTTTCCACCTGTCTCTCTCCCTCCCTCTCTCTCTCCCTCTTTCTCATTCTCTATTCTCTTACGAACCTTCATTCCAATTTCCACCTATCTTCCTCTCTGTCTCTCTCTCTTTCCTTATCTGTGCATCTGAATTGTTTCTCTTTTCTTTCCCCTTCTCTCCCTCCATCTCTCTGTCTGTCTGTCTTTCTACTCACTTATTAACCATTATTTCAGTTTTCACCCATATCTCTTTCCCTGTCTCCCTCTGAATGTCTTGTACCTCGTTTCCTCCATCTCCCTCCTTCTCTCTCTTTCTCTCTCTCTCTATTTCTCTCTCACCTTCTCTCTGTATCTGCCTTGTTTCTCTTTTCCTCTCTCGCATTCCTCTCTCTCTCTTCTCACTCATCAACCATTATTCCAGTTTCTACTCATCTCTCAACCTCTTCCCTTCTCTCCCTCTGAATCTGCATTGCCCTTCTTTTCCTCCCTCTCGATCACTCTCTTTCTCTCTCTCTCTTTCTCTCTCTCCTTCTCTGTGCATCTGCCTTGTTTCTCTTTCTCCCTCCATCTCTTTCTCGCTTTCTGCTCTCTTATGAACCATGATTCCAATTTCTACCCATCTCTGTAAAACCTCTTCCCCTCTATCCCTCTGTATCTGCCTTGCCTTCTTTTCCTCCCTGTCTCTCTCATTCTCTCTCTCTCTCTGCCTTGTATATCTTTCACACTCTCTCTTTCTCTCTCCCTCTCTATTTCTCTCTCTCTCTCTATTTCTCTCTCACCTTCTCTCTGTATCTGCCTTATTTCTCCTTTCTCTTAACTTACACTCTCTCTCTTTCTTTCTCTCTCCTCTCTCCCTCCCTCTCTCTCTGTCTCTCTCTCTCTCTCTCTCTCTCTCTCTCTCTCTCGCTGTCTCTCCTTTCCTGCGTGTCTGTCTAGCACCCTTTCCTCGCTTTGATAATCCAGATTGGATCGGGTTTATACTGGGACATGCCGTCTATGTGTGATCAGCAGGAAAGTCGAGTAATTGGCCTTGTTTAGGCGCTTGTCCAGGCTGGCTTTTACGCTGTCACGCACTAATCATTATAGGGGCACCCCTTGTACAGGACCCTGTGGCACCTTTACCAACTAATGGGTTACCATGGCGTGTGTTCTATTCACAGTAAAACACCTCTGCCTGAGGCATCAATAAACTAAATTGATCTCTCCCTCTTTCTCTGGAATCATTTATAGAACGTTTTTTTAATACGCTATATACATCACCGAAAGGTTAGAGTGGTGACATTAAACTTCCAGCATGCTTCCAGAAAACTATCCCTCTACTATCTGCATGCTATTCACTGTCATAGTGAGAACAGAGGAGGGAGCCATTCTTAGAGGTATGCCCAGCTGACCAGGACCAATCAATCAAGACCAAAATAACTCGAGACCTGCTGGTGCTTGATATTTTTGGATCCAAGATGGGCAGTTGCAGAAATGGCAGGTTTACAGGGTGCAAGTCGGTTACTATCCATTGACTGAAGGTAACCCAAATGTTTCAATTATTATTCGTTTATCATTGCACGCTCATTCATCAATGATGCACATACCATTTGCTCCCAGTTAATACTTGGTCTCATACATTCTCGTCCATGCTCTCAGAGTGCGGTCTTATGTGAGCCAGCTCCCGGGCAGATTTTAGCGAAATATAAAAGTTAATGGATAAAATCTCATTGAAACGGTAGGTTTGCAGGGCAGATGGATGGCTGTGCCCAGAGAGCAGGTACTTCTAATAATGCTCAGAGAGTTCTCTATGAAGATTGCTTTGCGAGGTGAACTCGAGTCGTTCATTACTCCCAGGCGAGCAGCTCATTTAAATTGTCCAGGTCTGCTTCGATTTCCTGAGGCTTTAAGGATACAGGACCTGGGATGGTCGTTTCGCAGCTAGGTGCTGCATTGGTAATAGAGTGGGCAGACGGCAGCGCTCTGCTACGGAGGTAGAGGGCATGGCTGTACTGTGTGGGTTAACTCTTGCATGAACGTTAACACTTTCTGTTCTGAGAATGCCTGGAGGCATCCCCTAGCGAATCCTGAAGATGCCTCCAGGCATTGCTCTGATTGTAACCAAGGAAGCCCTGGTTACCGGAGTGATGTATGATACGTGCATTTCATCAAATTCATCAAACGTTTATACCATTTTATGAGTATAGAATAAAATAAAATTTATCAAGTAGATAGATTTTATTAACCCAAACTACATTCTTTCTCTTTTTCTTTCTCCAGGAAGAGGAGCAGTTATAAAGAAAGTAATGAGATAGTAAAATGTATAGAGGGGCAGACTTCCTACATGTACCTTTACAATTATGCTCAATGTTTACTCTTGATAAGTATTTCTACTCTCGGAACCCAGTATAAAAAAACCTTGTCTGAGAGTGAGAATTCGTGGCCCCGACTTAGGTTGAACCATACCAACCTCATAGTTGGAACACAGTATAGACAGAGGTGGTGGCCAATCTACTATGATAAATACTGACTACATCACGTGGCTTGACATGATTCTTAGTATCATTTGATATTTCGCCTACAAGTATGATATTACTATTTATTCATATAACATGACACATCACATAACATTACTGTTTCCCAAATAAGGTATCTGCGGCAGAAGGGACGTTTTTGCAGGCACTTGCCTGCTGTGTAATGCTGTGTAGGGGAACTGGGTGATGCGGGGAATGGGTTAGGACAACCATCACGGTAGACCAGTGGTATACGACACTTATTTAGAAGTAATAATTGTATTTCCTGCCATTTTGTGTTGTGTATGACGAATACCACCATTAGAATGTGCTTTCCAGTGATATATGGCAAGTAACATTATTCACAGGCCTTTTGTCAGAAGAACCTGGTTATTAGTAGTATATGAAATGTTATAGTTTTCACAGGCGGCTTGTCAGTAGTATATGAAGACCAACACTATTTACAGGCGGTGTGTTAGTAGTATAGGACAAGTAACCAATTTTACAGGCGTTTTTTTTCAGTAATATGTTACACTGCGCGAAAACCACCAGTTTATTCATATATACGACAAGTTTTCTCTTCTATACGTCAGCATAACGGCTGTATTTGGGGCAAAGCGTATATGAAGAAAAATATTGTGTGTGGGACATGTATACGCGGGTCATATACCTTTAAAACGTCTATAGATGAGGCATATACACAACGGATAATAGGACTACCTTGTATACGCAAAATCATACCTATATACGCCAGGTGTATACATTTATAAACTAGTGGTTTTCATGCAGTGTTAAAACTAACATTATTTACCAGCGGTTTGTTACTAGTATATGACAAGTAACCGATTTTAACGGCGTTTTGTTTGTTTGTTTGGGTAGTTTAACGTCCAACTTGTTCAATTAGTCTTACTTTGGGTTTGACCAAATCTATGAGATGAATGTAGGTAGAAATCTCACCCCTACACATTTACCGAGGTGAGCGTTCTTTTACTTCCAACACCACATAGACATGATATGAGTAGGATTGACCTTCGATATAGCAGTAAATCTACCACTGCTGGGGGTGAAGGAGAAAAGTGGCTGCAGTGGGACTCAAATCAGCAAAGTCCAGTGCTCTTTACAGTAGTATGTGACGACGACCATTATTAACAAGAAGTGATTTGTGTATAAAATTTAGAACAGTTAGAGTAAACTGTAGTAACTATGTTAAATCTCCTTACTTTAGAGGTCAAATGCTGTGGAACAAGTTGAGTGAATCGGTACGATGCAAAGAAACAGTCAGAGACTTCAAAAAGGAAATTAAAGTAATATATTCTCTGAGTAGGCCTGGCATCCACCTACTACGATATGGCACCGATATGGTCTACGATGCACCTCCCGATAAAAAATCAAAATTGCGTCGGAAGGTTACCTGACATCGGGGCAGTTGACCACGTTTCTGCGATTAGACACCGATAAAAACCCCATACAACGCATGGTGGATTGGCTTGTCTAGACATATGTCTATGATTTTGCACCTTCCCGATATGGCACCGATTTTGACATTTTGTATTGGTGCCATATCGGGAAGTCTACGATTCTATCGTAGTAGGTGGACGCCGGACCTTACGGGGAAACTTGATGCTTACTCAATATCATCATCATAATGCATCATGCTTTATGTACATTTGTTGTATATTATTTATTAATTTATTATTTTATATATCTATCTGGTATTTCAGTATGGAAATGGAACAATTGTGTTTGTGTATTTGTATCTTATAGAGGAAGATCTAACCTACGAGTTAGAACTGTTTGTATATAATAAAAATAGCAATAAAAACAGACGTTTTGTTAGTAGTATAGGACAAGTTACCAAGTTTACAGGCATTTTGTTAGTAGTATGTTACAACTAACACTATTTACAGGGTAACTCAACTTCTTAACAATAATTGAATAATGACAACCTGTTTCTGATATAAAGAACATTTGAGAACAAATGATGTAATAAGCGCGAAATACAAGGTTTGCAACTTAAATAACTTTTTTTCTAAAAGATAAGTCAGTAAGTGTGTTTAAAGGGGAAAATTAAAGAAAATGTGAGTCTGAGTATTGACCACAGGAACAATGATCGTGGATAGTGGATGTGGGTAAATACAGTGCTGAATGTGTAGCCATTAAGATGCTGATGGCAAGTAATGTGAATTGAGATTAGAAATAAAGATTTGCTCTGAAAATAACACCATTTGCAGTTTGTTAGTAGTATAGGAAATGTTACAGTTTTTACGGGTGGTTTGTCAGTAGTATGTTACAACTAAGGCCCGGCGTCCACCTACTACGATATGGCTCCGATATGGTCTACGATGCACCTCACGATAAAAAATGAAAATCGCGTTGGAAGGTCCCCTAATATCGGGGCAGTTGACCACGTTTCTGCGATTAGACACGATAAAAAAATCCATACAATGCATGGTGGATTGGCATGTCTAGACATATGTCTACGATTTTGCACCTTCCCGATATGTTTCCGATATTTGCTTTTTGTATCGGTGCCATATCAGTAGGTCTAAATTTCTATCGTAGTAGGTGGACGCCGGGCCTAACACTTTCAGGCGGTTTGTTAGTAGTATTTGACAAGTAACACTATATACAGCCAGTGAAAGAGAGTAAATCTGGTGTAGATTCAGAAAACTTAGAAAATACATTTAAAATGGTTCTGATCTTTAATATTTCTATAACTTGTAAATCTAAAGCCAAGATACTTGCTATGTATAAATTCTACCGACTTGCTCTTCTTACCATTTGAAATAAATAGTACTGCAACAAATATATTTCATAAACTGTAGTTGACTGAATTCGTGAGCCTTGAGTTTAAAAATGAATATTCTTGAATTGCCTATCAAATAAAGAGTGCATGAACTATAATCATTTTTAGTGTTTTATTTTTAAGTTCTTCGGTGCGTTCCACTAGGTCCGCCAATGGCTTAGCCAATGATAAGCTTGTTTCAGGAGGTATTATCATCTATGGTTATCAGCATTAATCGGCATTGCCATATCAATTACCTCCCTGGTTCGTAATGGGATCGTTCCTATTGACATGGATTTTTCCCACAACTTGATCACGCATCCCAGGGCCAATAGCTCATGATTATAGTTTTTTCTGTCTGTCTGTAATCATTCCTATTCAGATCATTCCATCTTGGCCCGAATAAAAGGGATACAGTTTTTAACCTGAATTGAACTATCATCAGTTTTAGTTTTTCTGTTGGCGCTCGTGCTGCCTTTACCATGAATACTGTCGCAGTTATTATTTTTATTTATTTGATTTAAACAGGGAGGCAAAATCTGATATACCGAGAGTTTGTCAATATGAGGTACATGGGTAACTTTTCCACCTCAACTATCTCAAATTAAATGCATCAAACTCTATCAGAGTAGTCTCATTTTTACAAGTAACGATCGAGAGACTCGAGATCAGTCTATCATGACAATCAAATACTTTATGTTTCTAGATAAGATCTCATTTGGTTTCATGCAGGCCTATCATGCAGACAGTTTATATGATATTCGGCATCATTATTCTTATTTGGCAATTCTTGGTAACAATTATTTGGTAACATCATGATGGAATTGTTTTTGTCTTATCCCTGGTATTTTTGTCCCATGGGCTTAACATTGGGAACTCGTTCTCCATGCCCCTACGAGTATTGCATTCTGTTCACCATGGTCTATATCCTATGTGTCATCCATTATTTTTGTGTGTACAGAGGTGAGAGAGCAACTCATTTTGATCAAACAAATTAGTTTTTTCTCCAACTCGTACGAATGCTACACGATATTCAGTACACATCAAACTTTTGAATGACGACGACTTAGACCAAAAATTGTTGTTTTCTTTATTCTTTCATCAAGATGCAGATGAATCTTTACGAGGTGCCGTTTTTAAATGTAAAGCTACAACCATCTGAATCTGAACCAGCCTTTACTCCAGGTTCCCAGGTTAGATTAAAAGGTGAGCCTTGAATTCCTTAAACAGATTTCTAGGCCCAACAGTAAATAAAATAGATTATTTATTTGTGTGTAGATGTTAATCGGAGTTAATCTATAAATACCCAGGTTTTGGCAGCTACCGGAGTCTGCTGTCTTGAATATAATTTACGACCACCTGAGAGTTATAACACTTTAAGAATTTAGTCTTGCCAATTATCTCACCCCTTGTTTCTTTTCCTCATAGACTTAATATTGGGTAACTCCTACTCAACGCCAATGGAGTATTGTGAAAAACTCAATGGCATTGCCTCGGGGGATTCTGTAGCAACCAAACAAATGGCATATTTTCAGTGGCTACGGATTTCTGTGTAGATCCTGATATTTCATAAACAATAGATGTTTTACACCAACTGCTCTATCCTTTCTTATATACGACTGCTGTCAGAGGAAAAAACATCTCGTTTAACAGTCGTATTAACTACCCATAAAATGCATATACATTTAAATCCGGGCATAAGCATTTGTTCTTGATTTAGATAGGACTAGAGATATACCCTTCTGGGCCTAATATATGCTAGGAAATATCAAGCAACCTATAACTTTTGTATATAAGGCCCAGCGTCCACCTACTACGATAGAAATTTAGACCTACCGATATGGCACCGATACAAAAAGCGGATATCGGAGACATGTCGGGAAGGTGGAAAATCGTAGACATATGTCTAGACATGCCAATCCACCACGCATTGCATGGGTTTTTTATCGGTGTCTAATCGCAGAAATGTGGTCAACTGCCCCGATATTAGGTGCCCTTCCGACGCGATTTTGATTTTACATCGGGAAGTGCATCGTACGGCATATCGGTGCCATATCGTAGTAGGTGGACGCCGGGCCTTACTGAAAATTGCATCTATGGTATAATCCTACCCTGTTACGGTTGTGAATCTTTGTGTACATTTAAAAGGAGATTGTGATAGATGATGTACGCGGTGGTAAATAATTGTTGAATAGCCTTGTTTTACTATCAATATCAAATCCCAGTTATACGATCAGCTAGCTAGTTGTAGGTGCCGAAACTCCCCCTGAGGTAGCGAGAGAGATGTTGGTTCAAAATATAAACAGCCATGTTTTACCTTCTTTTACCAGGAAATATAAACTGAACAAAAACAGCGGATAAAGAGGCATGATTGGCGTGCTTTTACTCCGCACATTGTGAACGCCTAAGGTTCCCTTTAGCAACTGCGAATAGCCTAACTGAATCATGAGGGGGAGGGAGTAGGCGATTGAGGATATAAATACGCTCGTATACCAAGGCCGTGTCCGCCATCTTAGGTCACGAGGTCATCACCATGGTAACGGAATGTGTGATCGTCCCTTTAGGGCTGCGTGAGGTAAATGGTACTGATGGACCTGACATCGACTTTCCATCTTACAACAAAATACCCTCCTACGTGGTCTACTTTATCTTCAGCTGGTGTACTGCCTGTGCTTTTTCTCCCTGTGTGGCACCATTAGGGAGTTCATAAATCTTAATTAGTTGGTGGCTTGGCTTGTGGTAGAATCTTTCTTTATGAGGCCAGGGCTGTACTAAGTACGTTATCAGTGTCTCGTGTGATTGGTGCTGACATTATAAGAATAGGATGAGAGTCCTTAGCAGGGAACTACCACAGTTGATAAATATTCATATAGAATGACCTGACCATGCTGTACAAGCTACAAAATGAGATGATACTTTACGTTCTGTAAGAATCGTAAATTATGGTTAGTTGTACAAGCATGGTGGGTCATATTCTATTTACTGTATACTCGAAATTAATAAAATAATTAACTTAATTTGGCCGAACAACTAGTATTATGGAGAAACCAAACAAGAATTAGTCGTGTTGTTGTTTATCGCACGACGGCAAGATCGCGTATTCAAAATACGCGATCTTGCCAGGATATAGACCAAATAGAACGGACTGCAATACTTGAAGGGCCATGGAGAACAAGATCCCAATGTTAAGCCTATGGACATTTATTCCAGGGGTGAAGAAACCTGTTGACCTGCTGCGGACTCGGCCTTATATACAGACCAAGTTACATGGTCCGAGCGAACCCGCAGCACTCTCGTGAACGGGCCCACCTGAGTCACCGCACAACAGCGATCTGCACCCGCGTCCTCTAGTGTAAACCAAACACACCACTGCTCGACTAACTTGACCCCTTCGCATGTTTAACAATACGTAAATAAACATGTTTATCACACATATTAGATTGCCTGATTTCCGGACCCGTCTCCAGTAAGAGAAACTCGTAGAAATGAAAAAATCTTTCTTATACAAAAAAAAAAACGAATACTGAAAAGTATAGAAAATCTGCGCTATATAGAGGGATAAAGATATGGGATTTATTGCCTAAAGAAATACAAATATTAAAAAATAGTGATAACTTCAAGACTAGTGTAAAGGAATTTATGATCAGGAATATTGATATTTTTAATGATATATAAATGCAGTTTCCTGTATGTGACGTCCTTGTATTGTCCATTTTATTGTCCATTGGTATTAGCGTGGAAGATCGCCCATTCAGTTGGTCGAACGTTAATTTGCCATTTTCATTGTTTTGAAATAAAAAAAAATAAAAAAAAGAATCTCTGAATTCAGAAGGATCATTTGTTTTTCAGGTTACTGGAGAACTCGACCTGAAATCAACTCGACCCGTATTTGTCAGGACAACTCCACCAATATTAGATAAATTGATTGGAGGACTCGACCCGTTATAGTTACTTATGAATAAGACATTTTCATATAAAAGTAAAGGTCTGAATAGTTAGTTTTCAGTTAAATAAAACAGAGGATAGGGGAAGGATTTTCTGTTTTCTTTTTCATAGAGGACCAAATTTGAAGCCAAGTTAATATACTTGCCACTAAATATAGTATTTATCCATACTTGAGTTAAGAGGATTTAAAACGGGTCGAGATCGTTACGGGTCGAGTTTTCTAATGGGTCGAGTTTGTTACGGGTCGAGTTCTCCAGTATTCAGTTCAATTATCAGTTAGCTGATCGGTTGTCCGATAGTAGTTATAAATTCAAACCACATTAATCGGGGCGTCTATTACACTCTTAAATATGATAGATATCCACCAATGTGATAACCCTTTTAGTAATAAAATATCAACCACATTTGTTTTAAACTCCCTTAAATGTAATAACACCTGTGATAACCTTGTCAACTTTTGTTGATAAAACCCACCCTTAAATGCGATAAATTGTGTAACCCCGTTTGTATGGAAGAACGATCTGTAATCGAATAAAAAGGTCTAAATAAAAAAAAAAAAAAAAAAAAAAAAGTAATATTAGGAAACGTCCTTACTGTGGACGAAACGGTTCCTGTGCGAGGTCAGTCGTCGATATCATACTGCCTGACGCCATAGGCGGAAGGCAGTATGAAATTGACGACTTACTGAGAATTAGAATCGTTTCGTCTACAGTCAGGACGTTTGCTTATCATTATATACCTTAAATCGGTGAATAAACGACATTTCAATGACTTATTCAGTTACTCTCACAGCGGGCACGAACATAATTATTACTGCACCCCTAGCAGCGGGCAGTATTTCATAGACATTCGGGCACAGGTATATAATAATAGACTTCTCCCAGCTAACCAGTAACGATGGTTTTATCTTCCGGCATTGCTTCCATGCTGGTAATTCTTTATCCTGAAGGAAGTACTGCAAAGTGGTTATCAGACGTAAATACTTTGTGGGGCTCGTTTCCGCTCTTTCACATTACCAGTGGATATCGTATTACATTGATTACTGGCCGACCGAGAACCAGTCCTACCGGAAGTCACCATGAAGGTCACCGGAAGCCGCCCCAATGCGCTGGTTATCGGTCAGCGAGGTTCCTAATATCGCCACCCAGGGGCGCCACTGAGTATAGTTCCGGAACAGTCCGTCTTTACACTCGTGGGCGCTTCAATAGTGAACAGAGTGCTAGTTTGCCAACCAACCCCTGATACGATATAGGGGTTGGTCGGGTTAAATCAGATACGGGATCACTCGGAGTGCGCCTCAAGCAAAATACTTTTGTTCTGTGTAGATTCTAAAAAAAGAAATACCTAATAGGTAAAACCAGAGGTAACTTCGTGTAGCTCTGGTTGCCATTGTAACAGAGTGCTAGCCTTGTGGCCTGGCCTATGTGCTCGCTCACATTATAGGCCAGGTAACATCAGCCATCTTTTGGTTGCATTATGGGTAATTATCTCACCCCTCGTACAAGTTTAGCCATAGGAATAACATTAGAAAAAAAGTACTCAACGATCACCCCCGTAAAGTGATAATACTACGCCACAGCCGTGGCGTACGTTTTATGGATTTGCTAAGTTTATTCTTATTATTGTGAATGTTTGATGATATTTAATTTGATAAAATTGGGTGAGATAAATCTAGAACTGCACTCGAATCGTAAAATACACAAAAACTTCACTCGTTTGAATGGGCCGTAATCGTCACTCGGCTTCGCCTTAATGACGATTGTGGCCCATCCAAACTCGTGGAGTATTGTCTATTTATACGATTCTCGATGCAGTTCTATATAACGCCTCTATGTTTACGCTGGTTTATCCGCTTTAGGGCGGGGCGAAATCTGTTATCTGTTAAACTTTCTGATAAGTTATCTGAAAGATTGATATTACTTTATTTTTTATTATCGGACATTACAAACAAGTATTAGTAAATTATTTGGGGAACCTCGTGAAGGACAGAGGCTGTGCTCGTTAGCCTCTCTAGTTCTATGATTGCAACTTAAAAGATAAGATCAAATTTCAGGCCCAATTCTCGTTACATGATTGGTGACCTACATCGTCCAACAAATGTATGACACCTCTATTGGGTGTCATGGGTGTAGCTTGTATTGTAGTTGTGTATTAATTTCATTCATTCAGAATTAGAATTGTAATGTCTTTGTATGTGGGGGCAGAAGGGGGGGGGGGGGGGGGGTACATAGCTTACACATAGTAAACCTAATGACTCGTAGGTTGTATGTCAAACATACGACAATTTGTACGAACGATTCATGGGTCTCCCTACGATCTCTACGAAATTGACATGGATTTTACTTTTCAAGGTAAATTGTTCGATCTGCCTCTAACATATTTTTTAAACACTAATCCAATTCTCATTCTAGACAATAACGTAACCGGTTCGTTCTACCATTCTCAATACTTTTACAACATGGTAGATTGACAAAACTCGGTCAATGACGTTTTACCATTGACCGCCTTCGTGTCCCAGAGAGCTAGTCCTCAGGATAAGCACACACTGAGACGTGTCTGGGGAGATGTGCCTCTGAAAACACCACTTAAAGAGGTGTGACGCAACACGCAAAAGCTTCGCTGGGGAAGATGGCGACCGCAGCTAAGAAAAACCAACCATGCCACCTGCTCCAGTTCTGTGAAAACAGATCCAGCCGCTGGCCTGGTGCTAGGACTGGGAGGTACACCATTTTAGATGGGTCTGTGTCACTCCTAAGACTCCAGTGATTTATCGTTGTGTTGCTGTAAATCACACCGGTCACCAAAATGGCTGAATACTTTTACAGCTTAAATAAAGAAAACTTAAAAAAGGCCTGGTGCTGGGACTGGGTTGTACGCCATTTTGGATGGGTCTGTGTCACTCCTAAGACTCCAGTGATTTATCAGCGTGTTGCTGTAAATCACAACAGCCACCAAAATGGCTGAATATTTTCACAATTTGAATAAACAAAATTTAAAAAAAAGGCCTGGTGCTGGGACTGGGTGGTTCGTCATTTTGGGTGGGTCTGTGTCACTCCTAAGACTCCAGTGATTTATCAGCGTGTTGCTGTAAATCACAACGGCCACCAAAATGGCTGAATATTTTCACAATTTGAATAAACAAAATTTTAAAAAAAGGCCTGGTGCTGGGACTGGGTGGTTCGTCATTTTGGGTGGGTCTGTGTCACTCCTAAGACTCCAGTGATTTATCAGCGTGTTGCCGTAATAGTAAAGCACACCGGTCACCAAAATGGCTGAATACTTTTACAGCTTAAATAGAGAAAATTTTAAAAAGGCCTGGTGCTGGAACTGGGTGGTACACCATTTTAGATGGGTCTGTGTCACTCCTAAGAATCCACTGATTGCTGTGTTGCTGTAAATCACACCTTTACTAAAATGGCTGAATACTTTTACAGCTTAAATACAGAAGATTTAAAAAAAAGGTTTGGTGCTGGGACTGGGGGGTACGCCATTTTAGATGGGTTTGTGTCACTCCTAAGACTCCAGTGATTTATCACCGTGTTGCTGTAATAGTAAATCACACCGGCCACCAAAAGGGCAGAATATTTTTACAGCTTAAATAACGAAAACTTAAAAAAGGCTGAATATTTTCACAATTTGAAAAAAAAAAAGAAAAAAAAAGGCCTGGTGCTGGGACTGGGAGGTTCGTCATTTTAGATGGGTCTGTGCCACTCCTAAAAATTCAGGCCTGTTCTTGTGAACAAGTTTCCATTCGGTTGGTTAAAAAATTAAAAGGTTTTATAATAAAGCAATGGAATGAACAATCATCATCACTGCCATGTTTTCCTGTGTCACTATGGTCCTGGGACTGGGACTCTCAGACTCCTACGAATCCAGGGTCCCGTTTAATAATGTAGGATCGTACATGAAGGCCCTTTTCTGTATGCCATAGGGACCCAGGGACGATGTGGGTCAACTTTATTCAACACTTATAGACAACTTTATGAATGGCTAATACTGTCTTAGTGGGCAGACTTAGATACCATCAAATGATAACCCTTGTAGAAGGTACAGAAAAGGGTCTTCATGTACCATTCTTGTTTATCAAACGGGCCCCAGGCCAGGGGGGCGCGGTTGATTATCAACCCTAACGATACTTTAGGATCCGAGAAGAGGTCCTAGGAGGGTTTGGGTTGAATAATTTGATTTATCGTGGGGAAGGACAGTTTTAGCCGACGATCCACGTGCTCTTGTCCATTTATGTTAAATGATTTATCGTGCAAACTAAGAAATTTTTCAGGTTGCTTAAAAGCAGATAAAAATCTGTTTTCAAACGTGTCTAAAAATTCCTATTGAACTAACGAATATATGCCAGCAAATAATTATTATTACATACCTATGGCCGAACGTCTATTAAATACTACCCGCTACTCGGGGTACAGTATAAGTAATGTTCGGGCGCACTGCGCCCGTAGTAAATATTCGGGCGCACTGTGCCAAAGTGATTGTATCAGATCAATAGCTACATAAAATAAGTATATAAATTGACGTTTTTTTTAATATTTAGGTATGTAATAATAAGAAAACGTAGTAACTGAGCCCGTAGGGATGCTATTCTCGGCCTTTTGATGCCATGAATACGTCCCTCAGCATATGGCTTCGGGACGTATTTATGGCATCAAAAGACCTCGAACGGCCATCCCTTCGGGCTCAGTAACCACGTTTTCTCTTATTACTGTACTTCAGAATTCTCAAAAACATACCAAAATCTGCCCGTGCACAGTATTGGGGAAAATAGGTCTCTGGGGAGAAAATGGCAGTACACAGGTAACAAATTCCTCTCTGCCCTATATCGATGATACATATGTACTTCATCATGCAAACCGATGCTACAGAGAGGGTCGTTAGGTACCTGAGCATGCTCTCAGATGGTGATTATGTCTACATCAAAAGAGAAGATGGTTTGCTGTCGTGTTACTTGGACTTATGCTACCACACCATTAGTGTTTATTGGATCCTTTTTATATGCATTTGCGTCATGCATTAGTACTGGGTTCTATCTAACGTGGGGATTCTGAGATTTCCATTGGTGTAGTGATGCTGAGGCCGAAATCCCTAGATCGAGAGGTAATTAAGAATGAGACTGAGTGGCTAACAAAATATTTTTATTAATAGTAAACATAATAATGTTCATGAAAGGTGTAAACGGATAAAAGATATTTGTACCCTTGTTGGCTTACTTGGATAAGAGATGACAAGTAGTATTTTATAAAAACACATCGTGTGTAAAAGATAAGATCATTATCCTACCCCTAATAAAAAACGCCATAGGCTTAACATGGGATTTGTTTATGTCATGGGTGTGACATAAAGTGTTGTTTATGTCACTACTTTCTGATACTGAAAAAATATGGAAATGGGGTAGGATAAAATCTAGACGCCACTCGTTTGAGTTTGAGCATATTTATGCCACTCATTTTCGACTTGTGAAATTATGGAGCCAACAAAATGCGTGGCATAAATAAACTCAGACTCAAACTCGTGACATCTTTGCATATTATATACAATTTTAGTGATAAGACCGTATACAAGTTTGATACAATGGTATCATAAGTTACTGATAAAGATAAGAATTGTCCAGTGAGGTAAGGGAATTATAAAAGTATGAAAAGAGTATACACAATTGATTTTAAAAAATTAGGGGGTGGGTGTGGTGACAGGTGGAGCAGTAGATTTGCCACCAACCTCTGTCTCTGACTTAGAGAGGTGGGTCCGGACCGAACGCTTTTAATGCCTAAGAGCTCAATACAAATACCATACAAAACAAGATATGTTTTTGAACACGTTGATTATAAATTGTAAGTACTCATTTGAAAACATCATTAGCTCAGCTAATTGATTGGAAATCTTCCTGATCTCTTTATCAAAATACACACAATGAACATCATTAACATGACTAAGGAGCTTCAAGAATACTGTACTCTCCAAGCATGACGAAAGATCTGCTGGGAAAATTATTTTCTTCCAACGGAGATTTTGATTTTGGTAGTAAGAACATCAGCTGTGAGAGTGCCAGTCAAGATAGACTGGTTCCCTGCCCCAATAAATAATGGGACAGGTAATGCCTAGCTAGAGGAATGACTGAGTGGCCTTGAACTTTCGCTGGTTCCTCGCTGATTCGCGTTTGAAAGAACCAGCACAACCTCTCTCCTTTACGAGGTTCACCAAATTTCTTACTTATAAATACTCGTTCATAATGAATGATAATACAAAAAGTAGTTTTTAAAAGGTAAGAGTTGAATTTATTGGAATGTTCTTTTGAAAAAAATAACAGATTTCAACACACCCTCTAGTGAGGAACCAGCATGAAATCCAAAATTATCAGTTAGGTACCAGCTGAATGCTATCCCACAATGCACCAGAAAAATGGTGGTAGTTCCCTTGCCCTATATGTTAGGAGGACATAGGCCAGGCCTACAGGCTACAGTCAAGATGGCTGCTCATCGGATTTCCTTTTTCCATTGGCCAACAAACACGATGTAGATTTTCTGTGTTCTCCTAATAGCCTATTTCCATATTGGGTCTGCAGGGCCTAGGTCGGTCGGTGGTCCTTGACTGTATCGATGAGGGCCAATGGAAACAGGCCATTATGAGAACGCAGAAAATTTAGACAGTGTTTGTCGGCCAATGGAAACGGGCCTTAACGTCAGTGCGCTCTGGTGGCCAGGGTAGTGGAGAAGTATCAGGTTTGGTAATTGTGATGGTGGACGCCAGGGGGTCGTTGCTCCACGTTTTGCGGATCGCAAAATAGCGATCCGAGGTCGAAAGTGTTGCTCCAGATATTTTGCGGATCGCATCATAGCTATGTCGCTATCTACATCCAATTAAAACCCCAAAAACCTGTAATCTATGACACTGAAAATGCGGTGTTTTAAAATATAGCGATACAACGTGAAAATAGCGATACTACACGATACGATCCGATATTACTGGAGCAACGCTTTCCAGGAGCAACGACCCCCAGGGGGAGTGACAGTAATGATGCGGCTTTGTGAACACATCCCTGCCTAAACAATAGAATTATGAGAGGTAATTATCATGAAGACTTCTTTTTTTGGTACCATCATCATCAAGAAAGGTTATTTAATAATTATCTGTCATCGTAGAAAAAAATACCTTAAGGCAGCCTTTATAGGCAAAATATATTTTTAAAAAAACCTCCAAGATCATTAATTAAAAGACATTATTAACTCTGTTTTATCTCCATCGTATTTTTCGAATTCGGTTGAAATAGGCATCATGACCCTGCTACCGAAAGCAAGTATTTCTGTCAATCTGACAATAGTATCATTTTCAGTATTATCATTTAAGATAAAAGAAAAATACTTCATGAAAAGGTATCAAATTGTATTTTAACTAGGAACTTGATACCAACTAAGGAGTATGGCATTTTACCAAGATCCCCGACTGCCTTGGCAATATTCTTTGTCATTTATATAATAAAGAGATAGTGGCAGTGGGAAACACAAACATACGATAATCTTTCGATAGCGTGACTCGTAAAATATTGATCGATAGAAATAGAAAATTATGGTAAACGTGCAAATAAATTGAACTTATATGAGAATTAGAATTGGGAATATTAAAACTATGCTATATGACAGAATATCGGAGGAAGTATCTGCTACCAATGGTATACTGCAGGGATAGGAACTAGGTCAACTGCCACTTATAAATGAATTCATTGAGATTTTGTAATACTGGAAATCAAACTTATATTTATATAGAACGTCCTGACCATGCTGTACAATTCACAGAACGAGATGGTAATTTACGGTTCGTACGGACCGAGGCATTTATGCCAAGTTCCGTACAAACGGTAAATTATCATCGAGTTCTGTGACTTGTACAAGCATGGTCAGGACGTTATATATTTAATATATACCTGAAATTAAAAAAAAAATCTATTTCATTTGGCTTAATAACCAATATCTTAATAAACATGTATGGCAAGGTGGTCCATATTTTAGTGTACGAAATGCCGAAACAGTGCATATTTACAGTATAAACGGAATGGGTATATAGTGAATTGATAAATTTTACCTATCTTGGAAGACAATACCCTTATATAAATAAAATGACAGTTAGGGACTATAGACTACGTTGTATTATTTTAGTTGTGTAATATACTGACAACAAGATATGTGTAGGATTAGTTTCAGGCTGCATGTGAACAAAATATGGCAAGTCAATGTTGTCTTGTATGTTTACTCTCCTTGTCGAGTAGAGTAAACCCCGCTTAAGGGAACCAGCCTCCGTTCTTAGCAAAGTGTCCCCCATAAACGGAGTGTTCCCTTAAGCGGGGTTAGAATAAATCAAGTGAGAATTCCTGTTCTGAATAAACTCCCCTTAAGCGGGGTGTTACCTTAAGTGAGGTGTCCCAGAAGTGGGGCTTTGCTGTATCTCATCATATAGAAACATATAGAATATCGTTATACTTTGATGTTCATTAATAAACACGCCTTGATCAATAAAAAAAAGAACATTTTAATTGCAAAGCCTGCTGTTTGTGAAATATGACCATTATCTGAACTCTCTCCTATTTAACTCTTGTATTAATTAAGAACTTTTCTTTATATCTCTACAATCTAATGACTTTATAACGAAGCCAATATATGGCTTACCGGCGGCTAAAAAGATTCAAAGTCCTGTACCTTCCGTTGTATACAATCGTAATGAAGAATTGTCCATAAAGCACACGTGAGCGAATATCCCAGCCAGGCCTGTTTTTGCAGTTATCACGGCCCTCGAATATTAAGAGTGATTTGAATGGATAACTGCTTGAAGTGTGATTCAGGTTTTATTCAGAAATAATACAATAATTTATAGCAATTTCATGGAGAATCAAGATACCTTTTTCCTTATTAATTTCACTAATATGCCCAGCCTCCTTATTAGGGGTTAACATCGCCATAATTACAGGATAAAAACATGTTTCAGGGAAATGGAACCCTACACTTTAGACGAGGAAATTGTATTCAAGTATAGAACCTCAGCAGGATTTGTCTCAGACAAAGACCCTGTGAGGTACATGAATCCCATCGTGTGAATCCTGCTATACGATTTGGAGCTCAGTGGACGCCATTTCTAAATTGTCCACCAATGAAAATGAGTAAGGGTCGTTTTTACTTATGGAAACTAAAAGCAAGAACTTCTCAATCATAAATCCGGGGTAATTTCACGTGTAATAACACCCATCGTCCGTAATAACACGTATCATAGGTAGGGAAATCCTATTTAATTAGTTTCCTTCACGTGAATTTTCTCCTAGGCTAGGACAAACAGGCTGCAGGGCATGTCTTGGTCTCCTTGGGGAGGAGTGTTTCTAATCACCTGGGACCTGTTTCACTGGTTTTGTGACATGTCTGTGATACCATACCGACATTGGGGTTGTCTAGTTTCATGACTACACCAATTATCTGCCCTTAGGAAAAGACCGATCCCAAACATTAGAATAAGACAAATCTACACGTCATGGACTTCTATCACTAGCTTCGTGACAAAAGTGTTAGACAGATATAAAAAGTGGCACCAACAGTGCAAGCAAGAACGGATAAAACGAAGTCTAATGTCTAGTTTTAGACGCCATCTAGACATGTCTCGAAACTAGTAAAACAGGTCCCAGGTGATAGACTTTGATAGAGTATAATGCAAAGTTAAATAACGTCTGTTCTATTCATGACATCAGGAAACAGATGTCAGATCTATAATCGATTCAGGTCCCCCTACACATCGGTGAATAATACCTGTATATCTAGCAGACGGATACACATTAACGCTAATGAAGCAGCCTACTGAGAATCGGGAACAGTCGGTGAAGTGCGTATAGGAGGGTGGTCGTGGCCCACTAGATTCTAGGTCAACTCTCGACTGTAGAACCGTCCCAAGGCGCTATAAATATCATGTAAGGAGGTCAGGGTGAAGGAAGGGGTTTACTGCGAATGCAGTCATTGGCTACTGTGTCTACTCTATTCCTTATATGGCAGTGAGTGTAATGGGACAACTCCATGCAGTTAGCGACAAGATGACCACTTACACAAACCCGCACTTTCCCTTCTTCTCCTCCGACTCTACACTGGCCACCAGAGCACACTGACGTTACCTCTGGTGAAGTCCAATCTGCACCACCTTGACCTGCAATCTCCTAGCTGATCTTCTTACTACCAGAATTAGAATCCCTGTTGGATAAGTGAATCATTCGCCAAGCAGATGTTTTGTCGTGGTTGGAGAATGCAGTACTCTCGAAACCCCTTCTTGATATTATCATTTTCTTTTTGAGTATTTTGATTAAGAGGCCATGAAGTTAAACTTTACTATCAAATATATAAGTGATAATGTCTTGTAGTGATTATTCACAGTTTATATTTCACAATATCTAAAAATATACTTTGCTTTGAGATGTATCGAGCTCTTTGGTTTAGAAAGCGGTCGGTGGCCAATCTACTCGGACTCCGCCATTACACGTCGTATTATGAATATCACCGATTTTTACCCACCCACCCACACAAAGCCAAAGTTTTATCATATATTTCATATTTGCACCTACATTGAGTAGTCACCCGTTTTCAACACGACTTCACACATACACATCCCCATTAATATCACATATCGGTGTATTTTTGCTCCGAGTTCAGGAAGAGGGATAAGTTTGATTCTTGGAGACGGGTGTATCTCCTTTTTATTTCCGAAGGGGAAAAATATTTTTTCTCAGCTGGTGGCAGCACTAGTCATGGGCATTCCCAACTGGGGACAGAAGACCCAATCCTATTGGTCCTAAACACTTCCCACCTCTCTTTGTCTGATATTTCAGCCAATGAAAAAACGAGAAAAAGATCATGTGATCAAATGAACCAATAGCGGTCTACCTCTGTGAAGGAAACTGAATAAATTATACCCAGAGCCTTAGGCTAGGGTAGGAGGACAGTCACTTGCTCAATAGTCGCGTTGGCCGCCACGTCTAGCACCATTACTATCACATAACATTTATCATCACCAATTCTATTGTCTATTGCATTCAACTCTCAAAATTTTATCAAATTTATCTGCTTCAGTACTTTGCCCAAACTCAGGTCTCGCTCTTTTGTCACAAACCCGTTTCTATTGAGCGACGAAAACGGTTCAGATATTTTGAGTTCTCCTAAAGGCCCATTTCCATTTTGCGTCAGCAGTGCTAAAGGTTCATTGGTAGTGCCCGACTGTAGATCGTTCACGGCCAATGGAAAATGTCTCTAAGGAGAACTTAAATAATCTACACCGTTTTTTGTCGGCCAATGGATTCGGACCCTAGAGTAATTAATAGAAACTGAACGAGAGTGAGACTTGTCAGTGTTTACGCCACGGCGGGCAGGTTGTGTATTACCACGCGAAGTGTTAGCTGAGCGTAGTGAGGAACAGACCTGACCAGAGTGGCATAGACACTGACAAGTCTAACTCTCGTTTGGTTTAATATTTATCCTACCCCGTCTCCAGGATTTTAGAATATTGGAACATATGGGAACACTTACCGATATCAAATTAAGAATTATGGATATTTACATTGACGTTGCCAGTGATATTCATTTTGAAACATCGCGGCAATAGACTGGAAATTAGGACGTCAAACCTGGGTTGCTGTGATAAGTATATTGCTTCTGTAGCATGGATGTATATATATCAAAAATCACAATTGGGGTGGGGCTGGTTTCATAAATCATTCCTTGTCCATTCTTCTATGCCCCATGTGGCATAAAACACACTTTATGTCACGGCATGCCGCATAGAATTAGCCAATGTTAAGCCTATGGTGTGTTTTTAATTAGGGGTGGAATAATGTGACTTCCCCTTGTAAGGGGATCGTTGGCATGTAGTTGAAGCAGTGGCAGATGCGGATCTCATTTGAGAATTTAATTGTGGAAGACAACGTTACTGGCAAGATTAAGGGGATATCTTCACACAAAGGCAGGGTTTGATAAAGAGGCTCAGCCTTGGTACCTCTTCAACTGAAGTGAAGTATGAGGGAAAGCCATGGTTACTTGAATCATCCATACTTAAGTGATGTCAGGATCAATGCCTACGTCTTGATGGAAATGTGGCTACCACAAGGAAGAAATGTGATTTGTAAGGTAAAAAGCAAGGCCAGGCAAGAATTAACTTGAAAGGAGAATCACCTGCGTTCCTGGAAAGCCCATCATTAATATTCATCCATTGAATGACACCTAGACGTCCGTACTTTGGAAATGATCGCATTTGGGATAGGGTTGCCCAAGCAATATATCCTGAGCTAAAAAGATATACTCACCCACCTCTTTAAATATTCAGATGGATTCTTCAGACGCGGAAATGATAGTGCTGAGTCACTCTGCAGGAATGGGCGATAATTGATGGGTTTGATATTACGTCGCCAGAAGAAAATATTGTGCATATCTTGGACACTAATTCGTGACAGTCATTTGAATGACTTATATTGTCAAATCATGTTATGCTTTTAAAGATGTAGTATGGCACAAGTGGTTCCCAAAATATGGACGTGTTTTGTGATGATATGATACAATTAATAATAGTCTTTTTATGAAAGTGTGTTCCAAAATAAAATTTCATAAACATGAATATTGACAATTTTTAGGTAACATTTCCTAAATGTAAATGATTTCAGGTCTACTTCTAAATGCAGTTTACAGAATATTAAATATATGATAACTTAATTTTCAAATGGAACATATATTATCTCACCCCTGGTATCTTTGTCATTGGGAACTCTCTGCTCCTACGAGTATCGCAGTCCGTTCTCCATGGTTTGTTTCCTGTGTGTTGTCCATTATTTTAGTGTGTACAGGGGTGAGATAAATACACAATATTGACTGGTTTCAGATACAAGCGGCCGTATGCTCCGAGGAGTTGACGCGTAGTAATATCCGAGCGTATGCGAGGATATTGCGCAGAGGCAACTCCGAGGAGCATACAACTGCTTTTATCTGAAACCAGTCTATATTGTATTTATTATCCACCTTTTCTGGGCAAGTGGTATGTCAATATCAGTTCATTTTAGTTATGCACTATTTTTCCGTACGCACTATTTTTCCGTATGCGCCACCCGGAGCATACAACATATCCGTATGCTCCGGGTATGTCCATACAAACTCCCTATGCCTTTTCTATGGACACTTTGTATTAGGTGGATAATAAATACAGAATGTAACTAGCCTTGGTCAAAGTTGTGGTTCTCCAATTCGTTTAAATGCTACGTGATATTCACTCGGCCCATGCCTCGTTCCTATCACTCCACATGAAACTCATTGAAAACGACGAATTGACCAAAATATATGCGCTTTTTTTCTATATTTAACTCTGATCTCTGTAAACAGCTGTGATTCTCGTGCGCAGTCAAGATTAATATTACCGAGCGTTGTAGGGTGATTCCCAATGGTGGAGAAATAGAAAATATGCTTCATCATTTTAACTAGAAATAATCAACCCTTTTTGTAACTGATTGAAGTTGGATGAATTGGACTCGCACTCTCCAATCTCCCAAATTCGCAAAACTCAGTAAAACGTGAACAAAGCAAACTTAATTTTTGCAGGTTCTTCTCGCCGTTTTCATTCAAGAGGTGAATTATAGATTTTCTTAATTCTGAGAACTCATCTTTTACAGCACTGGAAGCCAGTATCTTCACAATTCATGCAGAGTTTCCACCTGCCGACGAATTTGGCAACAATTTTGTCTATACATGAGTCGGATGGTGGTGGCCCCTGAGGACTTCACTTTGTCTAATAATCGGTGACCCTAAAGGGGGTGTTCCACTGGACCGACGGTAGCCGATTCCGTAGCCAGACAATCGCCGATTATTATCGGATGCCCTAGAATTTCTCAAATCTTTGAAAATGGTCATTTATTAAACTATTATAAACAGAATTAAATGAATTACAATACGTGAGCTTCCTCTTAAGGGCCCAGGAACAATTGATCGGGTGAGAAATCGGCCTGGTGGAGCAGACCCTTTATTGGTGTAGCGGTCACTGTCTCTTACTTTTCCAAGACCTACCCGTAGATCGTGCCCTTAAATCAGACACACTGTTTTCACCTGATGAGTTATTTTTCTACTTTTAGCATTGAAAGTACCTAAGGAAATATCGATCTTTCTACATGGGTTCTAGTCTGTGACTTAACACCCCCTATTCTGCAGCCAAGTGTATGCTTCCTAAAGGAGGGATTGGCTAGCTGTTGGACTTAAATTCACCTACAAATACCAGGAAATGACTCCGCAAGCCCCATACACTGCGGAAGTACGGTCACTGTGTATCAGTAAAGGCCTGTTCCCATTGGCCGACTGACACGGTGTAGATTTTCTGTGTTCTCCTAATAGTCTATTTCCTTTTTGCGTCAACAGTGCGGAAGGTCCGTCTATGGTTCTAGACAGTATATGGGCGATGGGCAATACACAAAAAATCTAGACCGTGTTTGTCTGCCAATGGAAACAGGCCTAAGGCCTGGCGTCCACCTACTACGAGACATATCGCGAAGGTACAAAATCATAGACCTATGTCCAGACATGCAAATCCAACACGCGTTTTTAGCGGTGTCTAATCGCAGAAACGTGGTCAACTGCCCCGATATTAGGAGTCCTTCCGACGCGATTTTCATTTTGTATCGCGAGGTGCATCGTAGACCATATCGGAGCCATATCGTAGTAGGTGGACGCCGGGCCTTAAGATGAACATAGACGCTATTCACAAGAAAGGACACCTCACAGCATAAGGTTTGTCCTTCCTGTCAAAGATTAAGGTATATATCAATAGAGCATTCATTAGGAATATCGGTCATTTCTGCATCTGTTAGCGCGTTTAGTTATCGTTCAGTTACAGTATTCTAATACTATTAGGCCCTGCGTCCATCTACTACGAATCGATAGAAAATTGGACCTACCGATTTTGGCACTGATACCAAAAGCAGATATCGGAGACATATCAGGAAGGTGCAAAATCGTAGACATATGTCTAGACATGCCAATCCACCACGCGTAGTAAGGTTTTTTTCGGTGCCTAATCGCAGAAACTGCCCCAATATCAGGTGCCCTTCCGACGCGATTTTCAATTTTCATCGGGAGGCGCATAGACCATATCGGAGCCATATCGTAGTAGGTGGATGCCGAGCCTTATATACGAATTGTAATTCAATTTAGGGAAGTATGCTAAGTGTTCATATAAATGCTAAAGGGCGTTGATATAGTGTGATATACATGTTCTGCAAAATGTATCTACATGTATCCTACAGGAACAGTGCATAAACACTCACCCCTTTTATGATACATGGTGTAGGACTTCCTATAGGTTGAGAAGATATGAGTATCTAATCATGAGTTGCACCTAATTGTACCGTACAAATCCAAGACAAATTAC
The DNA here is from genome assembly GCA_950022655.1 of Alentia gelatinosa. NCBI lineage: Eukaryota > Metazoa > Annelida > Polychaeta > Phyllodocida > Polynoidae > Alentia > Alentia gelatinosa. Next base: position 16,051,752 of record OX465580.1, on the reverse strand, counting down.
TTTTTTATTTGACCCTTTTGCTGCTGATCTTGCCTTGCTTACCATGAGATGAACATTCATTGAAAAATGGGGCCTGCCCAGTTAGAACCAAATAAATCTGGTGGTTATTAATGATGTCGATAATCAGGCAAAACTGGTTTCTTCAGATTTATTTTAATTTAAATGATTGAATTTCACGTTTTGTCCAGCTTATCGAATCTTAATAGGTAAAACAGGGCAATTTCCTTGAAATGTACTGAAGAATATGGTTTACTTCAATTCTGCCAGAAACTAGGACGGTGACCTATAACTTTTAACGTAGCTACATCAAATCTACATTCTTAGCTTGTACTATTAGTCCTATATAGATGGATCTTCCGATGAGAATTGTTCTCATCACCGTAAATTACGATTTTCATTATCACCTATATACTGCTCCGTGTATTTACAAAATAAAATTTGTTATAAATTTATTTATCGACTATTTCTTTCACCTATTCGACTATGTTACAGATGGAGCAAGTACAGATAATATAATTTCAATTTTGCATGTCTTCACAGCACAGGCCTTGTATTCATACAATTATACCGTATATATCCATACCTTTGGGGGAAAAAAATATTTTTCCATCCTTGATTTTTCAGACTAAAAAGTCATAGGTTTCATTATCAATCTTAACCACATATTTGTTTATTTATTTTACACTTCCCATGAATTGATGGGTTAACCGAGCATATTCTCCATTAAATTTTATTTGCCACGACCTTCATACAGAATTTTCCATAATCATATCAAATCTTTAGATCTAGAACAATACATTTCTTCTTGTCATCATACATATACCCTTGTGTTGATCAACGTTGAGGACAGTTTTCCCGTGTAGAATGTGCATTGCTGTCTCATTGTGGGGCGGAGGAGGATGCATGGGCGGCCTGCAGGACGTGACCTGAATCTAAGTCAGGCTTATATCCATTTGTATGCTGATTAAGCCACGTCCAAAGACTGCATGTTCTTTTGGGTTTTTTTTCTGTGTACATCCGACTTCCATGTAGGTAATGTTCATCCTGTGCCTGGGTGCATAGATGTTTTTGGTGCTGTATTTTATACATTTATTGTCAGAGTCTTTTTAGGATAGTGAAAGAACTATGTACAAACATTTCATATTTGTTTCTCTGGTGCGAGGTTCCAGTATGTTTTCTTTTTCCCATTATTGTTCAGCGCTGGAGTGAGCAAGTGTGGTATATTGGATATACAATTGTGCATTGGTGGATTGTTCACATGTTCATAAAGAATAGATGAGTTATTAATTTGACTTTTTTTGGTGTCTTTTATTTATACTGGAGTATCCAGCTAGGTTTGGAATACCCTGTTTTCAGTGGGCTCCAGTCGATTATGTGCCTGCTTTTTTCTGGATTAATAAACAAAGTTCAGCTCTCTACAAAAAAAGAAACTCCGTCCAATATCCTTACAGAACAAGTGAGGTAGTGTAACACACATGCAGTGGGTACATAAACAGTATCCTACCCCTAATAAAAATCAATTGTCTATTGATGTTCAAGCTAGCAAAACTAAGGATGAACTAAAAAAAGCGTCTTCTGAAGGTATGAAAATCGGATGGATTGATGTATAGTAATAGCAATCTGAAAGTATAGTATCTCATTATCATTTCATTATATACTCATCTAATCCTATTTCTTGTACGTTTTGTATTCGTATTGATGCCAACCTGTATAAGACATACAATGTATAAAGGAATAGTGTGTGTTCTGAAAAACTCACTCATGTGAGATGACACTCAATACCAAATAAAAAAAATAATTAAAAAAACGCCATAGGCTTTACATGGGATTCGTTTATGTCACGGGTGTGACAGAAAGTGTTGCTTATGTCACTTCTTTCTAAGATTCAAAAATCATGGAAACGGGGTAGGATAAAATCTAGACGCCACTTGTTTGATTTTGAGTTAGTTTTTTTCATCATCATCAACATCACCTAATGTATTTTACTATTTATGTATGTATACAATGTTGGTTAAATGAAGAGTACGAAGGTTTTGTTGATAAAGTGAGAGTCCGTGTGGATCTGTTCTAGCATGTTGAATGTCTGAGCAGCTCCCATGCGAATGTCTTTGTTTGGCTCTGAGTTGATCCCACGCTCCTCAGCCATTTCCTATTATCGCCTGCCGTTTTGTGTAGCCCACTTATGCAGCCAAATATAAGTTCAGTTTGTTTGAAACACCAACCGAGTTTGAGATTATTTATGCCACTCATTGTATTGGCTCTGTAATGTTACTCCTCTTCAACTTGTGATATTACAGAGCAAACAAAATGCATTTGATTTATAACATCATACTCAAACTCATGACGTTTCTTGATAGTATTGACTGGCTTTAGATACAAGCGGCCGAATGCTCCAAGACGTTGGCGGGTAGTAATATTTGAACATATGTGAGGATATTTAATGGAGTCAACTCCCAGGAGTATATACAATTGCTTTTATCTGAAATTAGTCTATATTGTATTTATTGTCCGCCTTTTTTATTCTTGGTGCACCAAGTCCCCTTTGGAAATGTGTGGGGACTCAGTAATCCAATAACTATCGTTTAAAAACTGTCAGATACCACAACCATGGTATACGGATTTAAAACATGGTGTACGGCCTCAAAGCCATGGTATATGGGAAAATAGTCCCCTCGTGCTAAAGAGCAAAAATGATAGTCCATATTCATATACCCTGTAATATTATATATGGCAATTCCTGGCATTTATTTACTTAAGAAGATGGACAATAAATACAATCAACGATGGTTTTGTGGACAGGCGGCTCTGTAAACTACTCGAGGTTGACGTCGTAAAAACCTCTCGTGGTTTACAGCATCCTGTTCACAAAACCATCGATTATTGTCCATTTATAGAACTGGTGGCATGCAGATATTAGTTGGCTTTAGTTATAATGCACTATTTTTTCATGCGCATATTTTTCCTGTATGTGCCCGTATTTTGCAGCCCTGAGAATACATATCCGTATGCACCGGGTGTGTCCATACATAGTTCCTATAGGTTTACAATGGACACTTTGTATTTGGTGGATAATAAAACCACATTATCAGTTGCACATCAAATACATTTTATCATACACCTGTGCACATATATATACGGCATATATATAGCCTATGATTCATGGGCGCCGCCATGACGCCCCCCGAGTAGGTGCTCTTCACTAATGGAAGTGAAAAGGTAGCTGTTCTTCACTAATGGAGGTGCAAAAGAACTGAGTGATAATTGGGAAATGTCACTTTTCTTGCCTTGCTCACATATGTAAATAAAGTGTTCCATGTGAAAAACATCATGTCCTGGGTTTTAGCTCTGGGTTGGGTTGGGTCTAGAGAGTCAAGGGAACCATGGTAAAACATTAAAAGACAGTTGGATTTAGTAAGAACAAAGAGCCAGAATACAGGTTCTGTCCCCCGACCACCTAGTGACTGTTTCATGAACTAACAATGGCTCTGTCCCCTATATTGTTCTCACACTTACTGACCTCTGCTCAACATATCATGAGAATCATGCAGGGCATACTGTGCCGTACGCTGTTATACGAACCAGCTCTGCAAGCTAAAATCAGACTTCAAATTGCGGTTAAAGGTAAGTTCGTATGAATTCAAAATATATCAAGGTGTATGATTAAAGGAAAACAGACTAGACATTCAATCTGTGATTTCTTACTCACTCAAGATCGAGGGCATTCCACCATTATATGACGTTTAAAAGGTTTTGATGCAGAAGTCCGTGTGAGCACTATTAATGGAAGTCAGTATCAAGTATCATGCATCTGTAGTTGATTTATAGAAATAATAGTCTATGGAATTGGTTTGAACTGAACGTGCTATCTCAATTCATCATAATCTTCTCGCCGGGAAGTATCTCAATAAAACTCCTGGCTTAGGATTAGGATGAATAAATGTATAGGCATTGTCAGAAGCCCTATGGCAGATTTGTTCTTTATTGACAAACTTCGCCATAGCTTGGCGGTTTTACAGTTTGAATAAAATATATTACATTTACATATATTACATCATGGTCAAATTAAACTTGGGTTTGTGGCATAATAAATGTATATATACATTGAAAGGGAAAGGGAAAAAAGCAAAAGCAAAACAAAGCAAACAAAACAAAAACATAAAATACAGGAACACAGAGTATAAGATGAGATGATTTATAAGAGCAAGCTCTGTCTATTTTTTTCCCAATACACATGGGAGCTGTTTCAAAACCATAGACTTAACCCACGTTTTGAAACAGCTCCCTGATGTATTACCGATGCAATATGCTGTAAAGGATTTCAAATGTTATTGTACCATGTTGACCGTGGGTGATTAGAGGTAATTTTTGAAAGATTATTTTGACGGTTTTGATCCCAGGACCTCGCTCTGGGCATTCTACAGCATTTTACCACAATAGGATGGCATCATTACTGCCACCCCACCTGGCGAATCAATTCATAACCACTTTCATACTACCGCGACACTACACTGGCCAACAGAGCAGACGTTTGGTATGCACGTTAGCCCTGGCACGTTAAGATATAGGCGGACTTTTAAAATACACGCCTTGACATCAGTAGCACACGTCATAGACTCTAGTGCAGTCTGTTGTCGCCAGGGCCAGGGCGCACAGGCTCAAACTGAGACTGTTATGTGCTGCCATTCTGAGCCTGGAATTCCTGCCTCCGCTGGTACTATGCTGCCCTGAGTGATTTGCCAGTAACCAGAGTATTACTCTTCAAGCATAAGTCCTAAAATTAAAACAGCCAATCACGTAATTCCTTTCTCCCATCAGGCAGAGGGAACAGGCAAATTGGAGCCATGCTTTGTTAGACCCTTTTTGGCCGTAAGTTTGAGGTGGTGCGGTCTGTAAACAGACTATACTCACGTCATAGAGTTAGAATGGTAACGCGTAACGCAGTACGTATGGTAATGCGGTTAGAACGATAACGCGTAACGGGGTTTTGACGAGAAGCGACGAGGAACAAGGAGATTATATTGAGTTACAGGATAGAGCTCTATTAAACCGTGGACTTGAAATTGATTTCTGAACATAGCTCACCCTTCACATTGACTAATGGGCTAAGCTTTCTGACATAATTCCCCATTGAATATTTGTCCGAAATATCTCACGGGCATTGGATACGAGTTCCCAATGTTGAGTCTATGGGAAAAAAATATATATCAGGATTTTAATGTATTAGTGCATGCGCGGACCCCCACCCCCCCACCCATTCGAGTAATCACCTGCAAGATGGGACATGTTTCCAAAGTTTATGTTCATCCGCCAGACAGTGTACTTACATATTTCCTAATCATTTATTTTTTAATGAGATAGATTCCTTAGGACAAGACCGTGCTCTGCCACGTAGCCCTATTTCCGTGACGGTATTCATAGGTAACTTGCTTTCTCTCTTTAAGTGAGTTCATTACCATGTCTTTTGAATAGTCGATAATAACAATGATAGCAAAGAAGGACTCGAAACTAGGAACAAGAAAATAATTCACAAATTAACATCATTACACAAACAAACAGCTTACAAACAAGTGAACAATGCAAAATGAGAATCGAGCGCTAGCGAATTTAGGGCCTGATAAAGGGTTATTAGTAATAACTTTAATACAATTTTTTTCCATTTTCTAAAAAATAATATAAGTTGATATTTTCTCTCTTTCAGTGTTGAGTGTCATGTGCTATGAGCTATGAGCATGGTTTCATATTTTGAATCTGCCTAGCATAACCTTGAAATCTGCCAATTACATACAAAAAAGATTTCTGATCGTGTAATCGTGAGCTTTAAAGGCATATCCTACAATCTATGGTGGCGCAACCTGGTGATTTTTAAATATTCCCATTAATCCATTCAAATTCGTTATTTGTGGCATATTCCAAACTTTAAAGAGCAAAATTAAAGTTTTGTCTAGTTGGACCTAATCCAATTAGTAAAATAGGCCCTTTTTCATTTGCCTGATTTATATAGGAAATGTACTGAAAAATACAAGAAACAAGTACGGTGACCTATGATAGGTAGTCCTATACATATACCATATCCTGTGAAAGTTTGAAGAAAATGACATGGGTTTTACTATATGAAAAACATCTTTTTAGAATCTCTATATATCCTTATATAAAATGATCATAATATTGATCTATAAATCAAAATCTAGCACGGTGACCCCTGATTTTTAAGTCAGATATGTGCTCTACAATACTTAGAGAACATTACATTCAATTTTCAGAAAGATTACATGGGTTTTAATTTTCACGCCAAATTGTCCGATATGCCTTTAATACGATTTTTTTCCATTTAAAAATAAAAATATAAGTTGATATTTCCTGTCTTTTAGTGTTGAGTGTTGTGTGCTATGAGCATGGTTTCATATTTTGAATCTGCCTAGCATAACCTTGAAATCTGCCAATTACATACAACAACAAAAAAGATTTCTGATCGTGTAATCGTGAGCGTTAAGATGATCCAAACAGAGACGATGGATTGTTGTCGATGCTAAAACCTGGTTTGATACTGTAATAATGAGTCGCCTCAGGCCGGACCCTCATCTCACTTTCCACCTGACACCCTTTTGAAGTGCACTGAGGTGGCACTAATTGGATGGCTCCTCTAACTACATCACATTAAATTAACGCAGATTAGATTAATTAGGTACGCCACTGTCAAGGCCTATTTCATTAGCACCGATAGCCAAATCTGATTCGATGTCTGACACAAGATAATCAACTTGTGGTGTTTGTCGAAGCTTCTTGTGATTTATTTCTGCTATTGCTGAAATTACCTGAATATTATAGAGGAAACCTCTGAGTTTATAGTCAAAGCGTGAATTACGTAGCGATTCAAATGAGGTGGGATATGAGCTCTGACCGAAAAACTTGAAAAGTTTTCTGAATTTATCCCATCCCTCTCACATTGACTGATTGGCTAATATTTGTGATGCAATGCCCCAATGAGTATTCTTTTCTAAATACTTCATGGGCATTGAGTCCGAGTTCACAATGTTAACTCTATGGGGAAAACATACCAGGGATGCAATAAAATTTCATTTTCTATTTTCTGTACAGTGACGTAGGTTCTATATGAAGATATATAAGGTTGTCTTCTCAATATACATATGCGATGTTCATAACATGTTAATGACCATTTCCCATCTAAATGTCCTTCTATACTTTTGCTTATGTTGACTTCAGCCGTCCTTTGTACTCCGAACCTTCACCTTCAGCAATAAAGCATACCATCGTAAACCAGTCAGTAAAGTCCGTGGAAAATCGTGATAAGGCGTTGTTGCCGAGTTCTACATAAGTATAGTTAATTACCCGAGGTACTTACCTAGTACTGAAGCAGAATTGAAGTTCCTACGAGCCTAGGGCACTGAGGTGCCACGTGATAACAGGGACCGGTATAGATAGTATTTGAACCCTATTGCCACGTTCTTTGAGGAGGGGGCATCTACTTCATTAATCTCAAGTAAGTACTGATGATGTCCACATGATTGGATGGAGCTTCGTCCCCTAATCAGAGTAAACTAGCTAATTCGCTATGTAATTGATATCATTATTCCTACGGATTGATATCATAAACTATTCATAAAGTTTATAGAAATGTATTACCTTACTGGTACATCCTCGCATACCTTGTTTCTTTGGTTAAAAATATTCAACTCGCTCTGCGAGCTCGTGGAATATTTCTAGCCAAAGAAACGCGGTATGCGAGGACGTACCAGTCAGGTATATATACATTTTATCTTTTTATCATGCACAATTTGGACATGGGTTAAGTGTCTACTGTAGTGACTTATGCACTATTTAGTGTGTTGGATATCCCAGGTCTCTACAGAATTGAAACTAATAAATCAGATACTCAAGATTCGCCACCACCTCTGTCTCTACTATGTACCGACTTAGAGGTTGGTATGGTTAAACCCAAGACGTGTCCACGAATTGTTACTCTTGGACCAGGCATTCCTTTTCATATACGTGTGTTCTGAGAACGGAAATACTTATCAGATATATTCCTAGCTCACCAAATTGATAATAATGCCTACTTTTATGGTTATTTCATTCAATGCACACATACAAGGAAATAGGAATGTGTAAGCATGTAAGAGAGTGAGACATATTTCACTCTCCATGCATAGGTCCAAGTCACAGGAACATTCTGCAGGGAGAGTGATAAACACTTACAGGTGGTGGGTCAAGGTATTTTAATTTTACCCAACCACAAAGCTAAAAAAGTTAGTATCAATTTGTTGATGTTATGTTTCTCTGTATTATAAATTCATTTATAAAACGTCTGCTCTGGTGGCCAATGTAACAATTCCTAACTGCCGTAGTTCCCTCTGGCGGGTGAACGAGAAACCATCGTAAACTCATGGTTATTATTTCGCGTGACACAGGTATTTTGCCGGCAGCCAGCGCAATTATTCTCGTGGCTGATCACGGGGCAAAGCAATTTGTTAACTACAGTTTCAATTTATGATTTCAGTACGAATAGAAACAAATGCTAAGGATAGAAGTACATTTTTGTAGAGAAACTGAAGCAGGATTCAGTTAAGTACTGCACGAGAATCTCACTCTCTTGGGCCCTCAATCTCCAACCCTAGATCGGGTTCACTCTGTCCCTATGTGCGGGAGATTCTCCAAGCGGATCCGACAAAATTCTAACGTTTTATTTGTGGTAGGTAACCAAAGCTAACGTAGCGTAGCTCTGGCGGCCAGTGCAATACTTGAGGTAGTAGTGAAAATAGTTGCCGTACAAACCGGCAGGTGGCAGCCACGGGCACCTTTCAGCCGGAGAATCCAGCGCCTTGCAGAATTGACTCAGAGAAGTGGTCGTCTGTAGCGCAGTGCTGCCAACTAGGGATGAGGCCTAGACAAATTGGTGATCAGTAGATTGGCCGCCACCTCTGTCTCCACTGTCGTAACTAAGAGCTGGTTAAACCCAGTCTGTGTCCACGAATTCTCACTCTCAGACCAAGACATATTATCTACCGCAGGGTACTAAGACCGGAAATACTTATAAAGAAATATCCACAGCTCATTGATAATAAAGTCTACCTTTATGGTTGTTTTATTAAAAATTAAACACAAATGAAATAAGAGAATGTAAACATGGCTTCAAGATTGAGAAATATCACACTCGCCAAGCATAGGTCCAGGCCACATGAAACACCTCCTTGGAGAGTAACGACACAAGTTTGGAGGTAGTGAGTCAAGGTGCCCCAGGTTCAACCCAACCAGAGCTAACGTAGTGTAGCTCTGGCGGCCAGTGTAGGTGATTTTGTTCCTTTTTAGGGGGAAATATCTTTAACAAGTACAAGGAGGAAAACGTGTCTCAGGGAAATGAATCCCTATAATTTAGATGAAGAAATTGTGTTCGAGTACAGAATTTCAGCATGACTTGTCTCAGAAACGCACCCTGTGAGGCACATGAATCCCATTGTGTGAATCCCACTTCACGTAGTGTAGCTCTGGCGGCCAGTGTAGGTGATCAGTAGTGTATTCCACGACACGAGAGGGCGTGTGTGTGCAGCTTATCACCATAGTAGCACCACATGACAGGTATCTGTACTGAATGTACATACACTTGCCACCCTTTCATTGATTCTCCACCTGCCTCTCCTCAATCTGATTGATATGTTGATATATAGAGATTTATTATCCACCTAATACAAAGTATCTATAGAAAACACATATGGAGTTTGTATGGACATACCCGGTGCATACGGATATGTTGTATGCTCCGGGTGGCGCATACGGAAAAATAGTGCGTACGGAAAAATAGTGCAAAACTAAAACGAACTGATATCGACCTGCCACTTGTCCAGAAAAGGTGGATAATAAATACAATATAGACTGGTTTCAGATACAAGCGGTTGTATGCTCCTCGGAGTTGACTCTGTGCAATATCCTCGCATATGCTCGGATATTACTACGCGTAAACTCCTCGGAGAATACGGCCGCTTGTATCTGAAACCAGTCAATATTGTGTATGAACCTTGGTGTTCGGTAAAAATGTTGTAGCCTACATCAATATGAATCGTAATGCTATTATGGTAGATCGCTAAGTGTATTACTGGAGACTCATACATGAATTAAAAAAAGAAGAAAAAGTTATGGATACCTTTCATATCTACTCGTTCTTGGTATTACTTATGTTATCATTTATGATTGTTCCATCTTGTGAAATGAACGAAAGTGGCTGTACATCATAAGATACATTTGAGTGTATTCAATTTTCCATACAGGGTTTATATAAAGATAGTAGTTTATAGATATATAGCTATAAAAACTGCGAAAGCAAAATCAATGTTTTGCTAAAATGTTAAATCTGTTTTCCTTTCCTTTTCTAGGTAAGTACACTGAATCCATCCGGACTCACGGAATGAATGTCTCGCCAGTCGACAAGTAAGGCATGAATTCGATATCAATTTCTATCAGCAACATACCGAGGAATGTCCTTGAATAAAAAGTGTTGACAACTCCGCCGTCTACTGCAAAGTAGGTACAGGACTTGTTATTTAACGGACATTTCATTCTTTTGAACACATGCCCCGAGTAATATAAAGCTCTTCCAGGTATGAGGTCTTTATTTGAAGTCACTATTTTTTATGAAAGAAACTGATGAGTCTTTAGACTGTTTCCCCGTATGCCATCGAGTTTGAAATGCTAAGGGATGTGAACGAGGCGGCAGCCGGGTGAATATTCTGAAGCACTTCAAACCAGAATGCTAGAGGAGACACAGATGAAACACGAATATGTCTCTGATTTTAACTTAGCCTGGATATAATTATCTGTTTATCACCCATTGAGTATGAGTTACCATACTTGCCTGCCTGTTGAGTATGAGCTCCTGTCGTTAAGCCTAGGGATATCTATACCAGACTAAAATAAAATTTTATACTGAGCTTCAACAATCATTACACTGGTATTATTCGACGAAGTTGGACATCTATTTTCTTAACTTCCTCATAAACATCTTTATTTAAGAGTCGACCTATTTACCTACTATATCTAAAATAACTATGATTCTGGTAGAATCCGCTTGGAGTGTCTCCCGCACATAGAAACAGAGTGAACCATACATAGGCATGGAGACTGAAGGGCCACGAGAGTTAGACTCTCATGCAGTACTTAACTGAATCCTGCTAATTTGTTTGTGTTTCTGTACACAGATGAACTTCTATCCTCAAGATATGTTTCTAGCTGTACTGGAAACATAATTTAGAGCTGTAGTTTTCCGATTTCCTTACCTAGAGAGAATGCAATGAGATCACATTTCGCTGGTTGCCGGCAAAATACCTGTGTCACACAAAATAATAGCAGCCGTAAGTAGACCCGTTGTCGCCAGGGTCAGGGCGTTCAGGCTCTCGAACTGAAGGTGGCGCGGTGCGTGGACGGACTATGCCATAAGGACCTTAAAGTTAAATGCTGTTGACATTCACCAGATGGTGTCGTGCGTGGCTCAGTGTGTCTGCTTTGACATGACGAAGTTGCTAGTTTACAAAAATAATCCCAGCGCAATACTGGTTAGGAATGGAGGAAATAGCATTCATATACACCTTCAAATATTGATAAAAATAGAGATTTATTTGTCTACGATAGTCCAAGAAGCAATGGCCACTTTCACCTAGTAACTAAAACTGATATGTTTTCGTCCTGCCGTTGTCCCGCCGGTTTTATAGCAACTATGCAGGTTGCTATGCAGGTTGCTATGCAACAACATCATGGCGGCCTCGATTTACTATGTTTACATTTTGCAGGCTTCAAAATCACACTGGTTATGACCTCAGTTATTATTCTTACTATTCAAACTCTTTTGCATTAATGTTCAACATGAAATACCTCCATACTTAGTTGTGACCTACTCTTTGCTGGTACAGGGAGTTTTTGAACCATCTTAAAAGGCCTATCTGCCATTTCTAAATTCACCGATCGTAGCTTTTCGTCATGTGTCAACCTCGGGTAGTAAACGTCCACCTCGGGTAATAAACATCAGCCTAGGGCAGTAAACACAGGTTTCTTATGGCGGAGATTTCTGGAGCCACCAGAAAGTCTGTAGGTAGTGCCACCGACCGCGCATCAGTATCGACAAATCGGTGAGGATGGTAGATTTAAAGATAAATGCGGGTAGGTATCGAAACGCCTCCTGGTTTAACACTTGTGCTGCCATCATGGACCATGAAAATGTAGTAGTTTCTCATAGACACCAATAGATAAGCACTTACCTTCTCCAGATGGCCTTCCCATAGAAATAAGCACGGTGACATAGTATTTTTTTAGCATTCATCATTTGTACATGTTCCCAACTATCATAATGCAGGATTATTTGAAGATAGAACATCAGTGTCATTTAGCAACAAAGTAAAAATATTGCATTTTCCCAAAGACACCAACTGTTAAGCACTTACATTTTCAGATGGCCCTCCCATAGAAGTTAGCATGGTGACATACCATTTTCTATTTGCTGATATATAGAACTTATATTATCCTGAGTTATTTGCAAATCTTAATAGAATTTAGAAATCACCTAACTACCAGGGTAATACCCCTCACTTCAAGGGTAGTTGAGTCCAAGGGCGAGTGTTCACTGTGACTATGTCTGAGACCAAATCAAATTCGCCATTTATCGTTGAGACTAAAGTGGAATTTGCACGTTGGGATTCATGTACCTCACAGGGTTCAAAATCTCGTGAGATTCTGCTCCTTGTTAGGGGTCAACAGTAACGGGGAAAAAACATGCCTCAGGGAAATGGAATCCTACAATTTAGAGGAAGAAATTGTGTTTGGGTACAGAATCTCAGACACAGTTACTTTCTATTCATAGTTAATTGTCTATTTATTGGGAATATGTCCATTGTCTACTTACCAAGTAATTTAAACCCAGCGTGACGGCCATGAATATTAGCCATGACGTTCATCGAGAAAGACTTGACGCCCACAGAGAAAGTCTTTACCAAGGCGAAAATAATTATGCCCTAGGAGAGTACCATCACCAAGGTGAAAACCATGGTCCTGGCAGAAAATAGGCTGATAAACTGTGTTGGCTGATAAATGGTTAGTGTTAACATAGAAAATCCCCAGATTATTACAGTTGAGCAAAAATTGATAGGTGGTAGAGCGACCAAACTAGTATTAATGAATGATATCTATGGCAGGTTGGACGGAGGTAATATCTATAAAAGTTGGTCTATTCAGTGAAAATGTGAGTTGATGTTAAGGTGATAAGGACAATACAGAGTACAGAATCTCAGCAGGATTTGTCTCAGACAAACATCCCGTGAGGTACATGAATCCAATCGTGTGAATCCTACTTATACTAGGAGCAAAAAGTAAGTTCATCATAGATGAATAAGCGTGCAATTATAAACGTATATCAAATAAAAGGTCTTGAGTTAGAATTAGCCTATGGATAGTTTTCTACAACCCACTTGCACCCAGTCAACTTGCCATTTCTCTAACTGCCTGAGTCTAGGATCAAAACATATAAAAGACAGTGGGTCAATGAGGTACTTCGGTCTTGAGTGGTTGGTCATGGTCAACTGGGCACACTTCTAAGACCCTGAGACCCTGGCTCCCTGCTGTGTTCTCACTATCACAGGGAACAGCATGCAGATAGTAAAGGGATAGTTTTCTGGAAGCACACTGAAAGTTCAATGTGACCACTCTAACCCTGACTCTAAGCTCTAGATGATGTATATAGGCGTGCTAGTACGCTCTAAAAAGCACCTTGCCATGACAATTTTGTACCAACGGGGAATTTTCTGAGACTAGGGGAAAGGTGTGAAGTGCATTAGTCTCAGTTACATTTGCCTCTGAGTGTGAATCGCATCTCAGAAATCACATAATTCCGTCAAGTCTTTTGTATTATACTATTTCGGGACTTAAACTTGCTCTAAGACTGTGGGTACAGTCTAGACTAATTTTCAGGTCCGGAGTTATGATTCTGGGGTCCCTTGAGTGGTCAAAATGAAGGTCTTATGTTTATATCTCCGAGTAGAGTAACCCATTCTCCAAGCATAGTCATTCTTCCTAGTTCATGGGAAGGAGAGATTGAAATCAAACATTTGCAGAGAGTTCAGATAAATAAGATTTAGACAAGTCTCACCATCACAAAAGGTATGACTTTAGACCGCAATAATCAAATCTCATGTGTTCGAGGACATATGCGATGTCAATGCACCTTAAAGTGGAAGGGTACCTAAAACCGGTGACCCACCAAGCGAGAAACGGCATGTATGTGAGATATTATTTCATAGTAATATCTCCCAATATTTCCCATTAATAATTATTATCTGAGAAGCAACAATCAGGTGAAACATAAGATGATAGCTCGAACACACGCCATTTTATTTTTCTTTCATTTTTCTAAACAGCAGCATTTATTGACATAAAATCAATTCAATTACCATGAAATATCATGATAACATTTCAGTAATTAATATGTTAAAGGAAGAATAGTTGACAACAACTACAGGCCATTTTTTTGCTGCCTATCTCTGTTTCTTGCTTGGTGTGTAAAAGAAATATGTGATTTTCGTATCACAGTTATGTGTGACGCCTCAGCTACCAGCGTCTGCCTGCAGAAGGCCCCAGGTCACAATCAGTAGATTCCTGGGCAGGGTCGTGACGTCAGCAGTGAGCAGGTCCGAGTATCTATAAACACTTCACCGCCTAAACTGGAAAGTACCCGCGAGGTTTATGGTGAGACCTATGTTCCATATTTAGCGTGAAGTCATGGCCATAACATTTAAAGGCTACTAGATTTGTGACATCCTCCAATTGGTTAAGCTTGGGTATGTTATCATCATACTAGGAGCAAATAGGATGTACATCATAGATGAATGAGCGTGCAATTATACATGAATAACAATTAAACGGTTTGAGTTACATTCAGTCTATGGATAGTTTTCTGTACGCTTATGGAACCCAGTCAACCTGTTATTTCTGCAACCACCTGAGTCTGGGATCCAAAAATATCAAGGTCAAGCACCAGTGGGTCAAGGAGGTATTTCGGTCACTAGTGATTG
The DNA here is from genome assembly GCA_950022655.1 of Alentia gelatinosa. NCBI lineage: Eukaryota > Metazoa > Annelida > Polychaeta > Phyllodocida > Polynoidae > Alentia > Alentia gelatinosa. Next base: position 16,036,693 of record OX465580.1, on the reverse strand, counting down.
GTCATGGTCAGCTGAGCATGCTTCTAAGACCCTGAGATACTGGCACCCTGCTCCTTTCACATTATCACAGTGGATAGCAAGTAGATAGTGAAGGGATAGTTTTCTGGCAGCATGCTAAAAGTATATATATGTGACCACTCTAACCCCTAGGTCTCTAGATGATGTATATAGGCGTGCAATCACGCTCTAAAAACTAGGTGCAAGTAGCATGCAGAGGACAGTGGTGTGTTTTATCTTACATCTAAAGGGCCTGTTCCATTAGGATGATGGCATGTATCTCACTGTCGTCCTTGGAGGCATCGGCAATGATCGTTTGCTGATTATCATTGAATTATTTTGAAAATAGGAATATAAAAAAATGCCCTGGCAGTATCTGCTATTATCTTTTCCGATTCTGACGCCCAGCTGATAGTGTCTGAAAATGTTAGAAGTCTAGGGAAGAACCTGTTTATATCGGAGCACAATTTAGTGCCTCTTTAATCGCAGTTATACTGTTGACCTCACCCCTAATGTCTTTTCCCAAATACCTGACATTGACAAAAAATATTAGAAATCGAGGGGCGTTGAGTACGGTGACGTCACATGTCTTAGCCACTGTAAGCGGGAAGGATTTAGGACTATTTTTGATCATTCATAAAAGCAAGTTACCCAAATGACCGCCAGTTCGTCTATTCAAATGTTGCTTTATTCTTCCAAATACAGAGTACATGATTGGTATATGCAACACAACCCATCTTTGACACAATTCAGATGTAAAAGGTTTATGAGACACTCAAGCTATGTAATCTAAGGCCCGGCGTCCACCTACTACGATAGAATCGTAGACCTCCCGATTTGGCACCGACACAAAATGTCAAAATCGGTGCCATATCCGGAAGGTGAAAAATCGTAGACATATGTCTACACAAGCCAATCCACCATCCGTTGTATGGGTTTTTTATCGGTGTCTAATCGCAGAAACGTGGTCAACTGCCCCGATATTAGGTGACCTTCTGACGCGATTTTGATTTTTTATCGGGAGGTGCATCTTAGACCATATCGGTGCCATATCGTAGTAGGTGGACGCCGGGCCTTACTCAGTTGATGTTTCGTAAGATTACTATGCTAGCAAACGAGGTGGGGCACATGCAACAAAGACGCAATATCATTGGTTTCCTCTCTAAAGCCCTAACCCTACCTATGCCGATGGTCTACAAAAGACCTCCAGATAGGCTACAATTTGAAATGGCCAAATCGTAGCATATCAGGAGGTCCCAACATGGGTGTAAATTGTAGACCGTAGAAACGACTTTGGAGGACCAAAAACATAAACCATGCTACCGATACAATCCGTGTATCAATGTAGATCTCAGGCAGAGTTTAATATAGAAATATACGATAATTTTAGAAATATTGAACGAATCCGAATAATCTTTCTGGGGTATTTACAACATATCTTGATATTATCCTTTAGACACTAAAATAATGAAATTGAGAAATATAACTGAGGTAGAACCATGATTCTATCATAAGACTAATATTTTCAGACCCTTAGACAATATCAAATAATATCATGCTTACGGCAAGTTTATATCTATGTAGATTCTACCTAATTCCAGAATTTCATATCTTTCCGCTAGGTATTTCACCCACACGAAATATTTCCCTGTCAAACCATCAACAATAGATTATGGTGGTCTACGGAAAATCCAACATGTTGGATTCATCGGCACCTCTACAATTGGCATTTTCAATCGTAGCCTATTGGAATGCAACCCTGAGTTGTCATACACGGGATCGCAGAAATTTGTTCCACTGCCACGATTTTTGCCTACCTCACGATAGAATCGGGATGGTGTCGGGGAGTCAATCATAAAGCCTATCTGGACCTGAATCGGCTTTGATGGAAGCAGGACTTTATACTTAACCAACCTTCCTGTAAACTCACCTCGCGGCAGTTTCACAGGACAAAACAAGGGGGCGCTGGTCAAAAATGTCCTCACCACCATCCGCCATCTTGGAACCAATTACAGCTCCCCCGCCAGAGGCACTGCGATCAGCGTTAAAGGGGATGGGGGCCATTCAAAGACTCAGTCCCTCAGGGGGAGCCTTGCCTCTGTTTAGTTGAGCGCGATTAATACGTACGTTTGTGGAGGACGATTCTGCTGATGGATGTGGAGACCTGGGTCTGGATAGTGTTGGTTCATCCCCGGTCAGGTGCTGAGGTCACGTAAGGCCAGTTCACACTGTGCGACGGGGGCGGGGGGGGGGGGGGGGGGGGCTTGTGAGCCGGTACCTCCAGTCTAAAACGCCAGATCCACTAAGGCGACCGATCGAATGCGTCTGTGATCCATGCGACTGTGCTAATCCCATGCGATGATATTCAATATATTGAATATTGTCATAAGGCATTCGCATGTCCATGCGAACGTCTGCGAACGTCTGCGAACGTTTGCGAACCCAAATTCACATGGAAAATCGCCTTAGTGGATCTGGCACTTCAGACTGCAGGTACCGACTTCCTTGCAACTGGGCATACCGCATTTACCTCCAGTCGCAAAGAAATGCAGTTCACAATGTGCACTGGGTTCATTGTGCTTCGTACCCATGCAACTGGCGATACTGGCTTGTAAGCCCCCTCCCCCCCCCCCCCCCCCACCCTCAAAGTGAACTGGCCTTGCGACTGGAGGGCTTGGGTTTTTATGTACATCAGTATGGCCAGTCTCAGACTAGCAGAGCCAAATGTCAAACATGCTTTATATTCATAAACGCTTGCAACTGGGCGTACCTGAGGTACCTCCAGTCAAAGACTGGGCATACCTGGTACGCTAGGTCTTAGACTAGCGGGAAACATGCAGTTCACTCTGTGTGTTTTGCTGCATTGCGCGCTTGAAGGTATACCCAGTATGAGACTGGACGTAACTGAGGTACCTCCAGTCTCAGACTGGGCATACCTGGTACGCCCAGTCTCAGACTAGTGGGAAACTTGCAGTTCACACTGTACGTTTTGCCGGGTTGCGCGCTTGAAGGTACACCCAGTCTCAAACTGGGCATACCGATGTACCTCCAGTCTGAGACTGGACATACATGTTACACCCAGTTTCAGGCTATCAGAAAACATGCAGTTCACACTGTGCATTTTGCCGGGTTGCGTGCTTGAAGGTACACCAAGTCTCAAACTGGGCGTACCTGAGGTACCTTCAGTCTGAGACTGGACATACATGTTACGCCCAGTCTCAGGTTAGCAGAAAACTTGCAGTCTCCACTGTGCGTCTTGCCGCGTTGCGTGCTTGAAGGTACACCCAGTCTCAAACTGGGCGTACCAATGTACCTCCAGTCTGAGACTGGACATACATGTTACGCCCAGTCTCAGGTTAGCAGAAAACATGCAGTTCACACTGTGCGTTTTGCCGGGTTGCGTGCTTGAAGGTACACCCAGTCTCAAACTGGGCGTACCGAGGTACCTCAAAACGCACAGTGTGAACTGGCCATCACACGGGAGGCGGTAGGTAGTAAGCCTGCACAAAGCCTCCTGGGCGAGGAGCTCCGTGGAGAGACGACGGGATGGGTCTGGGAGGGGCCGGTGAAAGGCAGGGTGTCGTTGGGTAGTGCTGTGGATGTGTTTTACGGCTCGCCTGTAAATAGGTAGTCTTTAGTTTACACCAGCATCAACCAAACCTCATTGGACCGTCTCGCGCTACCTTACAGAATTCTTTTTCTCTTGTAATTTTCTGGTTTTTGTGTGTCCCTCCCCCGAGTTCCTGGGTGCCAATTCAATCAATAAAGCAGTGCTGGGCAACACATTGACGAAGCTTTCACGAGGGTGGTTTACATACATAAAACACGGCTCTTGGTACTTGATGCGTGGTCATTGAGAAGACAGCCACAGTAAACACCTCCCAGTGCTCATGATCCATGGTAGTTACTGGTAAAAACCTGAGGACCCCTCAAGCCTTTCCTAGAACAGAATCTCATATTCGTATTTGTAGTAATCACATTGTTAACCCTTCAAGAGCTACACATCATTCACCATGTATCCATACTATATCAGGCACCAGAACCAATTGTGGCCTTTGTATGGCTGGCTTTTGTAGTCAATATTATTAAAAGAAATTACAAATTAAAAAATTCCAGTAAATTTGTAATTTTTTATGAGAACTTTCCGATATTTCTGAGGCTTACTGGCAACACTTAGCCTAATATGCCGTATACTTTATATGATTCTGCGATAATTTTTTTTAAAGTTACAAAGGAACAAATACAGAATGGTCTATCCATTCCATACGGGAATGCCATATGGCATTGTCCTGTCATGGCCAGGGGAATGCCATATTGCATTGCCCTGCCAGAAAGGGTTGAGTTCTGGTCTTTATCTCACCCCTAGTATTTTTTCTCCATAGACTTAACATTGGGAACTCATATCTAACGCTCATGAGATACTTAGGAAGAAATATCCAATGGGGGATCATGTCAGATAGCTTAGCCCATTAGTCAATGTGAAGTGTGAGATAAATTCAGAAACCCATTCAAGTTTAGGGTCAGAATTCGATCCCGTCTCATTTGAATTGCTACGTAATTCATGCGGCTTGTGAATTACAACGAGATTCAAACTTGATGGGATTTAAGGGAAACTAGTTAACCTAATTATAACGGAGGCGGAATTGGAATTACAGGGGATTTATTTCAGTGAGACAAGTTCATACAACTGGAGATTACATGGCATGTGAACATCGTAATCTTAGATAAGTCATGAGTATTTAGTGTCCGTAGTAAATAACCCTGAAATAGAAAAATGTTCTCAAACGTGAGAAATCATGCCAAAGGGCATAGGCATAAATGCCAAACTTATTATTACAGTCAGGAAGGGAGCGACGTCCTTCCCGACGGGGGTAAGTAAGGCCTAATGCCCGTGGCACTGTTCCAGGTGCCATGATGGGAGATAACACTCTGGGGTACCCCCGCAGCCACGGCATCGTGGACTGCCCCCCTCCTCAAGGAGTGGAGTGTTACTCTCTCGGCCGCCGGGAATCCCACGGCCGCCAGGGCAGCACGCATGACGGCGCACAACGGCCGAGAGGTCAAAGGGATTGATGATGAGAGGATGAACGCTGGCGCCCGTGGAGGGGCCGGAACGGCCGCGACGTAGTCCCTATAGGCGTCTACCGGGCAGATCAGCGGATCCGCCAAGCGCGGGAGATCGACCACGTGAGGGGGGGCCGCACGTGACCGTGTCTTGGTCGATCTCACGTGGATCCTGAGGAGTCCATGCTGGGGCTTTATGTCCGCTCGCTGTAGGGTGTGGGGGCCGCCCCACGAGGTCAACGACGGAGATACGAGGTTCGAGGCCCGTAGAAAGGTGAAGTAAGCAATAAGTAGCGCCGCCCGGAGGACGAGGGCCGAGGGCCCGGCCCTGGATAAGTAGAGAAGCACGTGCCGGAGTTCTGGAAGGCGAACTGCAGGGGCGGGTGCCGGGATGTGGGTGGAGAGGCGTCTGGTACCGTGCTGAACCGCGAGGACCTCGTCCGCAAACAGCGGTGCCGGGTCCCCGCCATGGCGGCGTATCCAGGTCCGGGCTCCTGATAGATAGTTGGCGGCCGTTGCCGGGGCCCGAAATGAATTGGCTAGGGCCTGGGTGTAGAGGGCCCCGTAGGCAACGGTCGGCCAGCGAGGGTCGAATCCTGATGAGACGGCGAAACGCACGTAGGCCTGGGCCTGAATGAGGTGGTTCTGGCGCGTCGAGGGGGCCTCAGCCGACGCCAGGGATGCCATCATCTGGGCATGCAGGGGGGTGCCGGTGCCTAGATAGGATGGAAGCAAAAACATCTATATCAAATACGGGGTTGATAATTACAGAGGAACGGCCGCCAGGAGCGATGGCTTCCGCAACGGCCGCATATACAAAACTGACATCAACATCCCACAACGCGGCTGCCAACCAGATCTCGCGGGCTACGGCCGAGACGACCGGGTCGTTTGTTCGGCCTGAGGCGATGGCCTCAACTGGAGCCATGTCGTCCGTGTGGACGACGACGGCCGCCCTGGGCGGCGCCCTCGCGCCGAGAGTAGCAATGCCCTGGAGAATGGCTACCGCGTGGAACCGGAACCCGGGGCCGAGGGCGGCCGCGGTGCCAGGCACCTCCTGGCGCAAGCTTGCAGTGGCCGTTTCAGCGACGATGACCGCGTCCCTGCTAGACACAAAGATACTGAACGATTCTCTGTGTGGAGCAACCAAGACCACGCCGTTGGCGGCCGTTGCATAACGTGTAAACCACCGAAAGTCCTCTTTTACCGCAGCTGGGATGGTCGCCACGCCCACTCCCGGGACTCGAGGTAGGAAGGCGAGAGCACGGGCGACGAACTTGCGGGCTTGTGATACGCAACGGGCGACGTATATGAGGCGGCCGACGATGGACTGGAGGCGGGCCCGGGTGATGGCTTTACGGGCGATCCACGCCTTGCACTCCCTCACCACGTCGGCCAGCCGGTCCTCCGGGATGCGCAGGGTCATCGCGACCGTATCTATGTCAATCCCTAGCCATTCCATTCGTTGGGCCGGAGGGCTACACTTGTCTGCGGCGAGGACCAGGCCCAAGCGCGCCGCGAGGCCCCCGAAGGCGGTGTAGGCGTCCGTCGCTTCCTGGCGCGTGGCCTCGGCACCCGCGAAGTCGTCGATGTACGACAACGCGTGGTGGCCCCCACGGCCCAGGAGGAAGGTTACCGCACGTGTGACTCTCTGACATGCCGAGGCCGAGAGGCGGGCGCCGAACGGGCAGCACGGGTCAATGTAGTACCTCCCCTCGGCCGCGACGACCTGGAGGGGGAGGTCCCGGGGGTCCACCCGTAGCTGGCGGTAAGCCCGGGCCATGTCGGCTTTCCAGAGCCAGGCCCCTTTTCCCAGAGCCCGAACTCTCTCCGCGAGGTCGGCGACCGTAGGGAGGGTGCATGTCTGGGCGTACGGCAGATGGGGGCCCATTTCCACACCCGCGTTTACCCCGCCCCCGGGGGGGAACGACATGTCGACTATTACTATCCTACTGGAGGAGCCCCTCTTTGGACGAGTCATGAGGGGAGATACTGCCGACCACGGGGTGAAGGGCAGGTCCCGGAACGGGCCTACCAAAGCCCCCTCCCCGAGCTCCTTCTCCAGGTAGGCCGCGACATGGCGGGGGTAATTCTCCGCGGAGGCGTGGTTGCGTTGCGTGGAGGTGGGGGGGCTAGCGCCCGTGAATCCCAACGGCCAGCCGTACTCCAGAAATTCGACGACCTGATTATCGTGGTAGTCGACTAGGGCCGCCCTCCATGCATCGATCCGCATGCCCGAGGGAACGGGTATCCGAGCCCCGAGGTAGTTCGGGAGGCCCGAGACCAGGACCTCGCTGTAGGCCCTCTCAATTGCCTCGTGCCCCCCCCACACTCCAGGAGAAGGGCGCGGCCAGATGGATTTCACAACCGTTGCGTAGGCGGCAGGCCCACACTGTAGGGGCGCAACCCGAGGAACCGGGGGGTACCTGCCGCGTCCTCACCGTCGCCTGCGGCGCCACCTGCCCTATCTGGGGACGCGCCTGTGGCGCCCTCTAGCGATTCATCTGCTGAGGTGCTGGACACGCCTCCGTCGTAGACATGGAGGGTACTTTCAACGTAGTAATCAGTGGGGGGGGGCGCGCCGGGACAGCGACGGCCGCGACCCCCCGTAACACATTCATCGGCCGTAGGCAAAGTGTAGGCCGTAGGCGCAGGTAAACAAACAAATAACTCTTGTACATTGTCAGCTGAAGTGAGGCGGGACGGGTGATGAGTCGCCTCGCCTATCGACGAAAAACCTGGGGGGGGGGGGGGTGGAGACTTGATCTGGCATGCGTGAAGCGCTTGCGGGACTTGCCGCGCTTAGATTCCTCTGTTTTACTCTGCATGCTACCTCCGAATGGCCGTTGGATGCCCCCGTATAGACCGAGCAGTAAGCGCAGATGTGGTTCATGCGAATGCCCCCTTCCACGTGCCCGGGGGGCTTATCACACCCCCCCGGTTTGTTGAACGGCTGGCACGGCCTCGCTGTGTCGTCCCTAGCCTTTTTCCCCTTGGCATTATCGACTGCATAAGCTATGCGGCCTGCATAGACCTGTGAGATCGCAACCCTGAGGGGTTGAATGCGAGTGTCCTCGAGCCAGCCTAAGCGTAGGCGGCCCTCACTGACTATCGCAAATACGCGTTCTGACCACCTCCGGACCTGTGCAAAGTCGAACTCCCGGGCGTCCTCGAGGACCTCCTCCAGGTGTACCACCAGAGGTGCCACGTATTGGGGGGGGAAATCATCGTCATTAATAATTCGTAACAATGCCCATGCATACTCTGCCAATGTGAGTTCGTTCAGGCCTGTCTTCGCTCTCTCCGGGCCTCGATGCACATATAAATGTGGGAAAAACTTATATTTACCGGCTTCATTGACCCTCGAGGCCGTGGTCTCCAGAATCTTGCGTACTTGGTCCTCCACCTCGTCGTCGGGCCTAGCCGGCCTAACGGTCATAGGTGGGACCAAGGCTGCGGCCCGCCTCTGCTCCAAGAGCGCGGCTTGGAATGTGGTGCCCTGGGATGCCGGCCGTGCGAGCGCTGCCGCCGTGTTGTCGGGTGCCATGGTGCCCAGCGTAGCGGCTGACGTTCCCGCGTAGGATGCCAGGGCAGCCGGGACTCCTCCTTGTTGAGCGGGTGCCGAGGCCACCACTTTTTCGATGAAAGCATTTTCCATACCGTTTGTGATGCCCTGGAGGACTCGAGGCTGGAGTGTCTCGGCCGTCGGCGCTTGCATCGAGGGAGGCGAAGTGGCCGTATTTGCTGAGGTGCCTGGATCTGAGCAGGCGCCATTGCCATTCAGTTTTGCCGCTATCTCCGCGAGTGCCGTCTCCAAAACACTAAACCTCCTGTCAAAGCTCGCGAACTTGTCGCTAAAAACGACATCGTTGTTTTCCTGGTCTTCAACTACCTTCGTTTGATCCTTCGTCCTTCGCTTTGGAGTGTTTTTACCCATCTTTGCGAGTGATTTGAGCGAGGTCTTAAATTAGCTTCCGAAGCAAACGCTGTCTTGACAATCGCTGGAGGCGCCCTCTGTGGAGTACTGTGCGCATCTGCGACGGGATCGCGTAAGCGCTAGGTGGCGCCACTCATTCCTCCCGTATAATTACTGCCAATTTCCAATTAGCCTCAATTGGGATGGGTCCTCGTCCCGCATTACTGTCACTAAACCTACCGCATGAGCTAGTAGAGCAAATGCGGTAGGTTTAGCGAAAGTAACAAGGGACGAGGACTCATCCCTATTAGGTTAACAAGTTTCACTTGTACTATACACCTCTAAATATGTAAATATTAAAAAACTTGCCAAAATTTGTCAATGTTTAAGTGCTAAACAAAGTCGTCTGGGCAGGCGGAAGTGACTTTCTGCTATGCAACTTTCTCACAATGTTCATAGCCGCGATTTCGTAAATGAAATTCAAACTATTAGAAAATTCTTTTCTTTGGGAATAGTAGTGTCATAATATTATTCATAAATTTCCTGTAAATTTTTTTTCTCTAGATATGGTATTTCCGATAATACACATACTCATGTTTCAGATTAAATGTTCAAAGTGTGGTGGTATGGCACCATACCGGCACAGTATAGTGGTATGCCTCAACTACCACTTGGATAGCAGAGGTTGGTATTTGGAGTATTTTGGGGCATAGGTGTATAGTACATGACCTTAAACTTTCATATGGCCAACTAATATTGGTTTCTATGAGAAGAGAACAATCATCAAAATTACCCCTAATGATTAGCGAACGAATCAACTGAATTGGAATAGTGGCCATTTTGGTTAGTCTCCTCCTGCCTGATGTTTACAGTAAAGACTTATAAAGACTTTAAAGACTATACAATCTTTTCATATGCAGTTCTTTGCATATTTTTATTCTGGTTGTTGTACTGAGTCTACAAAAGACCAGATTATATTGTCCAATACCAAAGGTTAATCTAATGAGTCATTGTAATACTTAAAAGAACACAGAACCAAGAAATGATTTCCAGCACTCAGAATTACAGACGTTCAGGCAATTTTACAGTATAGTCTCTTCAACAGTTATTGTCATGGTAATTCAACCACATGCCAGAGCAACAACAAGTAGAAATGCTGACTAGAAGGATGGATTTACAAGATGTAACAATAAAACAAATGTTTTCAGGGGAGGGGGGAAGTGCAAATGAATATTTGGGGTCTTGGCCCAGGACTTATGCTTTGAATGGCATCCATTACCCCTATTATCACTATGTCTTTCCACATGAGGGCATGCTCTACCATTGACACCTCGAGTTGTTCAGTGTCATAAGTGGCCTCCCGACAGACCTGAATGAGCTCTCAACCGGAACGACTTGGTCACCCCCTATTGGCTGTTGGTACAAGCACAGAGCTCACATATGCTACGCCTGTCATGGTAACTCCCTGTCTATATGTATAAAAGAAAAATATATCCTGTAAATAAATCAGATAAGTTCATGGCTCCTAATGTGTTAAAAATCATTTCGTTCGTGTAACCTTAGTTGGTTGACGTTGGAAACAATTTTCATGACTCTTACCCCCTTCTTCTGAAGATCTACACCTAGTTGGTCTGGGCATCTAGACTTTACAACAGGTAATGTAGACAATTACTAAATACTTCGAGGGTCCACCTCAAAGGAGGCATCTAAATCTGAGTGATAGTCTTGACAATGGTTCATGGTCAAGCAGAGAGGCGGGCCATAGAACATAATATGTTGACACGCCCTTATCAAATAAAGCCTATAGAATGTCTGATCGTCTTCATGAAAATTGCTAACCACAGGTCGATTAGAAAAAGGAGAGCTGTCTCCAGGGGCTGCACTCATTGGGCGGGTCAACATTTGGGTGTGGGCGGAGTGGGTCAGTGTGGTGAAAGGGTATGTCTAGCTGACTCACTATACACTCTAAATCTTAGCTGACTCACTATACATTCTCAATCTTAGCTGACTCACTATACACTCTAAATCTTAGCTGAATCACTATACTTTCTCAATCTTAGTTGACTCACTATACTTTCTAAATCTTAGTTGACTCACTATACACTCTAAATCTTAGCTGACTCACTATACACTCTAAATCTTAGTTGACTCACTATACATTCTCAATCTTAGTTGACTCACTATACAGTCTAAATCTTAGTTGACTCACTATACAGTCTAAATCTTAGCTGACTCACTATACATTCTCAATCTTAGCTGACTCACTATACATTCTAAATCTTACCTGACTCACTATACACTCTAAATCTTAGCTGACTCACTATACACTCTAAATCTTAGTTGACTCACTATACATTCTAAATCTTAGCTGACTCACTATACACTCTAAATCTTTTTATTTTAATATCAGCTTCGCTCTATTTATTGAACCAAAAGAGTTACAGTAGTGGGTAGAAAATACATGTGAACTTTCCATCGGCGCTTAATGGACTATCCAAAGGGCTGCAAGTGATCACTCCAACGAAGAACAATGTCTGAGATCGAAGATTGTACATAGGATATTCTGAAAAGTTTATCTAACTATTTGCATGAACAATATAGCATACTTATACTAATTTCTTATCCTGTTTCGTACCAATTGAAGTGATAGACACATCTTACAACAATGTACATTCTTCCAAGAACAATAAGAAGAGGGTGCTATTTTTTCTTTTTCCTCCCTTTTTGGGAGATACATGGTTATACTGGACATGAACATGAAAAGACATGACATTCTAAATCTTAGCCCACTGACTATACATCCTGCCTACTCTAGCCTCTGAGTAAAATAAAAGTCTTACAAAATAAATCTGAAGTTTCCTTTAGTGTGACCAAATAAATATCGGCGACCTGACAAAATTTAATGCCACACTTAGGACACTGAATGCTCTAACTACGCAATTACTATATGTTTCAAGCGGGGCCAGTGTGAGCCTTTCACCTTCCATGAGTAATGGTGAAATGAGTTGAAGACCTTCCAACGTAGCGTGAAGAAGGTACAGCGATAAATTTTCATGCTTCATGACTTTCCTACTCAACTCATGCTATACCTTAGCGCGTGGGAATCATTGATAATACCTTTACATCATTCATTACATATAATAGCATATGCGGTAATTAATAGAAATCACTTGATAATAAAAAGAAACCAACAGGTTTTGGTCAAAGTTGTCATTCACCACGAGTTTGATGCTGAGTGATATGAACAAGGCGACAACCAAGTGAACATCAGTAGTGTTCAAACCAGTTGGAGAACAATGACTTTGACCAAAACGAATTGCTTTCTGTGTTTACCTCATCCCTGCACACACTAAAGGAATGGACATTGCACAGGATATAGACCATTGAGAACAGACTGCTATACTTGTAGGGGCGTGGAGAACAAGTTCCCGATGTTAAGGCTATGGAGGGGAGATAAAATAAAATTCCCATACTGAGAGGATCTTCACCCAACAGTCCCAATCGCACTGCAAAAATGCGATGGACGCTGACCGACCTTTGGTAGTAAATTGCAGACCGCCACTGATTAAATCAATTTGCTTTGATTTCATCTGTTGTTAGTCCTTCAAATGTTAAAGCCTGATGCCCATCTACCGATTAAGGGTTGAGCGAATAGTTCACAAATCGCATAAGAGTCGGTGAACTTGTCGCAGGCAAATTACGTAACCCTCTCAAGCCCCATTTACCAACGTTTTCTTGTCGGTGACTAGATTTATCAACTTGTTAGGAATTTTTTCGCCACCAATTTTAGGACATGGAAACCACAACTTGTCAGCGACAAAAGGACATCTGAAGGAGGTGGTTCACTAATCAGTGGCTCACCCTTGCCTAGCTGTCCTACATCTATCGACTACGGCCGACTCCGTTAGGATGCCTTGTCTGAGACAAATTACCATCTGTTTCTTGCCGACAAAAGCCAATGCCCATCTACCAATTTTGGAACATTTATGTACGTTTGTCGGCAACAAACGGGCGGTAATTTGTATCAGGCAACCCATCTTAACGGAGTCGGTAGATGTAGCGTAGCTAGGCAAGGATTCCCACCGATTAGTGAACCACTGCCTTCATATGTCCTTTTGTCGCCGACAAGTTGTGGTTTCAAAGTTCCAAAATCGGTGGGGATCAGTTTATCAACATGTTGATAAATGTTGTCGACAACAGAACGTTGAGAAAGGAGGGTTGATTGGTTGGCCGACAAGGGCCAACGATGGACCTTCAATAATCGCTTGGTGAGGCTTGTAGGGGGTGCCGCACTTGATTTCTGTGGTTTTTGCACTCCCGCACCGATTAGTGGACCATACACCAATGCTTGAAAGCACTGTTCCCAAATCCTAACTCATTCGGCGGGGTGCATAATCGTATCTTTGTTGGTAGGTGTAGACTGATTTGCTGAGGACTAATACCCTCTACCCCCCTTTCCTCAAGGGTTATGGGTCGAGCGAGGTATTACGTAATTTGCCTGCGACAAGGTGACCGACTCGTATACGATTTGGAAACTAATCGTTCATACCGAAATCGGTAGATGGACATCCGGCACAAAGATACATAAATGTTCCGAAATCGGTAGATGGGCATTGGGCTTAATCGCACAACTGTCAACCCAGTCATTTCAGCACATCCTCCTTTTCCTTTGCCAACCTTTGCCCTCCATTCATAAAGAATTCCATGGCATAAGGCTGTAAGATATGAAATAAATGATATTGTTCGTCTTACAGTAGAAGCTCATTGCTCACGGTACAATGAACTCATCGGCAGTCTCGAGTTTTAGGTTAAAGATTAATTGCTACTTCTGGAATTTCTATATATTATGTCTATGAACTAAAGTATGTTATTCTTTCCGATATGATCGATGCAATAGCCAAATGGATGCCATTTGCCAAATTTAAAGTCGTTTTACTGAAAATTCTCTAATAAATCATTCATCTTATCTATTTTTATTCCAGCATTTAAAAAAATAAATTCTGTCTACTATATTTTGGGACAATAAATAGGATTTTATTCTCAGATAATCTAGGGCTTCATTAATTTTACCAGTATGCGTGAAGTATATAGAGCAGATAATCCTCGGCCTTATACAAGTTTTTTGTGATTTCAATAGAAAGACGCTATACATCTGATGATGATACACTATATTTAGGGAGAGCAATATCCGGCTACATCGTCTTTAATGTAGCAGGGCAACTCCCCCGCCCCCCACCTATTTTATATAGTTCACCCATAGTGAACCTCTTTGGTCAGAGGTCACAAGATGATAACCTGTGGTGTATATAAGCACTCACTAGGTGGTCGGGGGACAAACCTGTATTCTGGCTCTTTGTTCTTTTGAAATTCAACTGCCTTTCAATATTTTACCATGGTTCCCTTGACTCTCTACACCCATCCCAAAGCAAGATAACATAATGATTAAACACCAGACATGATAGTTTCTATATGGAACACTTTATATAAATATTTGAGCAAGCCTAAAGTAGTGACATTTCCCAATTATCACTCACTTCTTTTCCACCTCCTTTAGCGAAGAACACCTACTTTTTCACCTCCATTAGTGAAGAACACCTACTCGGGGGGCGTCATGGCGGCGCCCATGGATCATAAGCTATATGCCGTATAGTGGTTGGTCGGATTAAATCACACACGGGATAACTCGGGGTGCGCCTCAAACCAAATACTTTCGTTCTACGTATACTCTCAAACCATACATGCTTGATATGAAATATTCATAGCTAAAAATTCCTAAAGAAAACGAGATTTATATTCATTATAATTTCAATAACATTGCACAGGAAAGGAAATATGAAAATAGAAAATTGGCTTCAAGGTGTTATAACACACTCTCCAAGCAGTACGAAAGATCTGGTAGGAGAATAAGAAATAGGTCCCGCTACTAGGTCAAGGCGGCCGCTTATTTAACCCGACCATTAGTTTCGTGACATGTCTAGATGGCATCTAGATGGTGTGCCGGTTTCATAAGGACTGGACATTAGACTTCGTTTTGTCCGTTCTTGCTTGCACTGTTGGTGCTGCTTTTCATATCTGTCTGACACTTTTTTCACGAAACTAGTGAAACAGGTCCATGACGTGTAGATTTGTCTAATTCTTATGTTTGGGGTATGTCTTTACCTACGGGCAGCTACTTGTGTTATCACGAAACTAGACAACCCCAATGTCTGTATGGTGTCACAGACATGTCACGAAACTAGTGAAACAGGTCCCTGATCTAACTTTGTGTAGCTCTGGTTGCCAGTGTAAAGTGAGGATGCCAACACCCACATCCGACCATTTATTATACTCCTCCTCAGCGGGCTTATATCTTGAATATTGCATACACATTGGGTAATAACCCTCTCCGGATTTAGATGGATATATAATACGGAATTATGCATGGTAATCCCGGCCATAGACACCAGCAGGTGGTACGCCGCGGAAGATGAATTATGGACACTACATTTGACAGTTTCTCTAACGCAGATATGGCAGTACAATAAACCCGAATGCACATCCAGAGACCATATATTGTGTCTGTAGGCTATGACGGCGTTGAAGTCATTGTCTTTAGTTTTTAAGTGATAACCACAATTCTGGTGAAACGGCACTAGTCGGTGTTAATGGTGAGACCCAGCGCAAAATACCAAGCAAGTTATCTGATAATGTTATAACCTGCTGAATACTCCCACTAAACAGCGGTGTACTATCGTAAAACTAGATGAGTTTTAATCTTGGCCGCCGTATGCTACGACTGGAGTTTGGCATAGTGATTTCATGAGGCGAGGCCGAGTGAAGTCCGGAGCCAAAACTCCAGGAGTGGAATGCGGTGGCCATGATTAAAACGAATCAGGTTTTGATTTTATCCTACCCCAACTCCTCAATTTTGGGATATCAGGTGATACAAATTCTGTATGCCACTAGTGGCATATAAAACTCCGAATGCCAGGCAGCGTGGCATACGGAAACTCAATGTTAAGCCTATGGGATTTTATATTAGGGGTAGGATAAATAGACAATAATCGATGGTTCACGGGCTGTAATACACGAGCGTCATCGAGTGTATTACGATGTCAACCTCGAACATCTTTTCATATTTGATATATATTCAATACAAAGACCTACATTCAGTCTGAATTGGGATTCTTACATGTTATATTTACCCACTGTCTCTCTACCCTTTCGAGACTATATCAAAACGGTTTAAATGACAAGTAATTGTCATATTCAAGGTAGTATTGGCTTTATCTTACATGAAGATATAGACAATAATCGCTTATTTTGTTGACAGAGCCGCCTGTCCAAAAAAACATCGTTCGTTATATCTATTGTCCATCTTCTCCAATGAATTGACGCAGGGATTTCTACATTAAAGAGTATACCACTAAGGACTATTTTGTTAGCTCTATAGCACAAGGTGGCTATTTCCTCGTATACCATGGCTTTGAGGCCATATAAACCACAGTGTTTAATTTGGATACCATAGTCATGGAAGCTTTTAGATAATGGGTCGTGGTCAACTAAGTCACCAAACCTTCTCAATGGGCGCAAATGATGAAATCTGCACTATGATAGTATGCAATGTCCATCGAACCAAACGAGACATAGAGAGGTAAAACTCCCCGTAGCCTGTATTTCATATTAACCAGCCGGTCAGTATTCAGCAGCACACAGACCACGTGTCAGTCACGTGATAGATGACGCAGGTCGTCTGTTAACAGTAAGAATGGTCGTCTCAGACATTCTCCCCCTTACTGCTCAGACAACAGGTGCACCAAGGACAGGCCAATCCTACCGTTGATGTATTGCCTGGACAAAGTGCTGAGAGCTGCGACTCGACCTAGATTTTACTTTTTTTTACTCACAAAACGTGTGGCGCATATGTATTGATTTCGTTAAAGATAAAGCTTAAGGCCGCCTTTAAAAAAAAGTTTAGTTACATGGGTATATCCGTAAAGTATACCTAGGAACTGAAGGGGTTGGGGGGGGGGGGGGGTAAGAAATTTCGGAAATTTTAGATATGCTTCTTTTTTAGTAATAAATAAGAAACCAATAAGTTTTGGTCAAAGTTGTTCTCGAAGAATTTGATGCGTATATATATAGTGATATGTACGACGCGACAACCGGGTGAATATCACTTAGCTGTTTTCGCGACGTACATAGCTTCAGCTACTGCCGAATTGAATATCACATAACATTCAAAGGAGTTGGAGAACGACTTCTTTGACAAAAAAGAGTGACTTTCTGTATTTTTATTACCCACCTAATACGACGTCTCCATAATAAGCCTATAGATCCTCCAGATTGCTACTGAGTAGAATACGGACCTCCGGAATCTCCTAGGAGAATACGGCTTTTTCGGCCACCTGACGGGCATTATAGGAACTAATTTATATAAACAATGCACGGCGCTTGGGCAGAATTTTTAATTATTTACAAGATTTTGTCCCTGATAATTACTCGAAAGGTGAGTAATAAATACAACATTACCATGATTTCGATCTGTGTGGCCGCATTCTCCTTGTAGTTGACACTACGTAATACTCCTCGCTATCGCTCGGAGTTTTACTATGCGTCAACTACGCGGAGAATACGACCACTCAGATCGAAATCATGGTAATATTGTGTATATATATCTTACCCCTGTGCATACTGAAAGAATGGACGATGCATAGGATACAGACCATGGAGAAATGATGCATGCAATACCCTTAGTGTCATTGTGAATGAGTTCCCAATGTTTAAGCCTATGGGACCAAAATACCATGGGTGAGTTAGAAGATTGGGTTGGCGGGTCTAAGATTCCAGAAATTCTGCATACATAAAAGGTTATGAGGTGGAATTTCGATTATTATTGTATCAATAATCTTATAAAGTATTCGGCTGTAATAAATAAAACTAATAATGTATTTTTCACTAGAAAAAATAACGAAGTAATATCAGAATAAGCTTAATCGTTCTTACCCCACACTTACATATTCTTACCCCGACCTTATATATTCCAGGTAATGTGACCTATTTATTAAAGCTATTGTCACATCTCATTAACATCATATGGCTTGTAGGTCACCAGTACCAACAGAGGGATATCCAATCCCTCCACAATCAGGAACTGCTGCCTGAACTATGAGTGAAGCCTGTGGTGGACATGCGACATTTCCACACCTAACGAGCCAGCGGAGGTGTTCTGTGAAGGGCCAGCCTTGTCACAATCACTGGTGACCATTGACTAATGGCACACCTGACATTTCCACCGACCTCCAGGATATTATGCGACATTCAGTTGAACCGTGAAGGATTCGGAGGTGAATATGAGCCTACCGTCCCTCCACGCCATCTCGTGATGAGTTCTACACTGATGGGATGTCCTTTTCTATGTTATGATATCACAAATGGCGTAAGTCAATTATTTACGTATCGCTGCTTAATAAACGTTAATATCAATTTACACCGAAGATGTGCAGAAAGTCATGGTTTGTGTTAAGCACCAAATCCCCGAAGGCGACTTAATTTGCATAAAATTCTCATGAGACCATGCGACAATGCAACTGTACGAATACGTTCGACCGTGCAAACACATAGAAATTATGATATTGTCGCATGCTGGTCGGATGTGCATGTGAATTCGCATAAGACAGGGACCTGTTTCAGTAGTCTTGTGACATCACGCCTAGACAGACATCAACAGCGGCACCAACAGTGCAAGCAACAGCAGAAAAGGACTAGCAAATATATGAAGATCGAAGTAGCCAATCTTCTTCATATTTGGGACTATTATAGATTATATGTATCCCTACTCGTGTTAAAGTGTCATTGCTTAATTCCTACGAGAAGTGAGTGAAACTCTACGTGTCATCGACTGCAATCTTGTGATCTGTCCGTATGGTGTCACAGACGCCATCTAGACATGTCACGAAACTACTGAAACAGGTCCCTGGTGACTCTCAAACGACCACCGTACGAATGCCTGATCCACTGAAGCGATTTTTTTCATGGGAACATGTGTGACTGCTAAATTCGCCTTATATATTAGTAGGTTTGGTGCTTCAGCGATTGTATTCGCCAGTAATTATGTGATATAAAATCAATGTTATCAACGTTATCAAATCCGAGCTACAATCAAGGAAAATAGCAGTAACTCGCGGTTGAAAAGTTCATTTGTATAACTCTCGCATTCTAAATGCGATAGCATGGGTTGATCTAGTTATGTGATATCCACCGAATACGGAGTTTCTATACTTAATATATGAACCCTAAAAACCGCTACTGAGTAGAATACGGAAAGCCATATTCTACTGAGTAGCCATATCTTAAAGCCGTGTTCCATTGCACCGATTCACTGGAGATTGGTTGGCGATTCTCTGATCGCCGACCAGCCGGCCCTCTGTCGCCGATAAAGCCAGATGCCCATCTACCGATTTAGGGTTGAACGATTAGTTCCCAAATCGTATAGGAGTCGGTCACCTTGTCGCAGGCAAATTATGTAACCTTTGCTCGACCCGCAGCCCTCGAGGAGAGGGGTTGGTGGGTATTAGTCCTAAGGAAATCAGTCTACACCTTACGACATATACGCACACTGATAAAATCGGTGTATGGTCCACTAATCACTGGGGAGGGCAAAAACCACAATGTGTCGGCAACAAAAGGAGGTGGTTCACTAATCGCTAGTTAGCCTTGCCTAGCTGTCCTACATCTACCAACTCCATTAGGATACCTCGCCTGAGACAAATTACCCTTCGTTTGTCGCCGACAAACGTACATAAATGTTCCGAAATCGAATAGATGGGCATTTGCCTTTATGGAGAAGCAGTGGTGCGGTAGTGGAGCTAGGGGCCCGATTCCCGGCACCCAAACTCCCCCACAGCCATGAGGCTGCCGTGATCCAGTTTCCCCGTAATCGGCTGCGGGCCGGCGGCTCAACTCTCCCAGTGCTGCTCCATTGAATCGGCGCAATGGAACACGGCTTTTACTAGTATGATATTTTACGGGCGGAACAAAGACAGTCATATTCTAGTGAATAGAATAGGGGTAAAGGTCCCTAGCATGTAACTGTAAATTAGTGTGTGAGAATATCGGCGGTGATTTTGTGTTTCCTTTGATAACTTATATTTGGAATACTTAATAACAATTACAATATTACCACTATTTTGATTTGCATGGTTGTAATCGCCTGTAGTTGTGGCTATGGAATATCCTCATATATTCGCTGGGATATTATTAAGCGTGAGCTACTTAAGCGGGGTGGCCCCTTAAGTGGCGTGCCCCCTTGAGTGGCGTTGAAATAAAATCTTAACAAAGGGGGAAACTTCCGTTCAAAGCAAATTGTCCCCATAAGCGAAGTGTCCCCTTAAGAAGGGCGACCCCTTAAGTGGGGTTGAAATAAACTCTTTATACTGTATACCAAAAGCGATTCTGAAGGTGAGGTGTGCAAAGCCCTAAAACTGGAGAGACTGGTAGCAGGTCTTGGTAGAGTGGCTAACTTCCATTGGGTGCTGCCGTTCATGCTATACAATGGACCACTTACACAACGTATTGAAGTAAGAAGCCTGACCAGTACATGGTGTTCACTTTCTATGGTTTGTCACATACATCTTTCTGTATGCTACATTTAAAAGACCAAGAATCTGTTGGAGACTGTAAAGTGCCGGATACTGAAAGGTGAAGGCATACAGCAGGGTTCGCTTTGATTGCTGTGTGCCCAAATTAGGTTACAAAAGTTTTTTATGGGTTAATCAAGGCAAGCATCTTAATCATTTTGTGGTTTACAGAGCCGCCTCTTCACAAAACCCTCCAAAACCCCCAAAGGCTCAAATCAGAATTGTTAACTTAGTGCAGGCCAGAAAGGAAACCCGGAAAGGCAGCCTCATATAGGGAGACGTCAACATTGCTAACAACAAAAGGCAGGAAATCGCTGAATAATGCTTTAACTGAACCATGTAAGATGTCTTTGGTATTAATTGGGAGAAGACTATTTCGGGTAGACTTGAGATTCTGAGGTTTGAGGGTTCTGGGGTGTAAATAGAGGGTGTAAATAGAGTGTATCACGATAAACGACCCTCACCAGGATGATGAGATGATTGGTGAGTCGTTGCGCATGTCGTATGCATTGGGTGACGTATACCTGGTACCTGTTTCACTATTTCGTGACATGTCTAGATGGCATATATAGATGGTGTGTCCGGTTTCAGAAGAACTAGACATAAGACTTTGTTTTATCCATTCGTGCTTGCAGTGTTGGTGCCGCTTTTCATGTCTGTCTAACACTTTTGTCACAAAACTAGTGAAACAGGTCCATGATGTGTAGATTTGTCTAATTCTTATGTTTGGGGTCTGTCTTTTCCTAAGGGCAGCCACTTGTGTTGTCACGAAACAACCCCAATGTCTGTATGGTGTCACAGACATGTCACGAAACTAGTGAAACAGGTCCCAGGTGACCGACGATTGAGTGGAGCCCGGACTTCGTGGCGGTTTCCCGAGAGAGCCACGAGGACAAACTTCGGAGAGTTCCTCTATATTTTCTGACTTTTTAGCATGCAGTGATGGCTAAGCCCTGATTTTTCACAGTGGAAAAGTTTCAAAGTCTGACCTTTTACCATGCAATGATGGCTATGCCGTGACTTTTCACCCTGGAAAAATGTTTAAGTCTGACTTTTTCACATGTAATGAAGGCTAAGACCTGACTTTTCACAGAATAAGGTAAATCCAGTGGAACAGGTCAATGTCAAACTTCATACCAAGAAAAAAGTCAGCAATTTTTCAGTTCGGGGGGGGGGGGGGGGGGGGGGGGGGGGGCTGGCATTTGTCCAGTGCCAGCTGCATGCCCATATCATCTGTGAGGTGGAGGAACTGGTGGTTGGCGCGGTCGGCGCCCTTGTGATCTACCTCTGCCCCTGCAAAGTTGTCCAGGTAGGCGACTGACCACACCCCCCCTGACTATCGTGTTAGTAAAACTCTGGCATGCAGCAGCGGGGAGCCTCGCCCCGAAGCTGGGGCAGATATTGACGTAAGGTGTGCAACAAGGCGGCTTCGCGACCAAAGAGTAAGTGACTGTATGTATTGTGAGACGATACTTTTTCTAAATAAAAAATAAAAAAAATAAAAAATGTATTCGGCTGCCCGGGCTTTGGGCGTTGATTAATTCATCATTTCTCCACAGAACTTGACCGTGATTGGTCCAGGTGATCACGTGATTATTTTTTCGGTTTTTCATTGGCTGGAAAAACAAACAAAGAGTGGCGCGGAAATAATCTGGCCTATCAGAGTATGGCTTGCATCCCTGGCTGCCGTTCAACTGGATCCACCGCCTCAAGAGCCAGGCCCCTAGGGGTCTGAATACAATGGACAGCAGATATGGCTAGACCACCACAATGCCACGTCGAAAATCTTTTTCCCATGGAAATAATGAGGCCCTCGAACTCCAAAAAGAGGAGGGCCACATTCTCGTTCATTTTTCCATCCCCCGCCAGGGAGGAGAAATTGGAAAAATCTTTTTAATCACAGATATTGATGTAATACTCGTTCCAGAATCCAAGGAGTGGGAGGTCAAGGTGGTCGATCTGGAGCTGCCTGTACGCTCGGGACAGGTCGGCTGCCCAGAGGAGGGCTCCTCTCCCGAGGAGAGAGAGTTTGGTTTTTAGGTCCTGGATAGAGGGGAAGGTTATTTTGTGAGGACACCCTTCCTGATGTTGGGGAGGGTGTAAGTGTTCACGCTATCGTTCCTAGAGAATGAAAGATCAATAATCACCCTCCTGCTTTTTGAGGCCTTTTTCTCCCTGGTTAGGAGTGGGGAGGTAGGTGTGAGTCCATGGAGTTAAATAGAACTGCACTGAGAATCGTATAAATAGACAATAATCCACGAGTTTGGATGTGCCTGCATCGTCATCGAGGCGAAGCCGAGTGACGATGCAGGCACATCCAGCTCTATATTATGTACATTGGTGATTATGTGTTAATGGGGGGAAATGGGATAATGAGTGATGAGGATCCCCGCTTCTTGGCTGACCACTAGTTCGATTATGTCTAACCCAACTACTGTGCAGCTCAATCAAATGTGTCGTAAAATTTGTGTCTCAAATGTTTTTTTAGAATACCTAGACTTCCATCCATTTTGGGCATTTCTGGGCCTGGTGGGCGTTTCCGGAGTCCAGATGAGAAGTGGTGATGCATGCCATACCCACCCTCATAATCTGGATCCGGACCTCGTCTAAACACTATAGCCTCCGGTAAGCTATCTGGGCGAGTACCTCCTCAGAGAAACTCTGGACGCCCGCAAACACGAAGTCCTTCGCATCCTCCACGATGTCTCTAAAGGCTGTACTCCATCAGGCCGATTTCTCACCCGATCAATTGTTCCTGGGCCCTTAAGAGGAAGCTCACGTATTGTAATTTATTTAATTCTGATAATAATAGTTTAATAAATGATCATTTTCAAAGATTTGAGAAATTCTAGGGCATCCGATAATGATCGGCGATTGTCTGGCTACAGAATCGGCTACCGTCAGTCCAGTGGAACACCCCCTTAAGGTGCGCATTCATTTACCGGCAATTGAAGGGGAGGATATCGTCGTTGTCTAGCAATCGTTGAAAACCGAAGAAATACTCTCTCATAGAGAGGGACCCTAGGGAGGTTTTCTTGTGCTTCCTCCCTCTGGTCACATACTCGTGAGGAAAAACACGTGAATTACCTTGGGAGTTAAGCAAAGCATGGGACCGGAGTAGGCGCTGTACTTGGTCCTCAGTTGTTGTTGCGGCCAACTCAGGTGTTGAGGTGACGCTCTTCTCGACTCCACATTTACAAGTGTCTTCCAGATTTGCCCTCCTTCGTTTTGCAGCCCTGGGACCTGTTTCACTAGTCAGTGACATGTTTAGATGGCGTCTACATGGTGTGTCTGAACTAGACATTAGACTTCGTTTTTCCCGTTTTTGCTTGCACTGTTGGTGCCGCTTTTCATATCTGTCTAACACTTTTTCACAAAACTAGTGAAACAGGTCGATGATGTGTCTAGATTTGTTTAATTCTTATGTTTGGGGTCTGTTTTTCCTTAAGGCAGCTACTTGTGGTGTAACGAAACTAGACCAACCCAATGTCTGTATGGTGTCACAGACATGTCACGAGACTAGTGAAACAGGTCCCTGGTGATCTTGGGGCTGGAAGACCTTGACCGACCCATGCTGAAATTTTGGGCGTCGGGGAATTCTGGAGGTTTGGGGTAAATGGAAAGGAGATGCGTGTAACATTTCCTATTGAGTCTGTTGGAGGCGGGTGACTGAGTCACGTGGGGACGCGGGGATCATGTAGTTTGTAAGAACTCCGGGTGGAGAGTGAAACCCCTCCCGCTCACATTACCCCATATCCCTGGATGAACGAAGAGGAGGCCGTAGTGGGCTAATAAAATTTTATTTAATTTTATAAAGTCTTATTAATGTGAATAAGTGATAATACATTATTACCATGAATATTGATAATAACAATGATAATAGATAATTGACATATATATGTTTTATGTCAATTATAATGAATATGACATAATAAGTATAGTATTTATGAGTTATTAAATAAGTGTGTAATAAAGTAATAATAATGTAATAGCCCTACGAGGGAAGTGAGTAGGAGAAAGTGGTGAGGGTGGGTGGGTAGAAAAACGTACGTCTGTTCGGTGCGAGTGCAGAGTGAAGTGTGAGGCAGAGCTGAGTGCGCTGGTTTCGCAGGTTGACGAGCGGTGCAGAGAGAAAGCGACAGGTGGCGCAGGGGTGCGCTGAGTGGTGAAGTGCGTCACTAGGGGGGGGGGGGGGGGGGGCAATGACCACTCCTGACCATAGGCCATGAGTAACCAAATATTCCCAACGAGTTGGGGATAATGGTAATAGTGGACTAATAATAATAGCAATAATAATAATAATGATAACAATAGAAATAAAGAATTTTTAAAAAGACAGAAAATCTAGGTGTCAGTTTTCACAGCTTCGTTATGATTCCTGTCATTTCCGCAGCACAAAAGTGTCCAGGATCCTCGTTCAGTGTGCAAAACGGCCACCAGAGGCGCTCACCTGCCGCCGCTCTTCAACGCCCTCTGCTGCCATCCAGGGCATACTAATTGTGTGACCTTTTCAGAGTCGTCAAAAGCCCTTAGGTAGTGCTGGACGCTTCTGCAGCGGGCAAGGCCCGTGGTGACAAATGTAGTTACAAGTGGCCCCCTCCCTCCCAACCATTCTACACACTCTCAGGGTGATAGATATCGACAGGTTCAGAACCAAAGTTCGCACTGGGTCCACTCATAGAATTCAGAAGATGGAGTAGGTATGCCGGAATGCCTGGCCGTGAGAATCTGCTTGTCTGGGAATGCATCCGAGATGAGGTGCTTTTTTTTTTACCTTTTCTATTACCGATGTGACTAGGGTCAGTGGATGTGGGACTGGTAAAGGTAGCTCTTTCCTTACCAATGATGCCTCAGGGTACTCCCGTGGCTAGTGCAAGTGATGCCTCAAGGCAGTCCCGTACTTGGTGGAAATGATGCCTCTGGGCACTATTGTAGTTAGTGCAAATGATGCCTCAAGGCAGTCCCGTACTTGGTGCAAATGATGCCTCTGGGCACTATTGTAGTTAGTGCAAATGATGCCTCAGGGTATAATTTTACATTTTCTGTTAAATGATATCTATCTCAGCAGATTCAACATGGATCTTTATGATTTATTCAGAGATTATGTTCAACGTCTTTAAAGATAAATGCGGGTAGGTATCGCAATGCCCTCCATATCTATACTCAGAACTGAATTTTAAACGGGTGCTGCCATCTGATTTCATAAAAATATTGCAGTTTCCCATAGATACCAATACTTAAGCACTTACCTTCTTCAGATGGCCTTCCCATAAAAATTAGCATGGTGACATAGCATTTTTTAGCATTTCCCATTTGTACATGTTCCCACCTATCAGATTCAAGATTTATTTGAAGCTAGCAATAGAACATCAGTGTCATCTAGCCCCGAAGTCAAAATATTGCAGTTTCCCATAGACACCAATAGTTAAGCACTTATCTTTTCAGATGGCCTTCCCATAGAAACTAACATGGTGACATGCGTTTTTTATTGCATTCTATTTGTCAATATGTAAAACTTATATTATCCAGAGTTATTTGCAAATATCGATAGAATTTAGAAATCACCTAAGTACATTGTACCAGCATTTGTCTTTAAAGTGATAAACAATAAATAGTTTTGTAGATCCATCTCCAGACACAATATAGTATGAGTGTGTGATAAAAAAGATTTCGCCGTGGTTCATGCGTCTCCTCGTTCCCGGTGGGGTGTGGGGGACGCATTCAAGCGTAGCACGTCGTATTTACAATTTAGTGTGAGCATGGGAGCTACAAAACTAAATCATTTAAGGTGTTTTTAAAAGGTAGTGTACATCGTCAGTGTGGTTATAAAAGATTCAGAATTAGTAGAGATTCTAGGATAAAAAAAACAACTGACAAATATATCCATCAATTTTTGGACTAAATGAGAGCAGATCTTCATCAGCAACCATTTATCTAGGAATTTAGAAACAAAAATATCCATAGCTGTCTAGTGCACACGTCTGGCGGCTGGGTTAGGTTCGTCAACAGTCTGAGTACGTCAATGTATCATCGTTTCATCATTTTGTGGCCACCGACAGGTCGTGTTACGCATGATCAGATGGGCGTAACAAGATAGACGAATAAGATAAATCAGTTCACGATAAGAAAAAATATCATTTCACTGAAATAATTGATTATGATGGATGATTCCGGAACCTGATTGATGCTTCTTACTAATCCAATACAATTCTTTGACGTCATGCATCATTGCAGTGATACCCTTAGTCAAGATCATAACATAATTTATATTTTCTTTTGGAGAGTGATGAATGATATGGCAGCAATAGAATAGTTTCCATTTCGTGTTTCAAGCAATAACTTAAAGGTGCACATATATTTCATGTTGTAATGTTCATTGGTGATGGTCTTTTTATGTAATCTAGAACAATATGATGTGTGAGCATTGTCTGCAAGTCTCGTTTCCGTTCACCGATCTGGCGTCAGCACTGTCCAAAAACCCCAACTTAGTTCATAAATACACCACCGTGTAAATGCATGTATCCGATGTATATTGACATGTTTATATATATATATATATATATTGCGTGCCAGCGTATGTGACATATACAATACTGTTTTTTCCTGTAAACGGAAGCATAATGGTTGTATTTGCCACCAAGCTTATATAAGAAGAAATATTCCCTACACAACTTGAATATGCTGACCGTATATAAATCATATACCTGTGGCGTATATATATATATGTATGTATACTGATAAAAGAATAAAAAAGGTTCACCTCCTGACTGCCCTGCCCCCGCCACCTGGTCTCACTCCCTTCAATTTCTGACCACTGACCACTTGGTAGAGAACCCCCCTTAACTCCCCCCCTGCTCCCTCCCCCCACCAGGCTCCCCACGGCCTTCCCCTAGTGTGTGTCTACACATTATCAGAGTATTGTCTAGGGGTGGCCGGGCTCATGGCTGTGTGCAGATGGGTGTGAAAGCGGCAGCTGTGAAAGCAGCGTCGGCAGCTGAGTTGTTAATGGCAGTGGCAGCGGTGGTGGCAATGGTGGTGGTGGTGGCTAAGTAGCGTTAGTTGCGGCGAGGAGGTAATATCTGATGACACCTTGTGTGTATATATACAATACCAGCATCAAAATGACAGAAGAAAGGTGTTTTCAAAGTAAAATCTACCAAAAAACAGCAAACAAACAAAGCTGGATCTAATATTTGTATTTAATCAGTTGATACCTAATCAGGTTTTATAAAGGTTTTATTGAATAAATTGGTAATATAAGATTGTGAATCCCGCTTAACAATCGAAGCCAAGAGAAGTAGGCGCCTGGAATAGTAATATTACGCAGTTGACCTGTGTCCCAATGATATCCCCTATTTCTGGCTGACACTATAAATGGAGTGGTGCTCACAACAGACGTACTTCTCCTGGTGATGGTCTATTCCCAGATACCGAGAGTGTGGACTGTGACGTTAGTAGACTCCGAGTCACCAGACTCTGGCCAGGGACAGTGCTCTCACTGCACGAAAACCATCATTTTACATATGAATGCGCCCGGCGTATATAAGTAGGTATTTTGTGTCTACAAGGTTGTCTTAATCCCCGTGTGTATACACCTCATCTGTGGGCGTATATATAAGCGTCCAGTGAACAGGGCTTCACTGAAAGCGGGCGGGGGGAGGTGGCGGGGGTGGGGGTGGGGGGTTCAGGGGGAGGGCTTCCTACTGAGGACACCTGTACTTCTACCAACACAAAGGGGCAGGAGGGGCGGGGGCAGAGGGTATTTTCTCTCATATACGCCGGGTGTGAAATACAGCGTCTGTCGTATATAAGGCCTAGGCATATATAAATGAAAACAAGTCAATATTCAGCCAAAACATGCACTTCCGTTATGGCGTATATATGAATAAAATGGTGGTTTTCGTGCAGTGTCTCTTAAGGCTCATTTCCAGTGGCCGACGAAAACGGTGGAGATTTTTTGAGTTACCAAGAAAATCTGTAACTATTGCCACCAACTGTGTGTCTGTAAAAAACAAATTGGTGAGGGTAGTAGTTTTCACTCAGTGACAAAATTTTCACTCAGTGCTGGGTGGTGCCAAATTGCATAATCTAAGTAGAAAAAGTTGTGGGTCATTTCACGAGCTGGGTCCTTTCCATTGACCGATTTTGTATCAGCAGTGCCAAAAGTCCGTCTGTGGCTCCTGACTGTAGATCGGTGATGGAAAATCAGCCAATGGAAACGGGCCTATTAATTAGGACGCACTTTCACCTTTCTCCCTAATGACATTCCCCAAACGACTGAATTACACTCCTTTGCAATGAACGTTAATACAAAATAAAGTAATGACAACCTTCAAAAGTTAAGAATATTATTAGAATAATTCTCTAAAATACTGACAGATTTCGCCACGCGGAGAACCCAGCATAAAACCAACAAGTTCTTCAAATTTGATCTTGGTCGCGGGGGCCGGGTGTTGTTTACCCCGCCCCTTCCTGTGGGTTGACCCAGAATTTTTTTTTCAAATAAAACCAAAAAGTATCGGCCAGGTACCAGCTGAATGCAATCCCGCGATGGTGGTAGTTACCTGGCCTAATATCCGATGAGGACAGGCTTCAAGGCTACGACGCACTTTGCAAATGGGAACTGAGCCTCGATTCGGAGCTTGCCCTGACTTCAGATGTCAATCCTCACCTGGACGCCTCACCTCATCACGCCACCGCACTTTAATAGCTGCTTCCCCGTCTTCAGCCGCAGGAACCCTGCAGGCACAGCAGTGTCCAGCGGCTCAAGTGGGATTCACACGTAGAGACGCATGTACCTGAGACTGGCCTACTCCACAACCTTCCCTTAAAGCCTGATGCCCATCTACCGATTCAGGGTTGAGCGATTAGTTTGCGAATTGTATAGGAGTCGGTGAACTTGTAGCAGGCAAATTACGTAAACTTTACCTCGATCTGCGGACATTGAGGAGATGGGGTGCTGGATATTAGTCCTAGGCAGATCAGTCTACTAATCGGTGGCTCATCCTTGCCTAGCTGTCCTACATCTACCGACTACGGCCGACTCCGTTAGGATGCCTTGGCTGAGACAAATTACCGTCCGTTTGTCGCCGACAAAGGTACATGAATGTTTCGAAATCGGTAGATGGGCATTGGGCTTTAGTGGGATTCACAATATAATCCATGTACCTCACAGAACGTTTGTCTAAAGTGGGATTCACACGATGGGACAAATGGACCTGAGACTGGTGTACTTCACACCTTTGCACCAGTCGACTACTATTTACAGCTGGGTACAAAGTTTCACGGATTGGGGTGTTCTATAGTCTCAGGGTAACATGGCCGATTCAATTCACATGGGAAGACTTAACAGGTACATAGCCTCATCCCTACACCCCTACACAGGGTACACAGGGTACACAGTTGCCGACTCAGGGTACTTCCCCATGTTAATAGGTGTTATTTAGGACCACTGAGACTCACAGACTGGGGGAGAACCTGTGAAATACATTTGTCTCACCAAAATGCCCCTCTAAATTTTAAACCTGTTTAAAGTCAAAATCTGAACAGGATTTGTCTCAGACAAACGGCCTGTGAGGTATGTGAATCCCACCGTGTGAATCCCACTTAAGACAAATCCTGCTGGGATTTTGTATTGGAACAATATCCTCGCCTGAATTGTATGGTTCCATTTTGCTGAGATAAGTTTTTTCCTGGCAATTTTCGGCGACAATCACCTCTTACCAGGGGCATCTTGGTGAGACCAATGTACTTCACACGTTCAGACCCCAGTCTTTGAACCTAAGTGGTCCCAAGTTATATCTATTCACATGGGGAAGTGCCCTGAGTTGGTGACTGTGTACCCTGTGTAATTGAATACCCTGTGAAGTGAATCCGCCATGCTACCCTAAGACTGGAGAACACCCAAATATGTGAAACTTGGTACCAAGCGGGAAAAAGCCAGCGACTGGTGAAAAGATGTGAAGTACACCAGTCTCAGGTACATTTGTCCCTATGTGTGCATCCCACTTTAGTCTCACACAATTCTGCTTTGATACAAAATTCTCATGGCAAGGTGTTTTTACCAGTCTCAAGGAAAAATAGCTAAATCGATTCACATGGAAGGACATACATGGTACATAATCTCAGACATAGTCACAGATAATACTTACCCTGACACTCAAATGCACTTTGAAGAACATGTGACCCTGCTGGCTGGCCTCCTATTGGCTAGGTTGGGTACTTAGTCGTTAGTCATTTCCCTAAGACATCTATTATTGTTTAAGACATCTCCCACTTAACAGGAACAGAATCACATGAGATTTTTTGAACCCTGTGAGCTACATGAATCCCACCGTGTGAATTTCACTTGAACCCGTTTCAAATCAAAATCTGTACCTTGAAAGTGGAAATTCTCGCTGCAATTTGCAGGGAAAATTATGTGTCTCAGGAATATGGAACTCTACAACTTAGATGAGGAGATTATGTTCGAGTACAGAACCTCAGCAGGATTTCTTTAAGACAAGTACCCTGTGAGGTACAGGAATCTCATCCTGTGAATCCCACTTCAAGTGCGATTCGCACGGTGGGATTCATGTACTTCACAGAGGGTTTGTCTGAGACAAATCTTGCTGAGACAAGTTACATGATTGTAACACCCCTCAACTCAAGTGTAATTAGGTCCAAGGGTGATTGCTAACTGTGACTATGTCTGAAATTATGTACCAAGTGTGTCCTCCTATGTGAATCAAATTAGCCATTTATCCTTTAGACTGATAAAAGCATTTTGCCATGAGAATTTAGTTCCAAACGAGAAATGTCTGAGACTAGGGGAAAGGTTTGAAGTTCACCAATCTCAGGTACGTGGGTTTCTACGTTTGAATCCCACTTTAAGTGGGATTCACAGGGTGGGATTCACGTATCTCACAGGCCGTTTGCCTGAGACAAATCCTGTTGAGATTCGGTACTGCAACACAATCTCCTCATGTGAATGACAGGGTTCCATTTAGCTGAGACAACTGTTTTTTCCCTTGCAATTGTCTGGGACAATCACCCCTAACAAGGAACATAATCTCATGAGATTTTGACTTTAAACGGGTTTAAAATTTCCACACAGGGAAGTACCCTGAGTCGGCGACTGTGTACCCTATGTACCCTGTGTACCCTGTGCAAGGGTTTAGGGGTGAAACTATGTACCCGTTAAGTCTTCCCATCTGAATTGAATCTGCCATGTTACCATGAGACTGTAGAACACCCCAATTTGTGAAACTTTGTACCCAGCTGGAAATAGTAGCCGACTGGTACAAAGGTGTGAAGTACACCAGTCTCAGGTCCATTTGTCCCATCGTGTGAATCCCACTTTACATAGGTGGATGCTGCTAATGGATGTCAATAGGCGGCCACGTAGTTAACCCTTTACTCAGGTGAAATGCCTCAAACCATTCCCAGGCGAAAACCACCACATGGCCACCGCCATTGGAATCAATTTTTCATTGGATTGTCCCATTAAGTCAATTTTAACAAGAGATGTTTTCTCAGAACCAAGACATTGTCTTTGGAGTGACGACTGTTGACGCCAAGATGAATTGTCTAAGAACATTTAGAATTCATCTAAATGGTGATACGATTTCACGTGTCAACAAAAATATGAATTTTTGAGCGAGGGATATGCTGCGAAGCAGTACTATAGAGGAAACCTGTGAAGGTTTAACGTCAGAGATTATATCTGATCAAGTTTGAGTTGCATAGTAATTCACAAGGTGAAATATGTAGCGAGATAAACGGGAAGTAATAGTTCTAACCATAAACTTGAATAGGTTTCTCAATTTATCTCACATTTCCCATTGGCTAATTGGTTAACCTCTGTGGCATAATCCCCCCCCCCCCAGAAAGTCTGGTGGTGGTGCCACTGACTGTGCCTTGGTATCGAAAAATCAATGAGGGCAGTAGTTTTCACTCAGTGACCAAGCTTTCACTTAGTGGTGAGTGGTGCCACATTGCATAATCTAAGCAGAAAAAGTCGTGGGTCATTTCACGAGCTGGGTTATTTCCATTGACTAATTTTGGCTCAGCAGTACGAAAGGTCTGTCAGTGGTTCCTGACTCTAGATCGGTGACGGGAAATCGGCCAAGGGAAACGGAACTAAAGCCTTAAAGCCAATGCCCATCTACCAATTTTGGAACATTTATGTACGTTTGTCGTCGACAAACGGGAGGTAATTTGTCTCAGGTAACCCATCCTAATGGAGTCGGTAGATGTAGCACAGCTAGGCAAGGCTTCCCACCGATTAGTGAACCACCCCCTTCAGACGTCCTTTTGTCGTCGACAAGTTGTGGTTATCAACATGTTGTCAGCGACAACGGAACGTTGGGAAAGGGGGGTTGATTGGTTGGCCGACAAGGGCCAACGATGGACCTTCAATAATCGCTTGGTGAGGCTTGTAGGGGGTGCCACACTTGATTTCTTTAGTTTTTGCACTCCCGCACCGATTAGTGGACCATACACCGATTTTATCAGTGTGCTATATCTTTTCTTCACCATAAAAAGTAATATATCTAACTCAGTCGGCGGGGTGCATAATTGTATCTCTGTCGGTAGGTGTAGATTGATTTGCTTAGGACTAATACCCTCTACCCCCTCTCCTTGAGGGTCGCGGGTCGAGCGAGGTATTACGTAATTTGCCTGCGACAAGGTGACCGACTCGTATACGATTTGGGAACTAATCGTTCATACCGAAATCGGTAGATGGACATCCGGCATTAGCACTAAACATTCTGTCCAGAATAAGCTGAGATGCCAGGTCGTGTTCACTTAGTCCCAATGATGTTAAATTGAGGAAACACGCGATGTAATGTCCGTATTCCATTATCTGACCATGCATTCTTATGCCACTGAGCTTTCGACACTATGACAAACATTCCGACACACACCGACACACTATACAATACAAAATCTTTCATCTTTCTGACAATGCGGTAATTTAGTGTCGCATTCTGAAAAAACTCTATGGGCCTGTTTCCATTGCAGTAGATTTTGTGAGTTCTATTATTTACATTTGGCATTAGCAGTACTAAAGGTCCGTCGGTGGTGCCTGACTGTAGATCGGTGACGGTAAATGTAAACGGGCTATTAGGAGAACTCAACAAATTGTCACCGTTTTCTTCAACCAATGGAAAAGGGCCTTAAGACATTGAATTAACAACCATCCGACAAGGCTATGATACAGAACTCACATTGCAATGTCATAGCCATGTAGCAGTGTGTGGCAAGCAGTGGGGCATGGCTTAACCTCCTCTGTTTGCAGCAAGATGTCTCTCGCTATAGGCCCTTTTCTAATTTGGAGCAACACTTTCGACCTTGGATCACTACTCTGCGATCCACAAAACGTGAGGCAACGACCCCCTTGTGTTGCAAAATTCAGGAAATGCCACCTATAATCTTCCATAGTGTAAACGCTGGGTAAAGCTGCGGAGAAAGTCCTCCCATTTAAGGTCCATTTCGATTGGCCGACAAAAATGGTGTAGATTTGTTGTGTTCTCCTAATAGCCTATTTACATTTGGAATCAGCAGTGCTAAAGGTCCGGCGGTGGTGCCTGACTGTAGATCGGTGATGGCCAATGGAAGTAGGGTATTAGGAGAACACAAAAAATCTACAACATTTTTTTCAGCCAATGGAAACAGATCTTATGTCTGATAAAGGGAAGGAAGGCCTAGCCTGCCAAACAGAGGAAGTAAACAGAGCCCGACCCCAATAAAGAAGTACAGCAAACTGGACACCGTCCACTGGCAACTGTTCAGCAGTCGGGTAATCGTGCCAGACTTCAAAGGAACACGTCCTTTTGTCGAACATTTCTCACGGTTACTCTGCTTTACCTACATTGTCTGGCCGTCCCATGTACACTATATTCCACATGGGGATATTAGTGTATCAATATTTGACCACAAATGCCGTGTGGATCACCACGAAAACCTACGTGTTTATGGGAACCAATTAGCATAATTCTTACACTACGGGAACCAATCAGCATGATTTTTACACAACAATCGGAAGTGCACTGAGTGACTTTCACCTTCACTATCACATTCAATTCAGTATCCCACAAATACGCTCGTTTTGGCTCTCGGATAGATGAGGAAACGCACAAATGGATAGTTACTGACACTCTGGGGTGGTAGCGGGAAGGTAGCTCAGTGGTTAAAGGCGGGCGTCCACCAACCACCAGAAGGCTACGACAAAGCAGACAAGAAAGTTCCTATCGGTGCCTTGTCGCAGCCTTGTCATCAGAAGAGGGGCTTTACGACAGCGGTGTTGGAGCGTGTCGTAGACGTTGCTGGTTACCGTAAAAAAGGCGTCCATGGTCCTGACACACTACGATAGTGATATCGAGGAAACCACAACACTCCACGACAAGGCTACACTCATGGCAAAAATCGAACATGTTCGATATTGTCGTAACCTTGTCAGAAGCCCCCAAACAGGCCCCCGACAAGCTTCATGTCGCAGCCTGTTGTGGCCTTGTTGTAGCCTCTTGTCGGGAGCTAGGGTCCACCGACCAAGACAAGGTCTCCAATCGTAGACCTGTCGTGGACCTTGTCGGAAAGCCATTGTCGTAGCCTTGTCGTGGTTGAAGGACGTCCCCCTTTAGGGGGTGTGCCACCAACCACGACAGGGCTGCGACACGCGCCGACAAGGAAGTTCCAATCGCAGCCTTGTCGCAGCCTTGTCGTGAGAAGGGGGGCTGTCGTGACCCCTTGTCGCAGCCTGTCGGGACGTCCACGCTCCACCTAAATATTCTATCGTAGACCTCTGCGACAACCTCCCGACACGCCATGACACGCCACGACACGGCTCCAAAATCGAACATGTTCGATTTTGTCATAACCTTGTCGGAAGGCCCCCGACAGGCCCCCGACAAGCTTCATGTCGCAGCCTGCCGTGGCCTTGTCGTAGCCTCTTGTCGGGAACTGTGGTCCACCAACCACGACAAGGCTACGACAAGGCTTCCAATCGTAGAGCTGTCGTGGACCCTGTCGGAAAGCCGTTGTCGCAGCCTTGTCGTGGTTGGTGGACACACCCCCTAAGGCTCTAGACTTGTGGGTTTGATTCCCTCTGTGGTCACCTTCCTCCTTCATCGCTAGTAGTGGCCAACCTTATGCTTTATCATCCATCGTAAACAAAGACAGACTCAAATGACAATGTATGGGGAGTACCTGCCAGATACCACAACTGTGGTTTACGGATTCATACCTGGTATACTACCTCAAAGCCGTGTATGAAAAAGAGTCCCTTTGTACTATGGAGCAAAGAAATAGTCCCTCTTTATATACCCTATTATATGGAAATTACTGGGTTAGATTTACTGGAGAAGATGGATAATGAATACAACAAACGATGGGTTTCTGGACAGGCTGGCGCTCGTGTATTACTACGCATCAACCTCTCGTGGTTTACGGACGCCTTTCCACAAACCCACCGTTTATTGTCTATGCTCCAGAAGGCAGTTGTTCTCATACCACTCCTATATGGTGTTGAAACTAAAAGAACTTTTACCTCTGTAAATATGTAATAGAAAGATTTCTCCCTAAATATATGATAGGTTCGATTATAAACCAAAGTAAGTCTAATAGAAAATATTTGACGTTAAACTGCTCAAACCAACAAAACAATAATAGAATCATAGGCTAAACAAACTCCACGTGAATGCTTGACATAACAGATATATAATCAAGGGAATTGTAGAATACAGTATAACCACAACTGAACCAAGAAAGCTATGTTCGTCGCTGGATATCCTACATACAATATAACCATAACTCTTTTGATCGCATTACGGATGGATTTATTTACAGACTTGCAGTTGGTTATTTCAGCATTGGTATAATAATCACTGATACACATAGAACAGCTCTATTTGTGAAGAAAAAAAAACCACTTTCGTTGCAATTGCTTAGTAAGCTATATGATCGTTGCCTCACTCACATTAGTGTCAGAATTCATCTTTCACACCAATTGCATGGATACAATGTATATACAGAATAGAATAATTTATTGAGTAAGGAATGAGATTGGCTATTGGTTACTTATACTGAGGGACCCTAACGGGGAATCTACCGGAATTTGGCTTGATTAAGGCGTGGGTTAGTCTACACCTCGCGGCCAAGGAGGACAAAGATGTATCCGACATTTCTCAAGAACCGTAGCCGCGGGCCGCACACATCGGCAATAATAAGGCAGCTGGGCCTGGCACCCAATCACGAGTCTCCTATTGTTACTTGTCCCAGTTCCAAGACGCGAGCAGGTAAATTACTCTTCTAGCAGAGATTCTGCGCTCTACTTCCTGTGGCCACTTATATCTCTGCCCCAACATGCCTGTTTGGGGCAAAATCCGGTCCATACGGAGCGCTTTGGGGGTTATTTTGTGGTTTACTTGTAAATAGATATGCACATATTTATATGGTAAATGATATACACTCATTTATGTTATTTGTTAGGTCAAATCAAACATAGTCATAGGGATTACTTTCTTTAGTGGAAAACACCTCATATGTTGCAAGGTTTTGTTTGTCAACATGACACATGTGCTCACTTAAAGGGTAGTCTAGATACAAAAACTGTTGATTCACATTATAAAGTGATTTAAGGATGAAACAGCTGGATTTTCTATGGAGCACATTTTGCAATTCCCATATTTCCCAGATGCCTTGTTTTGAATCTGGAATGTTGGCTGGTTTCCACTGTCGTAGGCAGGTACGCAGTGAACCAGCATATGACGTCATTGGGTTGAGGCAGAGATTAGCACTAGGGCCACGAAAGACCTGCTGGGAGAGTGCAGATAAATAGGCCTTCGTTGTAAATCTAGACCGATCCCTGAAACTGGTTTTAGAGGAATTCATGGAGATCTCATTAACAACAGCCTTCCCTGAAATAACATTCAGATACCTTGAACTCATTAGAAAGACATCTGTCAAGGTCGTCATTGATATCAATGATGTACTGCAGCTTCATTCCCACGTCAGAATGTGAGCCTCAGAGACTTGTTAGAGCGAGCTAAGAAGGTTCTCAGGCCAGGGTTTAGGAACCGGGGCATCTACGTGGGGAATACCCGAGGAATAGACGAAATGCCAACCGTCCGACCGCCGCAATATACCTATAGACAAAGAACCAGACATATAGCTAAGATTAGACCATCTGTGACTCAGTGGCAATGTAGAGGCACCTCAACATACTAACTGCTGCAGTGCAGCTGTTGCCACAGAGCTAGTCTACTTGGTAGTTACTGGTAGTTTGATGCACAAGTACATGTGCATACATATATATAAATATAGCAACCTGCTAGCCAGGCGGCGACCACCACAATCTTAAGATTATCTAACAGGCCCCCGGGCCCGATCTTGAGACAGTCTGACGGAGTTTACACTTTGAGGAGATGCAGAAAGAAAACTCCTGATTGTTCTCACTCACTAGCGTCCTTCCTGGTGGCCTAATGAGTTGAAATCCGACATGGTGCAGTTCCAGGGGTGTGTCGACCACGATTAGTCTCGGTGATGGTTGTTAAGTCACCGAGTGTGTCGTATTTTTTTTCTAATACTAATAGACTTCATTAGTGGTTGAGTGTAGAAGTTGGCAGCAGGAAACATGCAGGTTAATGAGACGATAGACCTGAACTAGTTCGGATATAATTATCATATTTCAATCATATAAACTGTAAAGTAGATGAGAACTTCATTACTGTGTGAAGTCCTAAATATCAGACAAGATCATCTCGAGCTAGGCCAGACTAAACATTTAGAAATTAGTGGGGTTTTTTTGGTTGTTTTTTTTCCATCTTTATACTGCCGTCTGTACAACTACGAGTAGCTGGCCTGATCACAGAGGCAGTCACAATGTTACATTTATCGGCTGGCTAGCTATCAATTAGCCAGTGTATACTTCGATGAGACAATAAAGCATCAAGTACAATCAACCAGTAATACAGTACCCTTTGTTGATTTGTTCTATTTACAACAGGTCTAATATTGAAGGTAACACCTATATACGATATAACATCATGTTTTTAGGGCAATACATCGTAAAAGTGACACCAGTTTGGAAGACATATCTTATTGTGCACAACAAAATTTCGCACGGAAGGCGCCAATTCGCGTGGTGTATAGATCAGGTTGATACATAACTCACAAATAAGGTTATCTGAAATACATATTTTCTCCAAAACAGATATAAGGTAGGGCCGGGAAGAGAGCGGACCATTGGGCACCCCAAGAAAACACTCCCTATACCCAGTCAAATTCCCCTTGCATTCACAGGAGTTATAACCATAGCTTGTCCAATGTCCAGTGTATGGTCCACAATGTCCATAGCTTGTCCAATGTCCAGTGTATGTTGGATGAATTACAAACCAAAATAACTGATGTTTCGTTGGCAAATCGATCAAGGAACGTCCATGCAGAACGTAAAGCCCAACACACATCCACCGATTCCAGAACATTGATATACCTTTGACGGAGAGAAAGTGATGGTAATTAGTCTCAGGCGGGGCATCCTAACAGAGTCAACCCCACTCACTAGATGTAGGACAGTTAGGTAAGGGTCAGCCAACGATTAGTGAAATACCCTCCTTGAGATGGTCTTTTGTCATTCACAAGATTTCGTTCGATGTTCCTAAATCGCTAACCGAATGTTTATCAACATGTTCATAAATCTAGTTGCCAACAACAGAACATTGGTAAATGGTCCCTGATTGGATGGCAGGTACGGGCCGAGGAGTTACATGATTTGCCTGCAACAAGTTCATCAAATCCACATGCACGAAACCTGTTATTCCTGTTGCACTCATTTTCTGGTAATTTCGTTCACTAATACAATTTATCGGGTGGTTACATTCACCATGTAAAGATGCTTTAGGATATTTTTTGTATATTCCAAAGAAACAAGAAACTCCAATAAAACCTGACGGTTTCATGACCTGTTATTTACATTGTAACTCGACCCACCTGTTATCAGAACACGATGTGTTAATAACATCTGTTTCTTTTGTCAACACATTACAGTTCAATTTGAATAGCAATTATTCTATAACTAGGAAGCCATGTTCGTGTTCATATAAAAGATGGTTAAGTTGCAAGTTTGAGATAAATATAGTACCGATAAAGGATAAACCCGATCAATTAATGAATGTCCATTTACCAATCTATTTGTTGTTTTCCTAAGGGGAGATATAAAATCCAGAATGACTTATCCTGTATGAGAATCTTATATTGATGTCAACCTGTTTTGTTCTATCTTACTCTGAAACAATGCTAGGAAAGGCTAGCGAAAAATGATGACGGATGCAAGTGGGTGTAAAATGTAGGATGGTACGAGATGTAAGGTAGGAAATTCTGATGAGTTATAAGGCGGATAGCTTGCCTTATTTCCACAGACGTGGAGGCAAGAGTGGGATATGAGTTAGATATGAGATAAAATGAGTGGGCAGATGTTAACAAGGAGCTTGAGGTATGCAGAAGTCTTACCATGAGCCAAGTAAATCAGACATCAGTGAGAAATGGTCACAGCTTCCTCTGATGTTGTAATTAATCAGTGCCACCATAGTGAACAGACGCCAGAGAGAGAGGACAAGAGCCAGGCCTATTGCCACCAGCCTGGAAGCCCTCCAAGGCTCCAGCCTTTGAAGCCACTCCAGAAGGTAGAGACGAAGAGAAATAGAATACTTGTAGAAATAAAAAAAATATAAAAAACTACATGTATGTACGGTAGATCTATCAGCATATCTAATTCATTGTATTCTCAGTGCATCTACTGATATCATTTGAGCTGCAGATGTCTCATCTTTGTATTCCAATATCTGGCCCATTTTCTTCATGTGTCGATGGCTTCAATGGATTACTTCCACATAGAAGTATTTGTAACTTGTTTGAGATGTTTTTGTCTGTGTTCAGATCAAGTATTTATGGGACATGCAGAGTTCCAGCAATCTTGAGCAATCGTGTTAGTTTATTTTAATTGAGGAAAAGATAATTAGGTTACAATGAATTTTATGTATGGATTTGGAATAACTAATCATGGATGCCAGGAATATGTTTCGATATGTACCGTCACAATTTATCAATCTATTTATCCTTCATATTGTGTGGATTGGACCAGACAGAGAAGAAATAGAAAACTGTCACAGTAGAAGCAATATCATGCTGCTGGATTTATGAAGAATAATTAATTGACATTTCAATTAAATCTTAATTACACCAGTCCTACAATCTGCCAATTTATCATCTAGACATCTGAAGTCCTTCGTTATTAGATGAATCTCAATTAATACCCATTCCATCTGGATTTTGTCACCCTTTCTACGAGAGTGAATTGCATTCTGTCGACGCGGCGTGGGAGGTGTGTGGGAGGATTAAAGGCATATCAGACAATTTGGCTTGAAAACTAAGACCCATGACATTTTCCTGAAAATTTAATATGATGATCTCTAACTGATACGGAACACGTATCTAACATCAAAATTAGGAGTCACTTAGCTCAATATTGATTTAGAGATCGAAATTAGGATAATATTATTAAAGAATATATAGAAATTTCAAAAAGTTGCTTTTCACATAGTAAAATCCGTGTGATTTTCCTCAAAGTTTCACATAATATAATAAATGTATAGCAATGCATATTTAGGTTTTAAGATTTATAGCTCACCATGCTTGTTTTAGAAAGAATCAAATAAAACCATATTTTCCAGTATATTTCCTATGCAAATCAAGGAGATTTTAATTTGCCTACTTTACCAATCAAGATAACATAAACTGGGCAGAACATTATCTTCACTTATGTAGAATTAGAATGAATCACAAAGAACAACTTTTGACTGATAATTGACAATATTAAAAACATCACCAGGTAACGCCACCGTGA
Organism: Alentia gelatinosa; assembly: GCA_950022655.1. Taxonomy (NCBI): domain Eukaryota; kingdom Metazoa; phylum Annelida; class Polychaeta; order Phyllodocida; family Polynoidae; genus Alentia; species Alentia gelatinosa. The sequence continues at coordinate 15,995,217 of OX465580.1, read as the reverse complement.
ATTGTAGGATATGCCTTTAAATGTGGAATCCATGTGAAGGTGGCGACAGACAGGAGCCCATTGGGATTATGTTATGAGCAGCTCAGTGTTGGAGCTGCTCAACTCCCTTTGTTCCCAGATGAAAAAGGCATGAGTAAAGGTCAGTCATCACTTACTGTTTAACCCTTTCCCTGCAGCACCCAGTTCCCTGTCTCAGCCTTACATGGCAGGCATTACCTGCATAAGCAGCCCTTAGGGGAAATAGTAATGTTACATGATGTGTCATGTAATTTGAGTAATTTTGCTTGGTAACTGATGATGCTTTGTCAATATGGCTCTTATACTTTGTCAAAATTTCTTTTAATTCAAACAATTATTTCTTTTTAATTGAATTTTGTATGTAAGTATCAATGACGCCTGTAAAAAAAATTTAAAAGATTTTTTGAAAGATTTCTTTTTGGAAAGTCTTGGAGGCATGTTCCTGCTCTAGCCAGGGGAATGCCTGGAGGCATCATGCTGCAGTAGAGGTTTAACCAGGCATGCCAGGTGGAGAATGTCTACAACTCATCTCGTCTCTTTCATATTACACGTTCCTGGCTGTCATTCTATATTAGAGTTATCCGGGATATTATGACTTATAACGTTGTGGTCCAGGTGCCTATATGCTGACGTAGGTGTGCCTCAAACCGGGGACACACCAAGCGAGAAACAGTAATTTTCGGAATCGCCAACACCAAATGGCGTGCATGAAAGCTATTTTTGTCATATTTCACATGATTATTGCTTCCAAGAAGTTAGATTATCTATGGGCGATATTAGTGTGAAAATATAACTCACACATATGCTACTTTGTGTTTGCGATCACCGCCTTGACTCGCTTGGTGTGTCCGCGGCATAACCTCCAGTTAAGGTGAACGAGGATAAGGAAAGTTATATAACGTCCATATATATACTTCTGCTCAATATCGGTTCCCATATTTCCAAAAAATGAACTCATTCACATCTTGAATAAATAGCTTTAACCATCTATATCAGAAGACTGTGAATCTCCTCATACTGGTAGAACTAGTAGATCCTGTTGGGAAGAATAATAACAGCAGGGTGTGTTAGAAATGTTCAGAATATTCCTTGGTTTTTTTCAGGTCAGAGCTCTACGGTCAATTTTCCCCGTATTCTAATCACTTGTTATGATCTTCAATGTGATTTAGCTGATTATCTCACCCCGGTTTCTCCCCCTAGACTAACCATTGGGACGAGTACTCTTTGCACATGGAGTATCTAGAAAAGAAATACTCAATGGGGGATTATTTCACAAATATTAGCCTGTCAGCCAATATATGGGATGATATAAAATCAGAAAGCTATTCAAGTTTATGGTAAAAGCTTAATCCCATCTTGTTTGAATCGCTACGTAGTTCACACGGCTTCGCCTTGTGAATTAGATTGCAATTCAATGGGATACGAGCTTTCACCTTAAACTTTGACAGGTTTCTTCTATAATCCTTACTACCAGGTTCCACCTCTAAGGCTGTGAACAGAATCCTTTAGCTGAATCCTTACTATCAGGCATCACCTTGAACCAAGCGTTTACACTAGAGGACTAAAATGTGATAAATGTAGATCGCCTAGCAAATAATCGCCAGGTGGTGCTCAATTACGCAAAATCGCTCCAATAATCGACATACTAAGGATTTCCTCAAGTGTTCACACCTTTCATATGTACCGATGTTTAGCTACTGATAGCAGAAACTTGTCTTGGGCTCGTTTCTCCTATAAATATTGAAAAAGCGTTGCTCCAGTAATATCGCATCGTATCGTGCAGTGTCGACATTTTCACGTTGTATCGCTACCTTTTGCAACACCGCATTTACAGTGTTTTAGGTGAAAGGTTCATAAGAGTTGGATACTAATGGCAACATAAGTACGATGTGGTCCACAAAAAATTTGGAGCAACACTTTCGACCTTGGATCGCTACTCTGCGGTCCACAAAATCTGAAGCAACGACCCCATTGTGGTTCAAAATCCAAGAATCGCCACCTATAATCTTCTATAATGTAAATGCTGGGTAAAGCTGCGGACAAAGTCCTTCCATTTAAGATCCGTTCCCATTGGCCAACAAAAACGGTGTGGATTTCCCTAGTTCTTCTAATACCCCATTTGCATTTTGCATCAGCAGTGCTAAAGGTCCTCCGACTGTATATATCTGTGATGGCCAATGGAAACGGGCTATCAAGGCCCTTTTCCATTGGCCATCGAAAATGGTGTAGATTTGTTGGTTCTCCTCATAGCCCATTTACATTGACCATCACCGATCTACTGCCAGGCACCACCGCCGGACCTTTAGCACTGCTGATGCCAAATGTTAATAAGCTATTAGGAGAACTCATAAAATCTACACCGTTTTCGCTGGCCAATGGAAACAGGCCTTTAGGAAAACTAAAAAAGAAATCTTCACCGTATTCATCGGCCAATGGAAACAGGCCTTTAGGAAAACTTTTAAAAAATCTTCACCGTTTTCATCGGCCAATGGAAATGGGCCTTACCTCGCCAGAAGGTGAAGCATGCCTATTGGAAGAACCGATGGTAATTCACTTGTCCTACCGCAGACGGCATTGTGGGATGCCGCTAATGCTAAAGGCCCCAGTGAACAAAAGGATCCACTTTGGCTGGCTCTATCCTGCCTAAAGTAATTATGTGACTTTCAAAGGCCATTAACTGCCAACCAAAATGTCTGACACAGCACAAAGGTGCTTTCGAAGATACTTAGTGAGTTGTTTTTACGTCCCTTGTATCTGTGCGTGGCAGGCGATGGGAATATCCGTCAACAAACACTGTTTACAAACAAATTGTTTAAACATGGTTGTTGTGCAGGTGGGTGTCAAAAAAGGAGTTTCATTTTGAATAGTTGAATGAAGGATACTTTCCAAATATTGATGATACATAAGGGAATTAAAAGATACTTGTTTCTCATCACCATTATTTTTCCCTTTTTTTGCTGGATCTTAGATGGCTTTTTGAAATACAAGTAAAATAGTTTGACAATAGGTGGCAGCACAGAACTATTAGTTGTGTAAGCAGTATGAATGAATACAACAGTTTTTGGAATACCAAGATACCACATTGAATGCATCCCTGGCATCAGGAGCTTCAATTTGATACCAAATACACATATCTGTTATGATATCTATAAACATAACAAACATAATAATAATAAAAATAATGATAATGATAATAATCAGCTATGGTTTTACGATTTCTGTCAGTACTATGTAATAATGAAACAATAATGAAATGATTGTTTAAACCTCTTTCTTGCCACCTTTATATGACCGTTTGTTTTAGAAAGCTATTTTCCGGTGAATTTGGGTTCAAAGGTCATTCAATATGGCCTAAACGGGAAATAATAATGCTTCATTAGGCCCAAGTCGATCTTTAACATTTCCTTTGCAATTATTTCACTCTTGATTAAAGATCCGATTGTTTTCTTAGAAAAGAGTTCCTCCAAGCCATTATATAATTTTTGAAATAATTGTTTTCGTTTCCGCCATATTGAGGATAAGAAGTTTAGTTGGAAGGCCAGTTTTATTTGGGCCCCACCTCAGATCAAAACAGAGATTCTTAATTCAATAATTTCAGGTGACTGAACTCTGGCTTCTCCCAAGTTTAAGTCATCCATTGTACCAAATGTCAATGGCGTACGCACGATTCGTTATTTGTGGAGTTCAGATTAATCAGATCTTTCACACTTCTAAAGCTCAATACACATCTACCGATTTCGGAACATTGATGTACCTTTGTCTGCAACAAAGGAACAGCAAAAATCTGTCTAAGGCGAGGTATCCTAACAGAGTCGGCCCCTGTCGGTAGATGTAGGACAGCTAGGCAAGGGTCAGCCAACGATTAGTGACCCCCCTCCTTGAGATGTTCTTTTGTCGCTGACGAGCTGTCCTTCTATGTACCTAAATTGGTTACCAAAAGTTTATCAACATGTTGATAAATCCAGTTGTCGATAGTAGAATGTTGGTAAATGGCCCCTGATTGGGTGGCCGACATGGGCCGAGGGGTTACATAAATCGCCTGCAACAAGTTCACCGACTATGATTTGGGAACTAATCGTTTTACTCTGAATCATTAGATGTGTTTTGGGCTTTAACCGACAGCTTCGAGCTGAACATCGGCTACGAAATACCCGAAATTTCACTTTCTGTTGGTAGGTTATATAAAAGAAATGGTACATGCTCGTTATGCAGATATAAGTGCGTGATTAGGTACTATAAATGATCACATATCAATCTATCCCGAGGAGTAACTCCTTTCGTCATTTCCATTTTCCATTTTGACTCATCATCATTTGTGGGGGTGGTGGTATATATCCTATGTTTATATTCATTAATTCCTTTTCCTTTTTATATCCAGTACTTTATCCACTATATAAAGTGTATATTAATGTATGTGAAGATACCCGTTATATATTATTTTGGAATGATACAAGTGGAATCTAGATGTAATCAACACAAACTACAAATGGAAGACCACCCGTGAGGTGAATTTGTTTTGTAATACAAAAAAAAGGTAAAGTATGCCCTGATGATATGGAGATCTATTTCCAACAAGCAACACTTTCCTAAATGTTAGAATGCCTTTCATCGGTATGTAAGTGAGAGTGAAAATGCCCTCTGGAACAAGAAGACTTGCATGGTACTGACAAGGAGCTCTCGAATTAAAATAAAAATCCTATATTCAATACTGGAATCATAACACACAAGGGAGCTACCATAGACCCATCAATAGCAGCGTTAGGCCCGGCGTCCACCTACTATGATAGAATCGTACACCTCCCGATATGGCACCGATACAAAAGGTCAAAATCGGTGCAATATGGGGAAAGTGCAAAAATCGTAAACATATGTCTAGACATTCCAATCCACCACGCATTGTATGGGGGTTTTATCGTTGTCTAATCGCAAAAACGTTGTCAACTGCCCCGATATTAGGTAACATTCCGACGCGATTTGGATTTTTTATCGGGAGGTGCATCGTAGGGCATATCGGTGCCATATCGTAGTAGGTGGACACCGGGCCTTAGCTTCAAAGATAACTGCAGGTTTTCTAGAAAGAAAATTGAAATTATGGGTTGGTGAATTATAGACTTTATTGAAAAATGGCAGAGGAGAGAACATACTGACACAATTCCAGGATGTCAATACTCGAGTATGATTCAGAGGGATGCTGTCCGGTGGCTGTGCAAGGTAGATTGTTCAGTTCTTAGATGATCAATTTTTCAAATGCATGTACCTCGGATGGTAATGATTAAAGCAAAGAGGGGTTTGGAGATTGATATTATTGATGGGTTGTGTAGATAGAGTCAATTGATGATATATTCAGAAAATCTTATCAATTTAAAGTAATTCCAAAAGCTGAGGTCAAGACCAAGGCCACTACCTCGGAGGGGTCAGCCTATTAGGATGTAATATAGTTACTTAAAGGCACATCGGACAATTTGGCTTGAAAATTAAAACCCATGTCAATTTCCTGAAAATTTAATAAGATGATCTCCAAGTGTTGTGGAACATATATCTATCTTAAAAAGTGAGGGTCACCGTGCTAGTTTTTGATTTATAAATCAGTATTATGATAATTTCATATTAGAATATATAGAAATTCTAAAAATCAGTTTTTCAAATAGTAAAACCCGTGTCATTTTCTTCAACATTTCAGAGAGGATAGTACATATATAGTACTACTTATTTAGGTATTAAAAATTATAGGCCACCATCCTTGTTTTTGAAAGAATTGAAGAAAATCATATGATTTAGTACATTTGCTATGTAAATCAAGCAAATGTAAATTGACCTATTCTACCTATTGGAATGGGAAAAACTTGACAAACCGTTAAGGTTACTCACGTAGAACTAGCATGAATCCCAAGAAACCAGTTTTGACTAGTATTTCACATTATTCTAAAATCGTCAGGTGGCGCCACTGTGGATTGTAGGATATGCCTTTAATCGTAAATGGGAAGCACTCTCAACAGACTTTTGTTACGAAGTTCCACTTCTTAGGAAGACATTTGGTTTGAATAATTCCATAATTCCATTACATTTTAGCGCATGTAATACAATTAGTATTCTAGACCCCGACTATATACTTTCCCAGAGATATGGACTGCACTTTAGACGTAACATAAATGTTCATATAGACTTAATGAAGTTAGAATTTCTCAGCGGATCCTATATATGTGGTGATACTGTCAGAGAGTTCTGAATTATTCATCTACTTATAAAACACGGCACGAGACTTGTCAGAAGGAAAGTTCTCGAGAAACATGTAAATAGGGTAGTTATGTCCAAACAACATGCTGCGTACCAATCACTTCCAGCTGATCATTTTTATTTATTTAATTACCAGAGCAACTTGTTGACTAAATCCATATGACAAGTGGGACTTTCTAATGCTAGCGCACCTGCTTTTTCTACATCAACAATAGTTCTTTTAAGGCCTGGCGTCCACCTACGACGATAGAAATCTAGACCTACCGTTATGGCACCGATACAATAAGCAAATATCGAACACATATCGGGACCGTGCAAAAACGTAGACAAATGTCTAGACATGCCAATCCACCACGCATCTTAATGGGTTTTGTTCGGTGTCTAATCGTAGAAACATGGTCAACTGCCCCGATATTAGGTGACTTTCCGACACAATTCCTATTGATTTCCTATCGAGAGGTGCATCGTAGACCACATCGGTGTCATATCGTAGTAGGTGGACGCCGGGCCTTAAAGGCATATCCTATAATTCACAAAGGTGCCACCTAGTGATTTTAAGATACTGACAATATCAATTCAAACCAGTTCCTCGGACCTATTCTAGTACCAAATGAGTGATTTATAGTGATTTGTCGAGTTTTACCTAACATAAAATTAGACCAGTTTACATTTGACTGATTTACTAATCAATATCATTAAATCCATTGTCTACACTGTTGGAGGACACACAGAATGCTTCAGCCATTTTGACTGAACTTTGCCTACTTCCAGTCACTGCTGCTAACTGTTCGAGACTGAGGAAGAAAGTGATGAGTGTTTGGTCTGTATCCTCGTTCGCCATCAAGTTTGGAGTGCGCAGTAATATGAACGAGGCGATAGCCGAGTGAATAATCTAAAGTACTCTAAACGAGATTTTATCTTAGCCTGGAAATATGCATCTGTTTATCACCCGTTGAATATGAGTAACCGTTCTCGTTAGCCCGTTGAGAACGAGTTCCTAGTGTTAAGCCTATGGATGTTTATACCAGGCTAAGATAAAAGGCCATGTTCAGTAGCTGCAATTCCTGGGGCACATTTGATAATCTGGGATTTTATATGAAGACCTATAACTCATATAAGGGTTGTCTTAAAAACATTTAAGTCTGTTGGCTAAGACAGTATTACCACCATCCAAAAAGTCGTCCATACGTGTTGAACATTGTTGGGCCACATCGTCTCTGGGTCTCTATGGCATACAGAAAAGGGCCTACATGTACGATCCTAGATTATTAAACGGGCCCCTGTTGACCTCCTGCTGCTGTTTAACCTGGGTAAAAGCATGAAGTAAGGGACCAATGAATATAGAAAATCAACGAACTCTGACAACCTGGACCAGAGGCTACGTCACATGTCTGGCCTAGTCCATCCAAAGGACTATTAACCCACCAATTGATAACACTTTTAAAAAACAAGTTTATTCACTTCTCTCAGAATTAGAAGATCTTCCAGTGAAAATACAAAAAGCTCGTAATATAATCACAGTAAGTAATTACATAAGTAATTGAACAGTGGATGATAGATGATGAGGATGAAAGAAAGGAATTTAATTGTTTACCATCTTCTACTGGTTAGTCTTAAAGAAGAAACCAACAAGTTTTGGTCAAAGTTGTCGTTCTTCACGAGTTTGATGCGGAGTGATATGAATGAGGTGACAGCCGAGTGAATATCACATTGCATTCAAACGAGTTGGAGAATGACTTCTTTGACCGAAACGAGTTGCTTTCTGTATTTATCTCACCCCTGTACAAACTAAAAGAATGGACAACACACAGGAAATTCACCATGGATAACGAACTGCAATACTTGTAGGGGCATGGAGAACGAGTTCCCAATGTTAAGCCTATGGACATTTATTCCAGGGGTGAGATAAACTCATATATACCGTCAAGAATTTTCAAAATCCCTTTCTTTAAATCTCTTTTCGTCTCAGCCTTCTGTATTCCTGCGGGTAACACTGAATATAGAACTTGTTCGTTTTCCTCTAGAGGACAACTTTGTCTCTAGTGTTGACTTGTATGTGGACAAACGCTCATTGTATGAGAGAATGTAGATTGTCCTTACCTGAATAAAGAAATTTGAAAAAAAAAGAAAAAAAAAAAGAATCTCACCAGGGTCTACTAACAGGCATCCTGAACATGGCCCAGGCTTTCTGTTAGAGCAGACAGACGGGTAGACACATGATGATACCTTGCTTGAAGGGTGACACAGTCTGCAGCTATTCCTGGTGTGGTCCTGATTAAAACACGGGAGCTCAGGTCTCATATATTCTGCCGAGCTCGTCAGGGACGGAGAGACTCAGGAAATGAGTGCCCCCGAGGCAAGGTTCAATGATAAGACTGTATCTAGAGACCACCGGGTCGTTAGGTTTTTTACGACCACGACCAGCGGCTATGGGCTTCATTTGCTACCAGATGAGGCCTATATACATAACGTATGGTGTTTCTTTAGGGTAATGGCAATGGTTATTCACATTTTATGGTGTATCAATTAATGTCTTAACCCTCTGATACAGAGATACATATAGGACAAGACCAGACAAGTGTTCAATATAAAAAAAAAATCCAATGCTGTTACCCGACTGGGGAGAGCAAACGAAAAGTTTTTCACAAGTGTTTCAATATAACACCAAGTGAGTCGCGGTCAATTTCGTAAAGATGTTTTATTTACCACAAGGGGCCAGTGGAAAAATGCTCACAATATAAGGTTGATTAAAAAACCCGATGTAGATGTATTTGTGGTCAGGGACAGAAGATTCTAGATGTCATTGAAAACTGGATACAATGTCATTCAAACAACATAACATATTTGGAAGGTGCAAAATCGTAAACATATGTCTAGACATGCCGATCCACCACGCATTGTATCTGGTTTTTATTGGTGTCTAATCGCATAAACGTGGTCAACTGCCCCGATATTAGGTGTCCTTCCGATGCGATTTTGATTTTTTATCGGGAGGTGCATCGTAGACCATATCAGAGCCATATCGTAGTAGGTGGAGGGCGGGCCTTACCCCACTCCCCATCCCCCACCCTACCCCCTTTGCACGCAGATGCCTCACCAAGCATCACTCCTATTCCATAAGACCAGCCAGTTTTCAGGTTGTTATTGACATTATTAAATTCAATTAAGAAATCAACGGAGATGAGATTTTTGACCCCTCTGGTTACATTCGAACGTGACACGATAGAATCTCATCCAATTAGTCTAGGTCACGTGCGTCGAACATTAATTTGCCAATTTCAATTAAAACCCATTCTAGACTAAGAGGGGACCCCCACCTACCACGATAGGGCACGACATGCTTCCCGATCGCTACGATTTGAAATGGGGAAATCGTGACCTATCGGGAGGTTCCCGATAGGTCCAACAGTTTGAAATCGTAGAGCGTGGCAACGCCTTGGGAGGACCAATAACATAAACGCTGACCACGATATCTTCCCGATAGGCTATGATACCCTACGACAGGCTACGAAATTTCCAACATGTTGGAAATTATCGGGACCTCTACGATTGGCGTTTTCATCGCAGCCTATCGTGAGCTGTCTTAGAAGGAATCGCAGAAACCTGTTCCACCTACCACGATTTTGCCAGACCTCACGCTACAATTGGAATGGTGTCGGGAAGGCCGTCGTAATGCCAATCGGGACCAGAATCGTGGTAGGAGGGGGCAGGCTTTAACGTTTCTAGTTCTAGATGCAGGCAAATGCGTATCAACACCTTTAAATATCACGTAACGTCATGGTATTTTCTATCAACAATTTCACTCGTAAATGATTTTAATTTAAACACCTACGTTTATTACAATAATTACCATAAGGTGCGTACGCATTGAGGGACAATGAATAACCCCAAAGGGTTAACTGAAGTCGAATAGCTCGTTCATTGGTGACATGATCTCTGGTCGATTTCTTTCCGCCAGGGCCAAACGTTTTTAGATAGACCCAAGGTCTCAGTCATACTCCCTAAGTACACAAATCTCATGGCAAGGTGACACTTTCTGTTTTTGCCAAGTTTCCAGGAAAAAACGGCGAATTGGATCCATATGGAAGGACACACTGTGATACATAGTGTCAGACAAAGTCCCACTGAACACTTACCCTAGGACTCAAGTACTCTGGTGGGGAGGGCCGTGTTAAACTTCTGCTGCTGGCTTCCTACAATTCAGATGAGGACATTGACTTTCGATACAGAATCCTAATAGGATTTTTCTCGGACACCCTGTGAGGTACATGAATCCCACCGAGTGAATCACACTTTAAGGCTGTCCTGTTGTTATCATACGACATTGATAGGTGTATGTTTATATTTCAACCAAAGCTAAACTCAGGTAGGTCTACTTGTATTGGAGATAATAAAAGTATATGATAATTCGCACGATATTACTATCCACCACGCCACCTATCGGGCATCTGAGAACTATTTCCAAAGTGTGACGTCATCACCGACCAGCAACCAGGTCGCGGATGCCATTGCTCAAGTTCCCCACCCGCTCTCAAAACTAGATACTAATATCATGTTGTATCTTTTCAAATATCATCATTTTGGCCTTGCCCAACTATTGTACCATCAATGTTAATATATATGTCATTTTACAATTACTCTTACCATATATGTCAACCAGCAAAATGAATTTCAATTTTGACTCCAAAAATATAGTTTGTCGAATTATAACCTTTCCTGCTTTTAGCATGAGGATAGCGAAAGTGTAAATCGGTTTCTATATTATTCTCCTGTGGGTAGCTCTTTGTATATTTTAATAACTGTATGGGATTTTTCTACATACAGGTCATGGTTTTCTTTATGGGGTCACGCTTTTCTCCTTGGGGGTCATTGTTTTCTCCATGGGCATCATGGGCAGATTGTCCTTATCAGCTTAACATCAAGTCACATTTTCACTGAATGGACCAACTTTTATAGATATTACCTCTAGCCAACTTGCCATAGATATCATTCATTGATACTGGTTTGGTTGCTCTACCCCCTATCATTTTTTGCTGAACTGTAATAATCTGGGGATTTTCTATGTTAACACTAACATTTATCAGGCAACACAGTTTTCAGCCTTTTTTCTGCCAGCACCATGGTTTCCACCTTGGTGATGGTGCTCTCCATGGGCATAATTATTTTCGCCTTGGTAAAGATTTTCTCTATGGGCGTCAAGTCTTTCTCGATGGACGTCATGGCTGGTATTCATGGCCGTCACGCTGGGTTTAAATTACTTGGTAAATAGACAATGGACATATTTCCAATAAATAGACAACTAACTATGAATAGAAAGTAACTGTGTCTGAGATTCTGTACTCGAACACAATTTCTTCCTCCAAATTGTAGGGTCCCATTTCCCTGAGACATGTTTTTTCCCTATAATTGTTGGCAGCATTTACCCCTAAAAAGGAACAGAAGCTCATGAGATTTTTAACCCTGTGAGGTACATGTATATGAATCCCACCGTGTGAATTCCACTTTTGTTTTTATTCAGGTAACAGTTTCACGACAAACACTATTCGCACTACAAAGCGGCGATCTTCCATAGCGAAGTCACATAAAACGTACAATGTACATGACTATACACACTCATTCCCACATCCACTTTAACCACAACATTTCTTTTTATCTCATATTTCGAGAAAAAAAAATTGATCTTTTGAACACTTATCAATTTAAATCATCATCATTTAGCAACTATGGTAAGATTTCTTTGATTTTCATTTCACTTCAATCACGCTGCAGAGGTCAATGATCTACCGAGGCCAAAAACAAAATTTCTGTACATATTGGGATAGTTGCAGTGAAGTTTACTTAAAACAAGGCAAATTTCAGGCTGGATGCTGCATATTTTTAATGGCATGCCCAAGAGTTTCACTTTTATCAGTTCAATCGTTACTCAGATTATAGGACTCATTCTCCTTTTAGGCCATCCTTCAGACAAATTCAAATACACGTAAAAGGGTAATTTTCATCGTTACATAATATAAAGATGTTTACGAAATGAGTTTAATTTCAGACCTATGGCATTCAAATAAAATACCGGGTCTTTGACATTTCCGGTGCTTGGTGGTTTGAACCCAAAGAGTGAGCGATAAAAGGGGACATCCGAAAAATGAGGCGTCGATAATAGAAGAAATCCCATATCCTGGAGAGGTGTGTCCTGAAATAGTTCCTCCTCAGCATAACATGTCTATGACACAGGAAGTCTGTAAATAGATAGGACGGTCCCTGGGGGACGATCCCTTCAACCCAGCATTGAACCAATTAGAGGTATTTTTACATCTCAGCGTTGTAACCCGAGGCAATGAGAGGCAGTATTTCTCCATCTGATACATTCATTATAAGAGCAACGCCTTTGCAGAGCAATATGGCAAAACCATTTTACAAATCCAGTCGTTTGAACATATGGGGAAGTATGAGATGGGACTGTTTCAAATCAGCGAACCCTTCAACATCAATTTATCATATCGAACTTTTGAATGAATGTGGTAACGATAATGCACATATCGGATAGACTTTGTTGTCATGGAACTAAATTGGCCAATTGAATCTTACCCTTGGTTATCTACTTTACATCCCATACATACTCATTATTACTTTATTGCTCATAATGTCAATTACTCTGGTCTGCAAGTTCCTTGTGCTAGAATGTTTTGCTAGCTGAATTTATTCACTTATTATCAACTCATGTAATCTTTGTGACTTGTACTTGACTACACTGTTATTTGTAAACAGTCCTGATTCTGTATTATCATAATGGAAGACCACCTATCTTAGGTGAATTATGTGGGAAATATAAAAAAATGTCTATATCGCCCAACGAAGTAAGAATATCAATTTTAAGATGTGGGAGGGTAGGTTTCAATGGTTCTTATGGATCCATAGCTTGACCACAACCCCTGTCTCAACTCTGTACCAACTGAGAGGTTGGTTCGGTTCAGCCACATGCGTTATCTGCGGTGTATACCTCAAACCAGGAAATTTTATTATTTGTTCATTATAAAAGCGGAACTGCTCGCTATGAAATTTTTATAGAATCAAATAAATGATAATCAATTTTAGCTTTATGGCAATTTGATTCAAATTCACAAGAAAAGAAAATATCAACATGGAAAGGTCGCATCGAGAGTATGAAAAGATACACTGGGGATTTTGCAATTTCCTGTACTTTTTTTCGGTAGTATACACCGGTGTTTAAGGGACCTGAAGGCCAGTCCACACTATGCTACTGGGGGGGGGGGGGGGGCTTGCGATCCGGTACCTAAAGTCTGAGACTGGAGGTACTGACTTGGCGTACCGCATGTACCTCGGATCGCAAGGTATCATCGATTCTGTGTGGAGACTACCCCGCTTGCGACTGGAGGGCTTGCAATTTTAGGTACATAGGGTACGCCTAGTCTCAGACTGGGCATACCAAATATCAAATATGTTTGATATTTAAAATCGCTTGCAATCAGTGCGACATGCGGTACCTCCAGTCTGAGACGTATGTACCTCGGATCGCAAAACCTGTATCATCGTTTCTGTGTGGAGACTACCCCGCTTGCGACTAGAGGGCTTGCAATTTTAGGTACATAGGGTACGCCTAGTCTTAGACTTGGCATACCCAATATCAAATATGTTTGATATTTAAAAACGCTTGCAATCCGGGCTACATGCGGTACCTCCAGTCTGAGACTGGGGGTCAAAGGTACGCCAAGTCTCAGACTGGGCGTACCTATATAGCTAGGATCGCAAGCGCTCCAGTCGATGTTACCTTACAATCCGAGGTACGTGCGACACGCAAGCCAGTACCTCCAGTCTCAGACTTGAGGTACCGGATGGCAAGCCCTCCAGTCGCACAGTGGAGAAAGGCCTTTAGGAGATGTGACTTAGAAGACCGAAAAGATAATGCAGTTAAAGCAGAAATAGCGCTACGAAACAACGAATTATTGTACTGTATGTAAGTTTTCAACCGAATCCTTTATGGGAAGCCCCCGACATTGAGGCGAATGATACCAAAGTAAAGAAACACTGATTTATAGATCTAAATAAGTCTAAATAGTGATTCAGCCTAGATGATTGGTATTTTGAGTCAATAAGTACTTCAACTGCGATTTGTACACAGAATCGATGATACCTTGCGATCCGAGGTACATGCGGTACTGCCACCACCCCCCCCCCCCCACACACACACACACACACACCGCCCACCCCGCTCAGTGCGTACGTACTTTATAGATGGCCTCTATTGATTACTGTAAACTATCTATCTATATTGCTGTAAAGGTAGGCACTAAAGAAGAAACCAAAAGGTTTTGGTCAAAGTCGTCATTCTCCACGAGTACGATGTGGTGCGATTTGAACGAGGCGACAGCCGAGTGAATATCACATAGCATTTAAACGAGTTGGAGAATGACTTTTTTTACCAAAACGAGTTGCTTTCTGTATTTATCTCACCTCTGTACACATTAAAAGATTGGACAACACACAAGATATAGACCATGGAGAACAGACTGCAATACTCGTAGGGGCATGGAGAATGGGATCCAAATGTTACGCCTATGGACGTTTATTCCATGGGTGAGATCAAATCCATGACAAAGAAATCAAGTTTGATTACAAAGAGGCATTTATTGCTGTCAGGATACAACGTTTCAGATTTAACAGTCCCTTATCAGATAGTCATGTATTTATTTTAAAGGTGGATGCTGAATAAAAATTTGAAAGATACTGGAGCATGCTGGGTCTGCTTCACCAACATCATTAATCTCTGCTTTGTCCTTGTTCTGTTCGTTTTAGGGCTTCAGTAACAGCCGCTAGCCTTTCAATTTGTCCACAGTCTGTACATGGTCTGGTAACAATGATTAGACATGGAAATTGCCTCTTCTCCCCTAGCATATAGTCTTTATTACCCACCTGATACGGAGTCTCCATACTAAGCCTATGGAGATTACAGATCGCTATTGAGGAGGATACGAAGCTCCGTACCCTCCTAGGAGGATACGGATTTTGAGATGAAAGTAGTCCCAAACATAACTTCTTAATTACGTTGAAAAGTTTTCTAACGATCATATTTATTGCTTACATCTAAAAATAAGTGAGTAATATATATATACACAATATTACCATGATTTCGATCTGTGTGGCCGTATTCTCCTTGTAGTTGACGCTACGCAATACTACGCGTCAACTACGCGGAGAATACGGCCACTCAGATCGAAATCATGGTAATATTGTGTATATATGCCCGTTTCCATTGGCCAATGTCCCGTCAACGATGCACAGTCAAGTAAAATTGTGGAAAATCCTTTGGTAAACTGTGATCTAAATTGGTGTATGACCAAAGTGTATCTGCCTGTGGTGAATTAGTGTTAACAACTGATTATGTTATTGGTATCAGTAACGATGACTGATGGGTCTGCTCTCTAAGACACATGATTTGTTGAAATATGTATCAGGGTGTTTTTCACCAATCGAAATTGTAATTACTTTGTATTACAATGAAGTGTTTGTATTGGTCAATAGCTTGCTATTGACTAAACCTTTCCCTGCTGCACCCAGTTCCTCTGATCACCATTGTACAGCAGGCACTGCCTGGATAAACAACCTTGCTACAGCAGGCACCTTTTTTTGGAAAATAGCAATGTCACATGATGTGTCATGTGATTTGAGTAATTTATCCTGGTAGCTGGTGATATTTAGTTATACCAAATCAAATGTCAATATGCCGTTTTTACTATGTCAAAATTTCTTTCAATTCAAACAATTATTTTTTTATTTAAATATTGAATTTTGTATATAAGTATCAATGATGCCTCTATGATGCCTGGAGGCATCATGCTGCGGTAGCCAGGGGAATGCATGGAGGCATCATGCTGCTGTAGCCAGGGGACTGTCTGGAGGCATCATGCTGCTGTAGCCAGGGGACTGCCTGGAGGCATCATGCTGCTGTTAAAGGGTTAACTATACCACATAGAAATGATGAGTACCCAGGAGTTACTGTGAGGGTAACTCATACCGGCCATGTAGCTGAATACCTTCACAGTCCAAATAATTTTTTTTTTTAAGAAAAAAGTCAGGAACCACCGACAGACTTTTGGCACTGCGGACCCAGAATCGGTCTGTGGAAAAAACCCAGCTTGTGAAATGACCCATAACTTTTTCTGCATAGATTCTGCAATGTGGCAACACCTGTTACTGAGTGAAAGCTCGGGTACTGAGTGAAATCTACTACCCTCACCGATTTTTGGTTACCGACGCACAATCCGTGGGACCACCGACAGACTTTCTGGGTAACTCAAAAACTCCACACCTTTTTCATGGGCCAATGGACACAGTCCTTATTACACACTCCAGCGCTGGAGCAATATGCAACTGGAGTGACGCAGTGCAAGTCTATTGGCTCGTTTCATTTGGCCTACAAATACGGTGTCGATTTTTTGTGTTCTCCTAATGGCCTATTTACATTTTGCGTAAGCAATGCTAAAGGTGGTTCCTGACTGTATATCGGTGATGGCCTTTTGACTGTCAATTGGCATAACCGTCCGATCCAAGCATTGATGCATGTTCTTTAATTGCTCGAATATCCATGCATACATTTCAGTGTTCAAAATGTGGATTCTGCAGTGCTTTAGAAACCAATCCCTCAGTTGGGGATGATTTACTAACCCTAATGAGGAACTGATTGAGATCCATACCCACTGACAATATACCATGGATTTTGGTTGCGGAGTAATCTCACTAGGAAAAGCCGAGTGAGATTACATAACAATCTAAAACTAATGTCATGATATCAGTGGCTATGTATCGACTGCGGTTCAGATTGTATTTCTCCTCTATCACTGACTAATTTGCTGAAAATTGTGATATCATCCCTCAATGAATATTTTCTTACAATACTCTATGGGCGTTGAGTACGAGATTTGAACGTTAAGCCTGTAGTGGAAACATATACCAGAGGTCAGATAAAATACCATCTCTAACGCGAGGTTCCCATCAGAACGGATTCGTTACCTTATCAGCATCCCATCATAGCTAGCTAAAATAGATGACAAAAGGTTTATAATTCGGTCGCTTGTTCATCATTATTTGCATTTTATTATATAAGAGGTGAAATCATCTGTATTTATGAAGCACTGAGTGGTACCCTCAAAACGGACCACTAACAGATGTACCTACTCAGTATGAATATATACACAATATTGACTGGTTTCAGATACAAGCGGCCATATGCTCCGAGGGGTTGACGCGTAGTAATATCCGAGCGTATGCGAGGATATTGCGCAGAGTCAACTCCGATGGTCATGCAGCCGCTTTTATCTGAAACCAGTCTATATTGTATTTATCATCCACCTTTCCTGGGCAAGTGGCATGTCGATATAAGTTCATTTTAATTATGCACTATTTTTCCGAATGCACTACTTTCCGTATGCGCCACCCGGAGCATACATCATATCTGTATGCGCCGGGTATGTCCATACAAACTCCCAATGTGTTTCTTATGGACACTTTGTATTAGGTGGATAATAGAGTATTTGAACAAAAAAAAGACTATGGAGAAAAAATTCCCACGGGTGAAATGATAATAGTTTACTGAAAAGTTTTGAAGCGGTGATGGCCAAGAAGAATATAGTTTAATCAGACTATTTCTCCAGCCCGGAAACCAAGGGTAGTTTCATTGCTTAATATCCGGCCAGACGACGCGTTGCCTTCTGGGAAGTGTCTCGGTGAGCTATAGCTTGTTCCCAACCAGAAAAATGTTTGGCAACCAGCGGCAGCTGCTCGCCTTCTAGACGCCGGACACCAGCGACGTGCAGCGCCGCCCAGTGAGACGCGCCGGAACCAGGTTAATCAAGCTCATCAGCAGTAAACGGTCCAGATGGCAGGGCACGGGGGCCGCCGGCCGCCAGCGAAAGCTTCTACCACTAGAGGGCACCACTTTGACCCGCATGCCTACCCCTAGCGGACGGGATAGTCATTATCGATCTTTCCGATCGCCGTCCTAAAAAGACAAGAGTTGCCAACACAGATGCGGCCATCTCTAATGACGGTCGCGGGCGGGGCCCAGTCAACGTTTGGGCTTTGGGGTTGGTTGCAGCAGGGGATTTTCTGTTATTTCTCAGCTTAAATAAGCCTTGTCTATGTTGGATCCTGAACCGACGGGTTCGTCCCTATATAGATGTGGTCAATGGCGGTTATACCACAACTGTGGTGCTTTGATAACGTATGATGTGAAGTATTTGAATGTTTCTAGAGCTTGCACGTGCTATTTATAATATGTTACAGTGGTCACACTGAACTTCTAGCGTGCTTCCAGAAAACTATCCCTTCACTATCGGCATGCTAATCACTGTGACAGTTAGAGCAGAGCAGGGAGCCAGTGTCTCAGGGTCTTGGAGGCATGCCCAGCTGACCATGGCCAATCACTCAAGACCGACCCTTCCATATGTAAAACGTCCTTAGAAGACACACAATACCTGCTTTTTGCAGAATGTCTTGATGTACTCATTGCGCAAATAAAAAAAAGAGAAAAGAAAGTGGGTTACAGAAAACTTCCCATTGACTGAATGTAACCCAAACCCTCATATTACTATTCATTTATAATTGCACGCTCATTCATCAATGATGAACATACTATTTGCTCCTAGAATTATCATATAAGGACGTATATCCTACATATATTGGCCGCTGCTACCCATGGTGTATGTTATTGCCGTATGTAATAGTGTGACCTACGGGGTGTGTGCCCACGTTACTAGGTAAGATTTCGCCACCTTTAGCTACATAATAATAATAATAATAATAATAATAATAATAATAATAATAATA
Organism: Alentia gelatinosa; assembly: GCA_950022655.1. Taxonomy (NCBI): domain Eukaryota; kingdom Metazoa; phylum Annelida; class Polychaeta; order Phyllodocida; family Polynoidae; genus Alentia; species Alentia gelatinosa. The sequence goes on along the minus strand of OX465580.1, from coordinate 15,976,128 downwards.
ATAATAATACGGAAACGGGCTGACCATCTTCGTACTTCAAAATACATTTTTATTGTAACACTTCGAGAGTTATACTGCGGACACAATGCTATATGGTTTCATTAAGCTATCAGTTAGCAAGTGCTTCCTTAAGTAAATGAGGCTTGTAGCAGACGCCTAAAACAATCCCGACTAATTAACTATGACGATTAAATTAGCCTGTCTCTTCATTAGACCTGTGGAGAACTAGGTCATCTGTGTAATGAATTAACAGTAGTCAGACCTACCAATTACCCATGTCTGAGTATGTTAGCTTAATAAATGATATATGAGTTGCGCCTATACCTGTCGTATCGTACATAAGTTATAAGAATATTTTAAAGTTTTAATCCTGAGATTGAGCTTCATGAATCTACATATCACGGAACACAGCGAAGTTCGTTTAATAATTAGGATTATTATGATTTTACTGTCCAATGCGGGATTTCCGCCGACTAAAGATCCAGCTATAATTTCATGCTGTACAAAAGTCCAATGGTTCTCCTTGTGGGGAATGTGGGGCATGTCTAGATGGCGTCTAGATGACGTGTCCGGTTTCATAAGAACTAGACATTAGACTTTGTTTTGTCCGTTCTTGTTTGCACTGTTGGTGCCGTTTTTTATCTCTGTCTAACACTTTTGTCACAAACCTAGTGAAACAGGTCCATGATGTGTAGATGTGTCTTATTCTTATGTTTGGGGTCTGTCTTTTCCTAAGGGCAGCTACTTGTGTTGTCACGAAACTAGACAACCCCAAAGTCTGTATTGTGTCACAGACATGTCACAAAACTAATGAAACAGGTCCCAGGTATTATCTGAGCCCCCCAGGACGACCGCTGCTCTATGCATATCGAAATTAGTATGTTCCATATAGAAAATAGGAAGGAATCCTGAGCCACGGTCCAAAATGTCGGAGCAATGTTTGTATGTCATTGAGCACTTTTATTTTGTTAGATAACATGCTCTGGGCTTGTGAACTATCTGTGGTGGTACTGGACGGGTATTTAAAGCAGTAGATGATTTCGAAGTACAGCCGTGATACCTAATATATCATGCAGCTGCAGAGATTATGAAGTTCCAGATAAATCTAAGAATACTACTGGGGCAAACATGTCCATATTTATACACCTGTAATACACCGGCTAATCGGGAGCATCGCAGAGTATTCTAGCGAGAAAACCAGTCTCGCATGTGCGATACTGAACGGAACATTATAATATTTTCAAATGATATAAACGAAGCAAGTGTCCATATGCCCTGCAAATTTGATGATTTTTGATACGGTTTCAGTGTCTCATATCAATACTTTCTTAGTTTGATTTGGAACAGAGCTTTTAGTGGTTTGAAACAATACATTGCTATTCTGTGTGTACTAACAAACATTAGCGGTGCGATATTTATTAAAATTTAGGGTATTGTATATCTACAAATGAAAATAACACCTCAAAATATGCACTTTTGTCCTGGTTGTATCTTGTAACATATCAAGAACGTGGTCCCCTTTTTGTACCAGGAGAACCCATTACAATGCATGCTGAAGTGGCATGTCTAGGCATTTGTCTACAATATGGACCCTCCCAATAAGTCTCCAATTTTTACTTTTTGTACTGTTGTAAGTGGGAGTGCCGCCAGGCAATACTCAGACTGAAAAAAAAGTCTTAGATATGAAAAAGTGTGGGTGTTTTTTATTTTTTTGTTTAATCAGCCTTTAATTCGAATATTGCTATTGTGATCTGTTGATATTAAAAGAAAGTCAGTTGCTCTTGCTCTATTGGGTTTCTCATTGCCACACGATTGGCGTCTGAGATTATCAAAGCCTTATCTCCGTTTACCGTTGTGACATTGAGTACTGTTACCCCTGGGCACCACCAGGTGTACAAGTCACTGAGGGTTCATTAAGTCGTGGCGACAGACTGAGTGATGGTCCAGCTCCGCAGACGTGAGATTAAGGGACTACAGCCAGACGGACAGACGGCTCGCTGACCATGAGAGAAAAAGGAAAGACGTTGCTCAATACTGCGTCTGACATACTTTTAACTACTAGGAGTAAATAGTATGTTCATCCTAGATGAATGAGCGTGCTATTATAAATGAATAACAATTAAAAGGTATAAGTTAGATTGGGCCTATAGATAGTTTTCTGTAACCCAATTGCACCCAGTCAACTTGCAATTTCTGCAACTGCCTACCTAGGATCCAAACAAATCAAGCACCAGTGGGTCTTGAGGTATTTTGGTCTTGAGTGATTGGTCATAGTCAGCCGGGCACGCCTCTAAGAGACTGTGACACTGGCTCTCTGCTCTGTTCTCAATATCACAGTGAATATCACACAGATAGTCAAGGGATAGTTTGTATGAAGTACCCTGAAAGTCTATATGGACCCCTCTAAACTCTAGATGATGAATTTAGCGCGTGCAAGCACGCTCTAACAAGACGACACATGCGGCCCGTTTAATATTTTTTTCACAAATTTCTTTATTGATGCCAACTTTGCACGATCTTTCTTCATAGTACAGAATATGTGGCATCCTATAGAGAGGCAGTGGGTCTCAGCCGTCAGTTAGGCTGGTTTTGATTACTTGGGCCTATTCCTGTTTGCTTTTTTTAAATTATCTAGCAAAAAGACAGGTGTCATCTGCAGGAGCAGGTACATCGAACACCTCTGACACCTTGATATCACATCGTATTACTTAATAAAGGAAAGGAGTATGAAACTGTTAGCCATAAGACAATGGAACCTCAGATGACCACAATGTTCTGGTAGTTGACAAAACTATAGAGAAAGTTTGGTAAAAAAATGTTTTTGCACCCTGTCGCAGCCCTTCTTGCACGTTCTATGAGGGTGGTTGTGGCCCCTAAGATTCGAGGTCAACTCTCGACCGTAGAACTGTCCCAAGGCGCTATAAATATCATGTAAGGAGGTCAGTGTCAAGGTCAGGGGTTCGCTGCGAATGTAGTTATTGGCTACTCTGTGTACTCTATTCCTTATATGGTAATGGGACAACTCCATGCTGCTCAGGTGGGGCTTTGCTGGGAGTGGGAGGGGGGGGGGTGTCCATAAGAGAGAGCACTTTGCTGTTGAAGGTACAATGAATGCCACGTGCAAAAATATAGAACGATCTTAAACTTTGTAAGTGCACATGAGTACCTCAATTACCAAAAATAAGATGCAGCTGGTATACACGTTTGAAATTAAAAGAAGTGCCTAGGGTGTCTTTCATGTATTTTCCATATAGGTAGTACGTATCGATTTGAACTCCTTAAAGGTGTGTATAGTTCGAGAGTTGTTCCAGATCAAGGGATCTTTATAACATAAAGAATTAATGAAGGCATTACAGTTAGGCCTTATTATAAACAACATAGGCGCATCGGAGTTCCTAGTACCTTTAATAATCTAGGATCGTACAGGAAGACCCCTTTCTGTAACTCGTATAAGGGTTATCGTTTAGTAAAGAAGTAGTCCCTTTTGTTATACCTTTTAATGTGGCAATTACTGGGTTTAATTCATTCGAAAAGATGGATAATAAATGCAACAAACGATGGTCATGTGGACAGGCGGCTTTGTAAACCACTCGAGGTTGACATCATAATACACGCGCTAGCGCTCGTGTATTACTACTCATCAACCTCACGTGGTGCAAAACCCATCGATTATTTTCTGTGCACATGAAGAGCATAAGTGTTGAATGAAGTTGACCTCCATCGTCCCTTTGTACAAACGATTAACATGTCTCCCTACGATCTTTTTTATGTAATGTTATTGGCCAATGTCTGCGAGGTTGTACATCGTTCTTTAAATCGTATCGTCCAGCCATCGTACCGTACATAGCGAGTGAAAGTAAGATTATTCTACGGAGCCCTGGCTTAAATACAGTCGCGGCAGAGAATGTGTAGGTTAAATTAAGGAAATGATTATTTAACGGACATATTTAAGGGTCCATTTCTGACAGTAGGGGATAATAGTGTTATTTGCTTTACGGATCTTGATTTTTAAGGTTCGGAAAGGTGTGAATAGTACAACTACCAAGATACCGTGTTATGTTTAAGGCTTTTATTGTATAGAACAGACGTTTCTAGTATAACATAGTCTTTTCGAAGGTCTTGATTTTTCTTTTTTTTAAAGAGCAGTGTTTATTGAATTCCATGCTTTATGCATCTTGTTGATTTAGTTCAGCCAATCGGAAATGCTGCAATATGTATGTCTGGTTCGCGGAAATTAAGTCGGAACGTGTTGGCGCTTGAAGGATGGCGAAGCTTTTAAGGTTAATTGAAAGGGGATAAGGCGTAAAAGATGAACGTTAGGGACCGGTAGGGTAGGTGGTATCCGGCAAGTAAGAGAGAACCTGGGGGTGGTTAGTTTTTGCAATACACAATCAGTAACCCTTCAATTAACTGCCTCGAATCACGAATAGTCCAGAAATATAAACCAACAGAGGATTCGAACACGCCGACAAGACTCTTTTCTGTACCTCGTACGAAGGTTCTTGTTCAATGATATTTAAGTCGGTTCACTAAGACTTAGCAATACCTAAGGTCGTCCACAAGTGTTGAATAAAGTTGACCCTCACTGTCCCTGGGTCCCCTTGGCGTATATATAGACAAAAATCGATGGTTTTGTGGACAGGCGGCTAGCAAGTGTATTACGACGTCAACCTCGAGTGGTTTACAGAGCTGCCTGTCCACAAAAATCATCGTTTGTTGCATTTATTATCCATCTTTTCAAATAAATTAAACCCAATAATTGCCATATTAAAGAGTATCATAACAAGGACTATTTCTTTGCTCTACAGAACGAAGGGACGATTTTTCCCGTATACCATGGTTTTGAGGCCGTATACCACAGGTTTGAATCCGTATACCACAGTTATGGTATCTGACAGGTTTTATACAATGGGTATTGGTTTACTGGGTCCCCATACATTTTCAATGGGAGCTTTGTATACTATGGATAATAAAAAAGGGTCTTCAAGTACGAGCCTAGATTATTCAACAGGCCCCAGGTGAAGCAGGTGGCGCCGCCAGTGGTACTGGTGTGAACTAGAGCCGGGATGGTTACAGGGAAGGCGGGTGACCGGGGAGAGGAGGCGGCCAGTCGGGAGGCAGGAGGCCGCCAGTACAGCCGTGTCGGCCGGGAGGAACCCCTGGAGAGGCGGGAGAGAGGCGGGACAGAGGCCCGGAGACGGCCGGGAGGCGCGACTCGGCAGGCAACACACTCTCCTTGATCCGCTCAGCTTCTGAAGCTTGCCGTGGCGGATTTCTGCGGCTTTCCAGAGACAAGCGCCAACGTCACTCAAACCACAGTGACGACTGTGTCAAAAAGGGGAAAGAGACGACGGCCGAGAAACAAACAAGAGGAGTGTGTTTCTCCAGTAGCGTAATCTCCTCTTGTCTGATTTAATGAATGGCGTCACAATACAGGAGGAGATTAGATAATCCGACTCCTATTATCCAGAGGCAGATTAGTGATGGTGTATTATGAGACGATCATCAACAAGTGACAAGAGCACCGCTTCCGTCAAATTATCCGTCATACCAGCGGCAACTGTGTCTCTCACTGGGAACCTTTCAAACTGAACACCCATCACGGGCTTGTTCCATGAAGAAGTTCATTCGTCAAATTATCAGTTATACAAGTAGCTATAGTGTCTCTCACTAGGAACCTTTCAAACTGAACACCCATCAAGGGCTTGATCCACAGAGAAACTCATTCGTTAAATTATCCGTCATACCAGCGGCTACAGTGGCTCTCACTAGGAACCTTTCAAACTGAACACCCATCACGGGCTTGATCCACAGAGAAACTCATTCGTTAAATTATCCGTCATACCAGCGGCAACTGTGTCTCTCACTGGGAACCTTTCAAACTGAACACCCATCACGGGCTTGATCCACAGAGAAACTCATTCGTTAAATTATCCGTCATACCAGTGGCTACAGTGGCTCTTACTAGGAACCTTTCAAACTGAACACCCATCAAGGGCGTGGTTCATGGAGAAGTTCATTCGCTAAATTATCAGTTATACAAGTAGCTATAGTGTTACTCACTAGGAACCTTTATACTGAACACTCATCAAGGGCTTGATCCACAGAGCAGCTCTTTTGTCAAAGTCTGCTATATCAGTCGCTACAGTGTCTCTTTCTAGGAACCTTAATACTGAACACCCATCAAGGGCTGGATCCACAGAGCAGCTTTTTCGTTGAAATATCTGTTATACCAGTCGCCACTGTGTCGCTCACTAGGAACCGTTATACTGAACACCCATCAAGGGCGTGGTCCACAGAGAAGCTTGTTCGTCAAATTATTTGTTATACCAGTCACTCCAGTGTCTCTCACTAGGAACCTTTATACTGAACACCCATCATGGGCTTGGTCTACAGAGAAGCTCATCCGTAAAAATATCTGTTGTAAAAGTTGCTAAAGTGTCTATCACTGGGAACCTTTAATACTAAGCACCCATCAAGGGCTTGATCAACAGAGCAGGTCTTTTGTCAAAGTCTGCTATATCAGTCGCTACAGTGTTTCTCACTAGGAACCTTTATACTGAACACCCATCAAGGGCTGGATCCACAGAGCAGCTCTTTCGTCGAAATATCTGTTATACCAGTCGCCACTGTGTCTCTCACTAGGAACCGTTATACTGGACACCCATCAAGGGCTGGATCCACAGAGCAGCTTTTTCGTTGAAATATCTGTTATACTAGCTGCCACTGTGTCTCTCACTAGGAACCTTTATACTGAACACCCATCAAGGGCTTGGTCCACAGAGAAGCTCGTTCATCAAATTATCCGTTATACCAGTCGCTCCAGTTTCTCTCACTAGGAACCTTTTATAATGAACACCCACCAAGGGCTTGGTCCACAGAGCAGCTCATTCGTCAAAATATTTGTTATAAACGTCATTAAAGTGTCTATCACTAGGAACCTTTCATACTGAACATCCATCAAGGGCTTGATCCACAGAGAAGCTCTTCCGTGAGATCATTCGTTATACCAGTCCCTCCAGTGTCTCTCACTAGGAACCTTTATACTGAACACCCATGAAGGGCTTGCTCCACAGAGCAACTCTTTTGTCAAAGTCTGCTATATTTGTCGCTACAGTGTCTCTCACTAGGAACCGTTATACTGAACACCTATCAAGGGCTTGGTCCACAGAGCAGCTCATTTGTCAAAATATCTGTTATATCAGTCGCCACTGTGTCGCTCACTAGGAACCTTTAAACTGAACACCCATCAAGGCCCTGATCCACAACGGATCTCTGTCGACGCTTCAAACACGGCTAGTACGGGGATATTCAGCTCAGGTAAAGACCGAGTGAGCAGCTTAATAAGTTTATGACCAGGGAGAACCATTGGCCCCACACGAGCTAGTTAAAAGCCAGAAAGAAAAATAAATTTCCAAACAGAATGAAATTTTTCCAAAACACTCGCAGAGAGTTAAGGAAATATAAGCCCATCTAAATAGGAAAACAATTTTTGTAGACAAAGGTCAATGGGACCTGTACCAATCCTCCTTCTTTCAATACACACGAACAAATACCAGAAGGTGACTTGTGATAACAAAGGGAGGATTACGGTACACGTAAAGGGCCTAGGGTATAGAAGTAGGCAGTTCTCCATGGTGGCAGTACGTGACGCTTAGTGCTTGGAGCTGCTCATGGGCAGGGATGAGTAGTGGTCAGGAGAGGTCTGGTAAACTGCTCAGTCGCAGAATAACTCCCGCAGACTCTTTCAGAAATAACTGACCTCTGTCACGCCATATTGTGATCCGTCCTGCCCCAGACCCATCCACACGCCGCCACTCTTTATCACCTACACAAACGCAAACATACAAAACGGCTGCCAGACAAACACACAAATAATTAACCCAGGTCTGTGCCATGGGGCTTATGTAAGGTAAACTCACCAGACATGGTAGACTATGGAATTTTAATCCCAGACACCAATTAGTCCAATGACTAATGAATACATCATTAGTATTGCCATGTGGGTGTTGGGGTGTCCATCACCTTTGAGAATCCTCCAGGGAAATAGCCGGCACTTTACTGCACTGTAGGTACCTTTCCACGCCCGTATCAATACCCAGGATCTACCGTTTAACGGGGATTGTAACGCGGCCGCTGCCCATTAGAAGGTCTCGTTAATTACGGCCTAATTAAGCCTGACCTCCGGATGCCCCGCGCGCTTGGGATCTAAGACCAGCTGGAGCGGCGGGGAAGGCCGCGCGGCGCAGCGGATATGGTATTAATAACAGTAGTGTTAATTAAGGACTAAATGAAAGGCGGATATGATGGTGTGTATCGCGGCCTGTTTGCCGCCTGATCGTCTGTGAGGGTGTTCAGCGAGAGAGAGAGAGAGAGAGAGACAGAGACAGACAGACAGACAGACAGACAGACAGACAGACAGAGACAAGGAGAGAGATAAAGAGACGGAGAAATACAGGGACAGCGAGCGAGATAGAGAGAGAGAGGGAGAGAAAGAGACAGACAGACAGGCAGAGACAAGGAGAGAGATACAGAGACGGAAAAACACAGGAACAGCGAGCGAGAACGAGAGATAGAGAGAGAGAAAGAGATAGAGAAAGAGACGGACAGGCAGGGAGACACAGATAGGTACAGAGAGACAGATAGAGAGACAAAGAGAGACAGTGAGACAAAGAAACACAGGGACAGATAGTGAGATAGAGAGATGGAGAGAGAGAGAAAGAGATAGAGAAAGAGACGGACAGGCAGGGAGACAGAGATAGATACAGAGACAGAGAGAGACAGTGAGACAAAAAAACACAGGGACAGATAGTAAGATACAGAGATTGAGAGACAGAAAGAGCAAGCGAGAGAGAGCGATAGTCAGACAGAAACAGGCAGAGACACACACAGAAGGAGACAGTAAGACAGATATAGGGAGACAGATAGAGAGACAGAGAAATAGACAGAGACATAGAGAGACAGAGAGAGACAAAGAGAAAGACAGATAGACACACAGAGACAGAGAGATAAAGAGATAGAGAGCTAGAAAGACATAGAGGGAGCGAGGGAGCGAGAGAGAGTTAAAGAGAAAGAGATAGACAGACAGAGACAAAGAGACAGAGAGAGGGACAGAGAGGCAGAGAGAGACAGTTAGATCGAGAGACAGAGGGAAACAGACAAAGAAAGACAGACAGAGAGACAGATAAACAGACAGAGACAGAGAAAGACAGATATTTGTAGCACAGAGGCAGGTGAAAGTTCGCACCCTTCTTGGATGATGCCAATATCTCTCAGTCAATACACCATCATTTCAAGCAAATCACTGGCTAGTATTCGAGATATCAGGAGCTGCGGCGTTAAAGGTGACTGTCTGAACACACACTGCTGTTGTAGGAGACATCGCTCTGCCTGTGGCTGTGTGCGTGTCTGCTGTGAATAGAGACTTAACAAGTGACGCCTGTGTACAGCACGATGCTCATTACCACCGCCAGGAGCCTCCGGGGACGATCCATGCTCAGTGCCTGAGTCAGTGACCAGAACCGCACAGGATCTAGGCCGGGGAACCAGCCAGTCCGCCAGGTGGTGTGCTGGGACGATAAAGGTGAGCGGGGGCTGTCCCCATGTGACCACACACCTACGCACGGCCAGCGTTAAGAGACGTGGAAGTGGGACCACCGACGGTGAGACTTGCCCATTGCTAATGACAGATCCTTGGATAGAAGCAAAGATGTAGGTGTGTCCAATCAGGATTAGATTGTGCCATCCTATCCGGCGTACATGGTATGGTATAACAGTACCGACTGCAGTGGACAGGCTAGGTAGAACAAGCCCGTTGTTATCTGGAGTTCTCGTTATCTCCTGCTCTGGCTTCCTCCGGTGTATCCACCCCGACGCACCCCCCACGCCGCAGTCGTCGCCTCAGGTGGTGCCTGATACCAACACCAGTTTCCATAGACTACTAAGGCTTGACTCCGCGTACGGGGACGGACGTAGAGGACGGGGGCTCCTGACGGCCTGATCCCCAACACAGGCCCGGCGCCCATGGTAACGCGGGCCGGGCGGACTGCCTGAGCCCGCCTCAAAGCCCCGACTTGCTGTACTACTCACAGGGGCCGCCGCTATCATCACCCCCACCTCCCTCATCTCCCGCGTGCCGCCCCACGCCCGCAGGGAGGCCAGCAGGTCAGCAGGAGGGATAGGATATACATTTACTATTGGCATGCGGGAGATACCCAGCGGCTGGAGTTACCCTAGACTACTATTGAGGAGTAGAGACTGACCCTCGTACCGTTACCCATCAGGAGGTACATTAAGTACGTATTGCCTGGAGTTACCCTGGACTTATACTATTGTATAGCATATGCTTACACTGGTACCGTTACCAAACAGGAGATCGCTAACGGCGGCCAATTATCCATTGCAGCGCAGGACTCTATAGTAACGCTACTTTAAGTCTACGCCTAGAGTCATTGTAACAGCATTAATGATATTAAATCATATCCTATCTTTAATGCCGTACAGCGTGTGATATTACTGCTAAAGAAAACATTCGCTAGTGATGGTACAAAAGTTTCTGGTTTAATTATTTTAATGTTTAGATTACTAGAGGCACTGAAAAAAACTACGATGAATTACGAGACTACAGTCCCACTAAGGCCCACTTTACTTGCAGGTATAGAAAAAAAAGGTCGACGGACATAAATAATAGTGGGCAGACAGGACTAATGGCATAGACGGAGCCAGACATACAAGGGTACGGTCTTAAGCAACACGACTGAGACAAACAGGTTTATATTTGAAAATAGACCCTGCGCAATTTTGTTTACAAACCCCAAAATTAGCCTACATCTAGGAATAATTGCTGCCGTCTTCGTTGTACCTGGACTGTACAATTAAGCCTACAGGCAATACTTTGGCCTATAAAGACTAAGGCTTTGATGCCCAAATAAGCCTCGGGACACACACACACACACACACACACACACGCACTTCATTTCTTCACGGTACCTGACCGTTGACCGCCTTACACCACCCATCCACTACAAGCACGCATTCAAGATGGCGCTGATCACCATGAAGGAGCTGGGTGGCTCTCTTATCGAGCTCAACCGCGTGGAGACGGACGATGAGGCGCCGCGGGTGCGGGAGAGTAAAGGACTCCTCCGGCGGGCGTTCTCCTCCAGGAGGAAGAAGAAGAACAAGAGCCCCAGCGCCCTCAGTGCACTCGTCGTGAGCCCACTCAAGAGCCCCAAGAGCCCTGTGCGAGCTGGGGCGCGCAGTCCCAACCTGCTCACTCCAGGAGGACAGCATCACCTGAGCGCAGGAGGCCAGTATCACAAGGAGCCGCTGAGGGCGTGTAGATCCAACCCAACACCTGGGTGTACCCAGCCCATGTATGACATGTAAGTAAACTATTTTTTTGTTTCTATTATATAGAGTTTATTCTCAGAAATTCTTTGGTATGTGCCCCATCCATCGGTGAACAATTGTATATATCCACTGTGTACCATGTGCACATTCCAACGCTGAACAATACCTGAAATGAGAAATATATTCATGATATCTTGCTCATAGAATATTTGTTGAATCATGATATACCTGAAGTTTGCATATATAGGAACATCTTCCATAGAATACGATCAGAGTTGCACTATGATTATTCACTTGTATTACCCACCCAATACGGAGTCTCCATACTAAGCCTATGGAGCCTACAGATCGCTTCTGGGTAGAATACAGAAAGCCATATTCTCCTAGGAGAATACGACTTTTTCGACCACCTGACGGGCATCATAGGAACTATTTTATGTGAAAAATGCACGGCACTTGCGTCTAATTTCTAACTATTGACAAAATTTCTTCCTAATGATTAGACGAAAGGAGAGTAATGAGTACAACATAACCATGATTTTGATCTATGTGTCCGCATTCGCCTTGTAGTTGACACTACGCAATAACCCTCGCTATTGCTCGGAGTATTACTCCGCGTCAACTACGCAGGGAATACCGTCAGTCAGATCGAAATTATTGTAATATTGTATATGTATTATCCACCAATTACGGACTAACGAAGAAACCAACAAGTTTTGTTCAAAGTCGTCGTTCTCCAAGAGTTTGACGTGAAGTGATATGAACGAGGCGACAGCCGAGTGAATATCATAAGTTGTTCAAACGAGTTGGAGAACAAAGACTTTGACCAAAATGAGTTGCTTTCTATATTTACCTCCCCCCAGTACACACTAAAAGAATGGACCACACACAGGATATAGACCCTGGAAAATGGGCTGCAATACTCATAGAGGTATGGAGAAGGAGTTCCCAATCTTAAGCCTTTGGGACAAAAATACCAGGGGTGAGATAAACTCTATGCTAAACCTATAGGGACTGTGTAATTCACGGCTAGGGGAGAATGCGGACGCTCGTAACCTCCACTATACACAGAAAGGAGATTATGCATACTGAAAACTCCCTTGTGTAAAAGATGGTGCATGAGAAAACCAGTGGTCATTTTGTCTTTTCCTTGATAATTTAGATTTGCAATGCTGAATGATACATACAATATGAAATAGATTCAGATAAAAGCGGTCATAATCTCCTCGGACTAGACTGTACGGCCTAGTCCTCAGAGATTACGGCCGCTTTTATCTGAGACCAGTTAATATTGTGTATATACTCATTCATCCATTATCGCCATCTGCAGATTATTGGCAATATCCAAGACAAAGGCAAATAAATCGAAGATAACAATCGGATCTGCAGCGACTGATGATTTGGTATCGTTTCAATCTGCTTCACAGGAAATGATAGAGCCAAATCATGCTTTGTATAATATCAAGTAATATATATCTAAGCGTATTAGCAAAGGATACTAAGGCCTGGCGTCCACCTACTACAATAGAAATTTAGACCTACCGATATGGCACCGATACAAAAACCAAACATCGGAGACATATCGGGAAGGTGGAAAATCGTAGACATAGGTCTAGACATGCCAATCCACCATGCATTGTATGGGTTTTTACCGGTGTCTAATCGCAGAAACTTGGTCAACTGCCCCGTTATTAGGTGACCTCCCGACTCGATTTTGATTTTTTATCGGGAGCTGCATCGTATAGACCATATCGGAGGCATATCGTAATAGGTGGACACCGGATCTTATACGACTATAAACAAACATTGAATGAACAATCTTCTAGAAGTTTGTCATGATATACCCTATTTATCTCTTGGTGGGAATGTCTTTAATATCATATTGTCTATAGGACACATAGCCATTGTGCTGTGGAGACGGCCATCTTGCCTCCCCTGACGCTATCTGAAACACCAGGTGTCGGGACCAATTCTCAATGGAATTTATCAGAAATATTTTTGGGGCTTACCATGGAGGAATTTTAGCCCCGTCTCAATATTACCTATAGATTATAACAACTGATAACAGCGGCAGTCGATAAAATATGACGTAGCATTTCAAACGAGATCGGATAGCGCTCTGGCCGCAAAATTTAATAGGTTTCTGAATTTACCTCACCCCTCACAGTGACTAATGAGCTTACCATTGTGACATAATCCCCCATTGAGTATTTTCTTCGAAATACTCAATGGGCATTGGATACGAGTTTCCGATATGAAGTCTATGGAGGAAAATACAAAGGATGAGATATCACATGTCTATCTCATATGAGGCTCCGGAACATGACCCAACTATAGGCAGACGACCTGTACTCTGTCAGTAGAGAAATTCAAGTTCACTTTAACTCATACCACTCTGAAGGGATAGAACGAAGGCAAGACGAGATTCATGTTTAATGGTTTGGGATCGCAATGGTCTATTTTGAACGTCCTGTTCCATTCAACTCTCCTTTTTCTAAACTTTGTGAAATAAAACATTGGAGGTGAACCATCACAGTATCAAATGTTCATGTTCGATCATAACCCCGGGTAGATTTCCCTCAGGGATACGCACACCACACCACTCCGATTCTAGCGATGAATAAAACAGCTAGCGTCTATATGGGGTTGTATTATCATATAGCGGGTCGTATGATCTACACATATTGCCCGCTGCTACCCATGACGTATGTATAGCCGTACGTCACGCTGTAACGTACAGGGTATGATATCACCTGACTAGCTAGATTTTCGCCATTTTCAGGTATACAATAATACGAAAACGGCCCTTCGGCATCGGGATGTATCTGATCAATAATTTTACCTGATATTTTTAGCAAACAAAAACGGTAAGCCAGTTTCCGTATGATATTCTCCGTGAAAACATACTTGTTACGTTCAAATATATATTTTTTTGCGATTTATTGAAACACCTATGTAGCTTGAAACAGATCATTTACATTGATATGGTTTTTGTTATTGAATATAACATACATATTTATACCAAAAGAAAAGAGATTTTTGGCAAGGCTGTTGCAATACATCGTTTACGTAAGAATTAAGTAAACTTTGATAGATACGGAAAATGATTGGTTTCACAGTTAGTCCATGTTCAGCAGAGATATAACTAGGATCTGGAATATTACCCCCAGCCCAATTTTAAAAAGGGAGATACTGACGACTGACTGATGACTGACGACCTGCTACGGTTCTCTGAAATGGTGTCAGCCTCCCAGGTTCCAGCATTGATTGACCTACAATCATCTAGTCTGTTTTTATCGCAGAAAGGTAAAAAAACGTAATTAGCTACGAGCAATTAGTCAGCAAACATGTCAGTTCCTGGTTAGTTTTGATGACAGGTTAGGCACCCCTCTCACACTCTCTAAGTCGTAATTTGTACAAGGTTCTCACTGCGCTCTATGAGAGAAGAATTCTTTACGAACTAGGCTTAGAGCCTTGAGAATCCACTGGCACACAATATTCCCACTAGGTAGCATCATTGAAATTATAGGAATCTTTGGGTTACATTGATGTACATCTTTAGCACGGGAGGCAGGCCAGTGGATTCTCAAGGCTCTACGCCCAGTTCATTAAGAATTATTCTCCATAGAGCATAGTGAGAGTACAGAGTACTACTTAGAGAGTGTGAGATCTTATGAGAGGGGTACTTTAGCACGGGAGGCAGGCCAGTGGGTTCTCAAGGCTCTAAGCCTAGTTCTAGAGTGTAGTGAGAACCTTGTACAAAATACTACTTAGAGAGTGTGAGATCTTATGAGAGGGGTGCACCCCAAGCGGCGAAAATCTGTCTTCCAATACTGAGTAATCCATTACAGCTGGAACTTGCTTAACACCTGACTAATTTACAAGTCGGTAGAATCATTGAGATTATACTAGCCTTTGGTTGTATTGATGTACGTCTTTATCACGGGAGGCAGGCCAGTGGCCAATCTTTGGGATTAAAGGTTTGATGCCAGAATCTATGGGGTGTAATTATCATATGTCATTTTATGGCTATATTGGTAGACCGCACTGTAAAGAGCGAACTATGTCCAATGAAAAAAGGAAATTCCAATGACAACAAACTCTTTGTACATTTGTCATGGCATGAATTGTGTTACCAATCTGTACCATGTACTTAACTTACTGAAACAGCGATAATTAATAGAGGTGGCCAAGTATGTTGGTAGGGTTATACGATTTACTATTTATAATTCTCATAGTTCTAAGATATGTTATCAATTATATGTACGTCCATAAGCTGGACATTACGGCTAGTTATTAATATGAGCTGGAGCCAGTGGAACTGTTGCCTAACTGATTACTCCAGGGTAATAAATACCTTTAAAAAAACTTGTATCATTTGGGAACCTGACATCACAAAGATGTAATGTGATACACAGACAATAAGTGATGGTTTTGTAAACAGGCGGCCGTAAACTGCAAAGGATTGACACAAGACAATGTCAACTTCGAGTGGTTTACAGAGCCTCAAGTATAAAAACCTATTATTTTTTGTATTCATTTTCCATCTTCGCAAGTTAATTAAATCCAGGAATTGCCATATCAAAGGTTATATCAACAGTGACCTCAACAACACAAATGGCCTGTCATTTCCGTATACAATGGTTTTGAAACCGTATACAATGGATTCGAAACCGTATAGAATGGTCGTGGTGTCTCACAGGGTGTATATAATGGGTAACTTAGGTTACTATATACCCATGCCGTATATACTGTAAATACGCACCATTTCGGCATATGACGTAAAAATACTGTACGGACCGCTGGTCCGTACACTAAAATACGGACCACCTTGCCTTACACGTTAATTAACATATCGGTTGTTAAATGTTTTTAAATTTTTTTAAATTTCGGGTATATAGTAAATATATAACGTCCAGCCATGCTTGTACAAGTCACAGAACTCGATGACAATTTACAGTTTGTACGGAACTCAGCATAAATGCCTCGGTCCGTACAAACCGTAAATTACCATCTTGTTCTGTGAATTGTACAGCATGGTCAGGACGTTCTATATAATTACCATCAATGGTAACTTAGTATACCATCGATCATAAGGTGAAAAGGTGTCCTCCTACAATAACATGCGTGTACAGTTGTATTAGATAAATGGTCAATGATGTAGAGGGTGAAAAGAAGAGAAAACTTAAAATATAATTTACAAGTTCCATCACGTTCCATCTGGAAAGACTCAGGTCTCTTACATTCCTTTATTACACATCCTCCAGCTCTGGGAAACAATGGAGAGACATTTCTTCCTTCTATCGCATACGTGAAAACAATGAAATCGTGTTCTCTTAAAGTTCAACCAATTAGGCGGCCACTGGTATTCTCGGTACTTTCCAAAACAGTCAAATGGGAAGACAACAGCTACACAGAGCCGAGTGTTTCCTGATGGTTTCCTCTTGTCAAGCGATAGGCTCATTTCCATCGGCCGACGAAAACGGCAGAGACTATTTGAGTTACCAAAAAAGTGGTGCCACCAACTGTGCGTCGGTATCGAAACATTGGTGAGGGTAGTAGAATTCACTCAGTGACCAAGCTTTCACTCAGTGGTGGGTGGTGCCACATTGCATAATCTAAGCAGAGAAAAGTGTTGGTCATTTCACGAGCGGGGTCGTTTCATGGGTGAACTGTACCAAAAGTCTGTCGGTGGTTCCTGACTGTAGATTGACAGGAAACTGGCCGATAGAAACTAAGTGCTGTTTCTACTCTATTTTTCCAGGTATGGTCCGTCGGTTGTTGCCTTATTACATATTCCTATATACCTATGGCTCTACACTCTATGCTTACACCACGTTCTGGGGGGTGGAGTAACTTATTGATACTACCCAAGGTTGCCGTATACTACCCAAGGTTGCCGTATACTACCCAAGGTTGACATTTAGACCAATCAGATTGTCTCTTACAAAATTCATATGAAAAGCGCAGTGGGGAGTAAACATAAAGTGTCAAGTTACTCGATAAGGTTGAATCTGGCTTCAGGTTTGATGGTGGATGAGCAAATAACGCTAATTATCGTTATTAAACCACATTTGAAGGTATATAGGAATAGGGAAACCAAGTACCAGTGAAAGGAAGTCAAAATTACTCGGTAAGGCTTGGAAAAATTACTGCCCGCGGCCAAGGCCTTGGGCAGTAATTTTTCCAAGCCTTATCTCGTAACTTTGACTTCCTTTCACCGGAACATAGTTTCCCTCTAATCTATACCAAATTAATCGATAGGCATTTTCTGCAGGTTTCGTTTCCATTCACCGATCAGGTGTCAGTGTACCGAAAAATCGTTGGTTGTTACCGGCTGCAGATCGGTGCAGAATATTTAGCCAATGGAAACAGGCTTCATATCTGACAGCAGGTTCTGATGGCCGACGAAAACGATGTAGGTTTCTTGAGTTCTCTTAATTTACATTTTAAACCAGCAGTGCTAAAGGTCCGTCGGTGGTTCCTAACTGTAGATCGGCCAATGGAAACGGGCCTAGTGCCAACAACGGCAGTGTTTGTTTGCACACGTCCCAGTACAAGGACTCCTCAGCCGTTAACAGGTTGTGACTTGGTGTCGCTCAGGGGTGACACATTGTCACACCCGCTTCTCTTAACAAGGCCGACCTGGAAACTACAAAAATTTAAAAAAAATCAACATTCCAGCCAACTTATTATTCTCGGTACTTTCCAAAACAGTCAAATGGGAAGACAACAGCTACACAGAGCCGAGTGTTTCCTGATGGTTTCCTCTTGTCAAGCGATAGGCTCATTTCCATCGGCCGACGAAAATGGCAGAGACTATTTGAGTTACCAAAAAAGTGGTGCCACCAACTGTGCGTCGGTATCGAAACATTGGTGAGGGTAGTAGAATTCACTCAGTGACCAAGCTTTCACTCAGTGGTGGGTGGTGCCACATTGCATAATCTAAGCAGAGAAAAGTGTTGGTCATTTCACGAGCGGGGTCGTTTCTCTTGACCGATCTTGGGTGAACTGTACCAAAAGTCTGTCGGTGGTTCCTGACTGTAGATTGACAGGAAACTGGCCGATAGAAACTAAGTGCTGTTTCTACTCTATTTTTCCAGGTATGGTCCGTCGGTTGTTGCCTTATTACATATTCCTATATACCTATGGCTCTACACTCTATGCTTACACCACGTTCTGGGGGGTGGAGTAACTTATTGATACTACCCAAGGTTGCCGTATACTACCCAAGGTTGCCGATACTACCCAAGGTTGACATTTAGACCAATTAGATTGTCTCTTACGAAATTCATATGAAAAGCACAGTGGGGAGTAAACATAAAGTGTCAAGTTACTCGATAAGGTTGAATCTGGCTTCAGGTTTGATGGTGGATGAGCAAATAACGCTAATTATCGTTATTAAACCACATTTGAAGGTATATAGGAATAGGGAAACCAAGTACCAGTGAAAGGAAGTCAAAATTACTCGGTAAGGCTTGGAAAAATTACTGCCCGCGGCCAAGGCCTTGGGCAGTAATTTTTCCAAGCCTTATCTCGTAACTTTGACTTCCTTTCACCGGAACATAGTTTCCCTCTAATCTATACCAAATTAATCGATAGGCATTTTCTGCAGGTTTCGTTTCCATTCACCGATCAGGCGTCAGTGTACCGAAAAATCGTTGGTTGTTACCGGCTGCAGATCGGTGCAGAATATTTAGCTAATGGAAACAGGCTTCATATCTGACAGCAGGTTCTGATGGCCGACGAAAACGATGTAGGTTTCTTGAGTTCTCTTAATTTACATTTTAAACCAGCAGTGCTAAAGGTCCGTCGGTGGTTCCTAACTGTAGATCGGCCAATGGAAATGGGCCTAGTGCCAACAACGGCAGTGTTTGTTTGCACACGTCCCAGTACAAAGACTCCTCAGCCGTTAAGAGGTTGTGACTTGGTGTCGCTCAGGGGTGACACATTGTCACACCCGCTTCTCTTAACAAGGCCGACCTGGAAACTACAAAAATTACAAAAAAATCAACATTCCAGCCAACTTATTAGCTTATTTAATCACCCAAATACCAGCTTGTGGCAGAGCCAGGCCCGGCTAGTGCCGTCATTTTCTCCTTAATTAAATGGGATTTTTTTCTCTCCTTTGACACAGCTTTGTCAAATTACCGTGACTGTTTTAGAGTTGGAAGCAGGAAATAGGAACTGCCTATTGATAAGGGGAAGAATTCCATTGTCTTGCGTCAAGGCTGCTGTAAAGAGATTCCTAGTTGTAATTCCAAATCTTCCAGTATGAAACGTGTCATGCAGAATTCAGAGCTGTGCTTTTACAAAACTAATTTATAGAAATATTTCAAAAGCCCCCAAAACACTTCAAATGATTATTCATGAGTAGTGACAGGCCTTGCCCAGTGCCAGAGACTTTAATCTGCTTCAATGTTGATGATGAGGGAGGAATATGAAAATGTTTATTGTCTAGGCTTCGCTATCTTCAAAGTATACTGAAAAGCTTATTTGAATTTGGCGACTATCGCCTTAGAACGGAGATTAGTTGTGAGAGTTCAGGCTTTCTTTGAAGTTCCTATAGATCCTTTATCAAACCTGACGTGCTCTCAATTTTAAAGCCTTTATATCAAAAGATAATCTGTTAGCTCACGAGATGTCATTTGGAATATTCGCTCGCAATCATTTTGGAAATTATCTATTTTCACACATTCGAATCGTTTCATCAATTTTAATGATTAACAATCATTGCAGGGTGATTAAATGATTGCGTCAGTCAAACAATTGACGTTGACGTTTTTATTTTGATGATGAATTCACCTTAGCACCCGGGAATCGTTTTCCAAGGTCACGTACAGATCTCTATATCAGTGCTCTCTGAAATAACCATTTGCATATTTGCTAAAGCTAGAATATGCAGGTTGCACTGGCATCTATACTTCACTCAATAAGATATTGCAATGATATCTCTAGGGCGCAAAACAGAAAAGTAACATTACAATCATGCTCACTGCAATTGCAAAATGCCCCGTACTGACTCGCTTAGAAATGTGTCTAATTATTTAGCGTTGCTACCAGGGGCGTGTGATTATACTCTCTGCTACCTGTAGCAACTGTGTATTATTAGAGATACAAGACAAACCGATTGGAACCATTTTTAGTCTACCGTCTAGTGCTAACGCTTGAGGACATTCTGGGGTGGAAGTCTATTGTGGCCATTGTAATCGAGCACCACCTGACAAATATTGGCTGGACGATCTACAGTCGTCACATTTTTAGTAGTCTAAGGCCCAGCGTCCACCCACTATGATATGGCTCCGATATGGTCTATGATGCACCTCCCAATATGGTCTGCGATGGACCTCCTGATAAAAAATCAAAATCGCGTCGGAAGGTCACCTAATATCGTGGCAGTTGACCACATTTCTGCGATTAGACACAAAAAAAAACCTTCAGACGAGTGAGGAATTGGAATCCTTAGACATATGTCTACGATTTTGCACCTTCCCGATATGTCTCCGGTAATTGCTTTTTATATTGGTGCCACATTGGTAGGTCTAAATTTCCATCTTAGTAGCTGGACGCTAGGCCTAATATAAACGCCAGGTAAAACGCTGAGGCGTCGACCTATACCTTTTCACAGCAAAACAGAGCCGTTCACATACTGATGCCGATTTCTATATTGGCCCTCTCAGTCCATATAGAAACCCCGCCAATGTGTGTATGTGAAATATATATTTGACTGTAAGATAGGGAGGGTTAATCAACAAACCACAGTCGAAGCCGAATAAAATTCTACATTTCCTACACTGCTATTAATCGGGAACCTTCCCAGTCAACGGAGCGTTTTTTGTGATGGTTGATGATTTCGTGTCAAGCATTCCCCTTGCTACGGCAGCATGATGCCTCAAGGCATTCCCCTAGCTATGGCAGTATAATGCCTTCAGGTGTCGTAGAGGTATCATTATACTTATAATAAACAAAATTCAATGAACAAAATAAAATTGCTTTTAAATAGGTTTTGACAAAGTATAAGGGGCATATTAGACTTTGATTTGGTATAGCAGAATATCATCAATTACCATGGTGAATAACTCAAATCATGAGACACATCACATGACTGATGTTTCTGCATCAGGGATGGTTCTGCAGGCAATGCCTGTCGTGTAGTGTTGTGCAGGAGAACTGTGTTTTATCTAACGTCCAGTTAACCATTACAGAGTCTTGCTAGACTTTCTCAAGGTTATTTTACCCCAAAAGGGTGGTGGTCGAATCTATGTTTGAATTTAGGTAGAAATCTTTCCCCTTCACTGAGCTGAGAGTTCTTTTACTTCCCACACCACATAGACATGTTAAGAGAAGGATTGGCTTTTGATATAGTAGTAAATCTACCACTGCTGGGTAGGGAGGAGAAAAGTGGCTGCAGTGGGATTCGAACTCACAACTTTGGGATTAATGGTCCAGTGCCTTAACCACTGAGTTAACTCTGCACCGCCGGGGAACTAGGTGCTGTAAGGCCCGGCGTCCACCTACTACGATAGAATCGTAGACCTCCCGATATGGCACTGATACAAAATCTCCAAATCGGTGCCATATCGGGAGGGTGCAAAATCGTAGACATATGTCTAGACAAGCCAATTCACCACGCATTGTAAAGTGTTTTTATCGGTGTCTAATCGCAGAAGCGTTGCGAACTGCCCCGATATTAGG
This sequence comes from Alentia gelatinosa, assembly GCA_950022655.1. NCBI lineage: Eukaryota > Metazoa > Annelida > Polychaeta > Phyllodocida > Polynoidae > Alentia > Alentia gelatinosa. The sequence continues at coordinate 15,954,081 of OX465580.1, read as the reverse complement.
TAACCTTCCAACGCGATTTTGATTTTTTTATCGGGAGCTGCATCGTAGACCATATCGGAGCCATATCGTAGAAGGTGGATGCCGGACCTTAGCAACGGGTAAATGCATGTCTCTTTTCTCCACTCTCAGCTTTATTCTATTCCATTTCTTAGTATTTCCTTGCTCTCTTCTTTCTGGTCGTCCTCTTTCAAGAGGTGCCATCTGTCGAGAAGCTCTCACAGTTCTCGTTGATCATGATTTCTTGTCGGTCATATCCCCAGTCGGCCTGTCACTTCCACCTGAAATCTGCGTCACTTAGGAAAGGAAAATAACCGTTCATATGATGTTGAATGTATTTGAACAGGCCTGTGAAACGTGGATTTCTGTTTTAATGGGCGTTCAATTGCAGTGTCACTGCAGACTTACAATGTGAATAACCAATTCAAATATTTTATCCAGTTGTTCTGACGTTCACTGCAATGATTATTGTTTGGAAACCATAAACTTATTGGCCATTCTGATGGAAATATTTCCTACAGCGCTTATGGTTGTCAAAGTATGTTATCGTTATTTCAAAGATTCTTGATGTGTTTATTTCTATTGACAGTTAGCAGACAGGGTGAGATGTGAATAAGGCAGCTTTTCACACATTTAAATTTATTTTATCTGCATTCTCCTTAAGATGAGGAAATTAATAAGTCATAATGCGGGAATGTGCCTTCTATCAAAATGATAATTTGTAATAAGGGACAGTTTCTTAATTAGGGAAAGATCATGATAGATACATGAGAGCTACGTGATAATTAGTATCCTTCTATGAAGCAATAGTGCTGATTTTTTGGGTCGCAATCACCTGAAGCGCCAAATCCACTAAGGCGAATCAACTCTTCTGTTTGTGATCTGTACACACACAGTGCAAGGTCTAATAATAACTACGGTTAGAACTGTATGTAGTATAGATACAATATAAAAAAAACTCGCATGATGGTCGCTTGGGAGGCGCCTGTGTCATGGATATTAGCATGCACATGCGACCAGCATGCGACAATATCAAAACCATTTAATATTTTCGCACGTGTTTGCACTGTCGCATGTATTTGCACAGTCGCATTGTCGCATGGTCTTCTCGCATGAGAATTTTATGCAAATTCAGTCGCTTTAGTGGATCTGGCGTTTGAGTGGTATTCAGTCAAGTGGCAACCATTTAATTTGAAATCCTCTTGGTGGCAATCGGCTGGTTTGAGTGGAAATCATCTGCATTCCAAGTCACTATTATTCACATATAAACGAGATGAAAGGCGACACCACAAACTTTACATCCCTAGCATCTCCCAGGGTAACAACATTGTGATATAAAACAATCTGCGGATCTAACTGCCCACGGTGCTTGTCTGCAAATTACATATCATATATTATTATAGAGTATTTCTCTTGACTTACGTAATAAGAAAGAAACTGATGCGTGTATAGTCTGTGTCCTCGTTCGCCTTCGAGTTTGGAGTGTGCAGTAATATGAACGAGGCGATAACCGAGTGAATATTTGGAAGCACCCCAAACGAAATGGTGATCAGGGACTCAGACCAAGCACGAATATATTTCTGATTTTATCTTAGTCTGGAAATATTTACCCCTTTATCACCCGTTGAGTATGAGTTACCGTACTTTCAAGCCCATTGATAATGAGTTCCTAATGTTAATCCTATGAACATTTATGCCAGTCTAAGATAAAGGGTAAGACACAATCAACATCATCATCATTATCCTTGCCGCATTCTACTCGTCAACAAAGAAACCTTTCTCATCCTTGCACCTGTTCCCGTGCGGCGGTTGGGCGTAATGCAGTTGTGTGTAGCTGTCGAACGCGTGTCTGACACGAGAATGCACTTTCCGATCATGCAGATCAATATGTTCGGTGATCAAGTCATGGCAGCTCACTTAGGCTAATGCCATCACACCTGTCTCATCCCTCCACCCCCCAGTTTGATGCCTAGTCTTCTTAAAACCTCCTTCTAGTGGCTACTGCAGGAACTACTGTTTGATAATTATCCTACCCCTAATATAAAATCCCATAGGCTTAACATTGGGTTTCCGTATGCCACGCTGACTGACAGAGTTTTATATGCCACTAGTGGCATACAGTATTGTTATCACGTAATATTCCAAAGTCGAGGAGATAGGGTAGGATAAAATCAAAACCTGATTCGTTTTAATCTTGGCCACCGCATTCCACTCCTGAAGTTTTGGCTCCGGACTTCACTTTGCTTCGCCTCATAAAGTCACTTTGCCAAACTCCAGTCGTGGAATACGGTGGTCAAGATTAAACCTCTTCCAGTTTTACAATAGTATCTTTGGGACTGAGCAGTAACAAGTATGAATAAATGTCTTACAAAAAAAATCTAGATGCACAATATTGACTGGTTTCAGATAAAAGCGATCGTATGCTCCAAGGAGTTGAAGTGCAGTAAGGTTGGTTATCTCACCCCGGTATTTTTCTCCATAGGCTTAACATTAGGAACTCGTACTCCACGGCCGTGAAGTTCGTGTACCCAATACTCAATGGCTAATTTGGTGATTCATTTCATCAATAAATAATGTTTCCTTCTAAATATATATAGTGAGTAATATGATGAGTGTGGCATGATAACAATTCTGAATAATCAATGAGAGATCAGGAATCCCTATCTTTAATGAGGAGATTAATTATTACACGTATCAATAAGACACAAGGCCATGGACATGCTGTTCCTAAGGTGTTGACGGCATGGATATCTTGTAATAGGAATGCCATCTGGAATGCACAATACCAAATATCAAATATGAATACTAATACCACCCATGGTAGTACTGAAACAAGAGACGAACATCACCTATGCTGGTAATGGATACACAATATTGACTGGTTACAGATACAAGCAGTCATATGCTCCGAGTAGTTGACGCGTGGTAATATCCGAGCACATGCGAGGATATTGTGCCGTGACAACTCTGAGGAGTATACAACCGCTTTTATCTGAAATCAGTCTATATCGTATCTATTAGTAGTATTCTTGTTTCCTGATTGATGGGGCCAATGATGAAGATGTGGCCAAGTTGCATCGCTTACAAAATAGGGGTTTGAGGACCATACTGAGGAGATGCACTAGGGAAATGGGAGTGGATCGGCTGCATACTGTATGCAAAATAGATAAATTGAAATTTAGAAGAAATCGACAGTTGCTAAGTCTTATGTTTAAGAGGTCGAAGAATGAGAATAACCTAGATATATCCAAACGTGGGACACGTAGTGATGATAAAGTAAAGTTCAAACAATTCATGTTTAAAAACTCTGGATTTAAGAAGAGCCCTAGTTATAGGGGTGAAACCCTATGGAACAGACTCAGCCCAGCTACGCAAAAAGCGACGACAAAAACTGCGTTCAAGAGCCTGGCGGAAAAAGAACTATGTAACATGGAGTCTTAAAATATATAAAATAACATAGTATCTATCAGAAAGACTGCGCTAACAACAGCATACTTACACTATCATCATTATCACTCTTTACCTTTATTTGTTTAATTTTACTGTTGTGCTACATTCTCACTATTAAACAATTGTAACTTTCATGGAAGACCTGCCTATGGCAGAATGAATAAAGTATAAAAAAAAATTTATCCACCTTCTCCTGGCAAGTGGAGTACTAATATAGGTCTACTTAGGTACGCACTATTTTTCTAAATGCGCCCGTTTTTGCGTCCCTGAGCATACAGCATATCAGCATACTCCGGGTATGGAGACACGCTGCCCATGTGTTCCCCTCTTATGGACACTATGTATTTGGTGATGATAAATGTAATATTAGGTTAAAGAGGGAATAGAAAGGAGGATACCATTTTGGTTAAATGTTGTCTATTTGTCTCTTCAGATGTCCGTATTGCATAGTGAACAACATGTACTTCATTATGAACTCTTTAAGATTTTATGGCTTAGCTTGCTATCGTACAAGTATCACTTTGATATTTAGAGACCTCTGCGTATGGAATTATCATTTCCAGATGTATTTATTGGCAAAAGAGACCCCTTCGTTTATCTGTTATTTCTTTGCATGTGCACGGCCGTAACCAGCAATTACATCTCAACTTTCGGAAATGGCATTACCAAACTTCCGACGAACAATCGAGAGCTTTACTCAGCCGCATAACCTCGCACATTATGAAGTGATCTGTACTTAAACCGTCACATACTCCGCGGTTGTTATAGTTATTTATATATTTATTATCCACCTAATACAAAGTGTCCATAGAAAACACACAAGGGGTGTGTATGGACATACCCGGCGCATACGGATATGTTGTATGCTCCGGGTGGCGCATACGGAAAAATAGTGCGTATGGGAAAATAGTGCATAACTAAAACAAACTGATATCGACATGCCACTTGTCAAAAAAGGTGGATAATAAATACAATATAGACTGGTTTCAGATGAAAGCGGTTGTATGCTCCTCGGAGATGACTCTACGCAATATCCTCGCATACACTCGGATATTACTACGCGTCAACTCCTCGGAGCATACGGCCGCTTGTATCTGAAACCAGTCAATATTGTGTATTTATCTCACCTTTCCTTATTTCCTTCGCTATCGTCCCCCCCTTCTCTCTCTCCTTCTGTCCATCTGTCTGTCTGTCTCTTTCTCTCTCTCTCTCCCTCTCTCCCTCTGTCTTTCCTTCTATCTCTCTCCCTGTCTCTCCTTCTCTATCTCTCTCCCTCCCTCCCTCTCTCTCTCTCTCTCTCCCTTTTCGTTCTCTCCCTCTATCCCTCCCCCTCCCTCTTCGCTCCCTCTCTCTCCTCCATTTTCTCTCTTCAGTCCAGTCGCTTAAAAAGAATAGCTACAAGTCCCATTTTGAGTGGCTCTTAAATAATATTAGGCTTCTGGTAGCTAGAATTAAGTTCATTTAACCCGTGGGAATCAGAGAGTATGCAAAGGAGGTCTCAACAGTACATAGGTATACAGAATCACTCCATTAAGTTTACATGTATCAATGTGTTCCTGCAGGCTCTGTCAGCATTGCCATGACAAAGGAAGCGGTAGGCAATAACGGTAAATGTCCTGCCTTCCGGACAGATTGCGGTGACACTTTGGATGGATCATTCAGTGGCTATTAAAGCCCTGCTCTGATGATAAATATAGTTGGAGAGTTTTCACTGTCACATCATGACGGGTGCCTCAGTACGTTACCTGTCGCCGACTGCAGGCTAATTGTCTCCCACCGGGGACGGACGCTCGACCACCAAAATAGCCGGCGCTGCGTGTTTTAAATGGCAGGGTCGTAACTCGCGCCGGCAGTCATCGGTATTCCTATTCCGAACCGGAGTCGGAAATGTTCGTGCACAGTCGTGACGTCACGTGGTACTGTCTCATAACAGGGGCTCGTATATATTTGCCTCTTTTCTGTATGCCATTAAAGAGGAAACCAGCAAGTTTTGGACTAAGTCGGCGTTCTTCACGAGTTTGATACTATCAAGAAATGTCACGAAATTTCATATGATTGTTTATATGGCATGAGTTGTCTACGCGGAATGATATCACGAAGCGAAGCTGAGTGATATCTGTAGCTGAAGACAACGAATGCCATGTAAACAATCATATGGAATCGAGTGGCATTTAGATTTTATCCTACCCCGCCACATGTTTTTAACCTCATATGTCACCTGTGACATATAAATAATATATGGCATAACCGTGGCATACAGTCACACCATGTTAAGCCTATGGAGATTTATATGAGGGGTAGGATAAAAAGGGATATGAACGAGGTGACAGCGAAGGAATATAATGTAGATATCATGTAGCATTCAAACGAGTTGGAAAACGACGACTTTGTCCAAAACGAGTTGCTTTCTGTATTTATCTCGCCCTGTACACACTAAAATAATGGATGACACACAAGATATAGATCATGGGGAATTGACTGCAGTACTCGTAGGGGTATTAAGAACTAGTTCTCAATGTTAAGCCAATGGGACAAAAATATCAGGGTGATATAAAAAGACCGAAAGACGCTGTACCCTTTAAGGGGGTGCTCCACCAGGCCGATTTCTCACCCAATCAATTGTTCCTGGGCTCTGTAGAGGAAGCTCACGTATTGTAATTCAATTAATTCTGATAATAATAGTTTAATAAATGACCATTTTCAAAGATTTGAGAAATTCTAGGGCATCCGATAATGATCGGCGATTGTGTGGCTACAGAATCGGCTACCGTCAGTCCAGTGGAACACCCCCTTAATTCAACACTTATGGACGACTTTATGGATGACTAAGACTATCTCGAATTCTCACCCGATCAATTGTTCTTGGGCCTTTAAGAGGAAGGTCGCATATCGTAATGCATTAAATTCTGATTGAGAAACTCTAGAGTATCCGGTAAGGATCGGTGAGAGTCTGGCTACCAAATCGGCCAGCGTCGGTCCAGTGGAACACCTCCTTTAGCAAACAGATTTGAATATTATTACACCCCTAATATAGATACCCATAGACTTAACATGTCGTGATTGTATGCCACTTTTATGCCATGAAATAATTATATATCATGGGTTATGATTTATCGTGGGGGTGGCCTACGTATTCTGCTTTACCTCTTTTAGCAGGTGCCGGCACCTGGTGATCGTATGAGAAACAAATTAAGAAGAGCAGCATTATTCATAAGTTTTAACAAGCGTAAATATGTATTTTATGGATTCAAATTAGAATTGGCAACGTTAAATAGAGATTGTCTAAAACGTTTGCCTACTTTAATTCACTTTAAGAAGGTTTTGAAGGAAAGTACCCTGCCTACTTGTTAAACAGCAGTGTGAGTACAGCGAATGTAAGAGTTATTATATATTGTAATGTTTTATTGTTTCCTATAGACATAGGTGAACCAAATATATCAAACTGTACGGGAATCAATGTATGCTCATTCAAATCTTATGATAAAAGGGACAAGAGTGCGAAAAACAGGCTTATATTAAAGGCCCGAAGCTCACCCTATGTTTATTGTTGCCGGTGAGGCTAAAACACAGCACAAAACAAATCGTATATGAATTGTACAAGCGACATACTGCAATCTGCTGCTGACAGCAATGTAAACAATGTTCAGAAAAAGAACTCAAAAGAGCGAGGTTCTATACCTGTTGTCAGTGCTAGCTATAATTTCGTCCACCATTTAAGCTTGAACTCTAGTAGATGATAAATAAACTTTGGATTAATTTACATTTGTAATACTTGTGGATTTAAAATATAAATCATCCAGCTGTATTTATCCGATAATTCTGCTAATACATGTGGCTTTGATTATCTGTTCCTTTGCTAATATACGTAGAGGGTTGTGTTTATATATCATTACATTTGAACCCATGCTCTCTATGACCTGCATCCATCAGATGCTTATAATGCTCTTAGATCTCTGTCTTTGCATAAGAAACGTGGCTGAACAGCTGGTTGGGTTTCCCATGTGAAATACCAGGTGGAGTGTGTGCCTCGATTGGGTGGGCCATTCGAGAAAGCTTATTTGATGGTATTATAAACAAGAAGGTACTAAACAATTTTTTATCATGTTATAATACACTACAGCCAACATATATGCATTAGTGCTGCAGAATAGGTCAATTGTGTGACTGGATACCGTCACCTTTGTTTTCCTTCAGGTCTGTCCTTCCTTGTATCAGACATGATAACTTTTTGAGACTGTGCACCATGTGTGTCCTTCCATGTTAATCAAATTCGCTAGCCTTGTGACTGGTGAAGGCACCTTGCCATGAGAATTCTGACCAAAGGGGAATTGTCTGAGACTAGGGAAAAGGTGTGAAGTACATCTTTCTCAGGTACATTATTATCTCCATGTTAATCAAATTCGCTAACCTTGTGACTGGTAAAGGCACCTTGCCGTGAGAATTTTGTAGCAATGGGGAATTGTCTAAGACCAAGGGAATGGTGTGAAGTACATCTTTCTCAGGTACATTAGCCTCTGTGTGTGAATCCCACTTTACCGGACCTGGTCGCAGGGGCACATCTTTGAATGCAGCATGCCTGACACTGGACAAACTCTGTGCAAGCCTATGCTACATTTGTTGAGAGAATTGATTCTTGGACATCAGATTTAAAATTTTATTTCACCCCTGGTATTTTTGTCCATGGACTTAACATTTGGAACTCGTATCAATCGTATCAAACTGCCACGAGGTATTTAGGAAATATATCCAATGGGGAATTATGTCACAAGGGTTAGCACATTACTCAATGTGAAAGGTGAGATAGATTCACAATCCCATTCAAGTTTAGGGCCAGAGCCCGTTCCCATCTTGTTTCAATCGCTGTGTGATTCACGAGGCGAAACTCGATGGGATACGAGATGACCAAAATATTTTAGATTGACTCTGTACTCTATAACAGTTGGAGATAATTATATTCAATTTCCAGGAAATTGACTTGGGTTTATCTTTCAAGATAAATCATCGGATATGTATACTTTTAAGGCGATATTCAATTATTGTCTTGTGCTTATACAGAGAACAAAGGAATTTATATGAAGACCAGACTTTATTATCCACCTAATACAAAGTGTCCATAGAAAACACATAAGGAGTTTGTATGGACATACCGGGAGCATACAGACATGTTGTATGCTCCGGGAGGCGCATACGGAAAAATTGTGCGTACGCAAACATAGTGCATAATTAAAATGAACTAATTTCGACATGCCACGTGCCCAGAAAAGGTGGATGATAAATACAATATAGACTGGCTTCAGATAAAAGCGGTTGTATGGTCCTGGGAGTTGACTCTGCGCAATATCCTCGCATATGCTCAGATATTACTACGCGTCAACTCCTCGGAGCATACGGCCGCTTGTATCTGAAACCAGTTAATATTGTGTATGTATTGCATACCCATTCCACCACTAGTTACTGCAAATGACCACAATAACTTTTCCACACTCTCTGAAATAGTCAGGAAACAAATAGATACGTTATCAAAGTGTTCCTCCCGAGTATCGAAATACCCAATATGTGGTAGATCTGTATTCGCCAAAGTAATATAACTTCCTTCATAATACCACAGTCAGTTTGGGAACTTCTACACCATAAGTAGTCCCCAGGACCATAAATCATCCCCAAGACAGTGTTTTATTGGCCCTGTAGCTCGTACTCCCTAGAGTACGAATACAAAAAAAAATACAAAAAACATAACATGCTGTAAGATGTGCCCGACATCTCGGGATGACGTTTAGCCTGACCCCAAGGTGATCATTCCGGTCTGTACACCGAATCCCTCTCTTGTACAGATCTCCACTCGGCCTATCGGGAGAAGCAATCATCGGCCTTGAGGGGTTTTACGAATGCCCCGATGAAGTTAAGCCACGGGCACTCACTCTGGGAGAGTGCCTTCCAAAATATTCCTGAGAGGTCACCGTTTTCAAGTCAAGAACCAACCATGAGGTTCCTCAGAAGAGTCTTGATACATAAAGGGGCCCTCCCACCTACTACGACGCACTACGACGCACTACGATTAAGTCTGCGACAGCAGCGTTTGTCGCCGACAGCGTCGGCGACAAACGCTGCTGTCGGCGACAAACTATGGAAAGCTGACTAATTGCGGCGACAAACCGCTGCGCTCTGCGATTAACCTTCCGACGCACTACGACGCACTACGACGCTCTACGAAATTCAAACATGTTTGAATATCGTAGACCCTCTACGATTAACGTTTTTTTTGTTGTAGTGCGTCGTAGTGCGTCGGCGCGGAGCTAGTTCGTCGACGACAAAACCCGACTAATTGAGGAGTTCGTCGGCGACACCTCCACGATTTTTTTAGTTTGTCGCCGACGCGGCCAAAGGGTTAATCGTAGAGTCAATCGTAGTAGGTGGGAGGGGCCCCTTAGCGAACGATAGATGTGGTTTTTTTTGTAGAAAAGTATTTAGTTGGTTTTATTGTTACCAATGTCCAACTTGCGACAGGTAGCGCGGCCATATTGTTAATTCCTGGCGCTTTAAAATGAATGAACTACGAACGACAAAAACGTATCTTAGAATTGTCTTGTGTTGTATAAAATAATGTATTGTAAGCATGAGATGTTTTGATGACCAAAAGCTTTTATTAGATGTTATATACAAATATGTTCATTTAGATAATATCTTCTGTCTTGTCATACAATACCGAAAGGAAAAATATTTTCCAGGATGTCGTTTATCGTTGGAGTAATTGTATCGTTTAGACCAGCACCAGAAACGAGCAAACTTTATTCAACAGCCCCCAGGGGCCCAGTGACTAATCTAGGATTGTACATGAACACCATTATCTGTATGCCAAGGAGATCCACGGACGATATGGGTCCCCGCCATTAAAGGGTTAATTCAATACTTCAGCAGGATGACCTTATGAACGGCCAGTACTGTCTTAGCGAACAAACTTAAAATTCATTAGACAATAACCCTTGCAGGAGGTACAGAAAAGGGTTTTCATATGCGAGCCTGAATTAGTTAACGGGCTTGTTTAGAACCTACAGAAATCAGCTAGGATGCTTGATGTATAGTTATAAGGTCTAGGACAGACTGTTTCTTTACATATAAACTATCCACTTTTATTCCGATAAGGACATGGTGGTACATACAGAAAAGGGTTCCTACTAATAAGGCGTTGGCTCACTAACGGACCAATGAGAATCCAGAACCAACTGACCAATGACTGCCTGCAGCCACATCCCACCTCAGTGAACCAAGCGACCACCATGCCACCATGTGGACGCATATAAAACTAATTTAAAGCCGTTATCTATTGCAAATATTATTCATAATATTGTCCATATACATATATTCGATTAGTATACATATTAAGCAGTTATGCCAATGGGCCGATACAATTCTCGATGTGGAATGAGTTTGTGGCTGGAGGGGTGACGTGATATCATTGGGCTAAGGTCAGAGATTCGGCATTTAAATGGTACAAAGATTTGGATCTGGAATAGCTCTTTAGGAAAATTTTCCTAACAAAAATTAGATTCCTTAATTAATTTCGAAACGATTTAAACTGGGTAGATATTGATCTACTTTACGGTATACGCGTTGTTTTCTTGCCAATAGCCTATCCTAATATTCATTATTAACCCTTTAGGGGCGGATGATGCCTTAAGGCATCATCCGGCAGGGGGCGGATGATGCCTTAAGGCATCAACCAGCCAGGGGCGGATGATGCCTTAAGGCATCATTTGCTGGATATTTATATAATTGTTTTTCAAAAGGAAATATTTTAACAATTAACTTGAATTTTTCTCAGGATGTAGGTGTAACATCATATTTTTTTATTCTAAATAATAGAAATAAAAATATTAATAAAAGCATATCATATCATGAGATAAACCTTTCGAATTAAGAGTTCAGAGGACAATGCCCCCGTCCCCTAGAACTATACATAGCCACTAGTAGCCGTCCCCAAGTGTGTAGTTCTGCCATAGGCGGCCGTCATTAAAGGGTTAATTTAAAGTACACACTCCTTACAGCAATACTGTAATCAAAAGATGAAAGTATCATGAGAAATCTGAGGCTGGATTAAGACTTTATCTTCCTCTGTATAGCTAATCCCGAACCGATAGTTTGTATTATGTTATCAGACAGAACAAAAACATCCGTTAATACACATTTCTTTGAACGTATCTGTGTCTTGGAGGCATTTCGGCATTGTTGTTAGATTAAGTAATGAAAATATGAGAAACATGAAGATAGATATAGACTTAAAATTGACCTTTCCAAATGTCAGCTGGTGTGTGTGTGTGCTTAGCCCTGACGCTGGGAGTTCTGTATGAGGAGACTTCCACTACTCATATTCGGGTATCTCTTCCTTTACTCCCGCACATCTAAGAAAGTATCAAAATGCGCACTATCAGCACTATCTCTATAATTAGGTATCAATAGCATTCTCCCTGCTCCCTCTAAATGTCTCCCATATTTCCTGTTTTTATGCTGGCTCATACGAGCTTTACTCATATCACTTTACTTGTTTCGTCTAGACTTGGCTGTATCTCGTTCGGGGATGTTCTAACAATACTCATTGTTGCGGAGTTTACTTTATTATCCACCTGATACGTAGTGTCCACAGAAAACACATGCGCAGCGTGTATCTATATGCATACACAATATTGACTGGTTTCAGATAAAAGCGGTTGTATGCTCCGAGGAGTTGACGCGTAGTAATGTCCGAGCGTATGCGAGGTGTTACGCAGAGTCAACTCCGAGGAGCATACAGCCGCTTTTATCTGAAACCAGTCTATATTGTATTTATTATCCACCTTTTCTGGGCAAGTGGCATGTCGATATCAGTTCATTTTAGTATTGCAGTATTTTTCCGTACGCACTATTTTTCCGTATGCGCCACCCGGAGCATACAACATCTCCCTATGTGTTTTCTATGGACACTTGTATTAGGTGGATAATAAAAACATGGAGCAGACGGATATGGTGTATGCTGCGGGCTGCAAAGCCCGGTGCATACGGAGAAATAGTACGTTGGGAGAAATAGTGCGTACCGAAAATGAACTAATATTGGTTCCCCACTTGTCAGGAAAAGGTGGATTATAACTACAATATAGACTGGTTTAAGATAAAAGTGGTTGTATGCTCCTCGCAGTTGCCTCTGCACAATATCCTCGATTGTGCTCGGATATTACTACAAGTCAACTCCGCAGAGTATACTACTGCTTATATCTGAAACCAGTCAATATTGTGTATCCATTACCAGCACAGGTGTCGTATTTTCCCATTGTTTCAATACTACCGTAGGCAGTATCTGCATTCGTATTTGAGATTAAGCATTGTTTATTCCAAATAGCATCCCTATCACAGGATATCCATATCGTCAACACCTGGAATGGCATGTCCATGGCCTTGTGTCTTAATGATATAATAATTAATCTGCTCATCGAAGATAGAGATTCCTGATCTGTTATTAATTATTCAGAATTGTTATCATGCCAAACTGATCATCTCACTCAAATTATACTCGTTTAAGTCATTTGTTGCAAACAAATTCAGACTTCAGGAAAAATATCATTCATGCTATTGAACCTATAGCATCATCCATATAAAATCGCTTTGTAATCATATCAATTCAAAATTGATATTTGGCCACGTTAACCCCGATAAATACTTAAAAGTACGGAATCCATAAAAGGATCACGTTTTTGTAAAGAAGCATTTGCTAACATCACATCAGGAAATACTGATAACCCCATTAACGTTGTCATATGTATTTAATTATCTAACCATGATTATATAAATATAAGTTGATAACCAATACTTAACTGAGAAATATTCACTGCGGTTCCTGCTTTGTTGTCTGGCGTCACACCCACTCTTCTAGGTGTCTAGGTTAATGACGCGGTAACTGGTGGTGACGTGGAGACGCCCACCTGGAGTAACGGTCATTCCGCTGTTATCTGCTCGCCTGAGTACACGGTTTTAATCTCGGATTATGCAAATATATGTATATATATTTATATATATATATATATATATATATATATATATATATATATATATATATATATATATATCCATTTTCCCAATACTTACCCAATTATTTGATATTTAGCTCCATCCATGTAATACTAATTGATATATCACCATATACAGGTGTTCATACAAAGTGGAGTGTCATATCAAAATGGATATTGATGGGTCAACGTTCATTTCATTCGTGGGTAGAACATTGATCTAAAAGAGTACAAGCCTTTTCTGAAAACAATAATTTCTCTCCTTATCAAGCATTCCTTTTCTCTGCTGCGATGTGAGATGGGTTGAGATCTTGGAGGTAATTTGTTTTTGAAATGCCTCGATGTTGACTTAGACCACATCAGACTTATTATCCTACCCCTAATAAAAAACCGCCATAGACTTAACATAGGGAAATTTTATGTGGCAGGCCGTGACATAAAGTGTTTTTTATGCCACTAGAGTAATAACAATATTGACCAATCAGAGTGCAGGATGTCAGCTACTATGAAAAAAAGTTCTGTTGGTCATTGACTCAATATTTATCTTTTAGTAATAAAAAAGCATAGACGAGGTACGATAAATACTTAATATATAATTCTCTGTAATTCTACAGAGGGAAAACTCCCTTGTCTACGCCCTCTAATGTCTACGCATGAAGTCGTCTACGCCAGGCGGCCGTTATATGAACTATCTGTCTCTAGAGCATCTTTTCCTAACTTGCTCTTTCTGCAAATGCCTAGTCTATGATCAAAACATATCAAACGCCAGCCAATGATGTATTTCAGTCTCAAGTGATTGGTCATGGTCAGCTTGGCATACCTCTATGATCTTGAGACACTAGCCATCTGCTCATTTAACAATATCACAGTGAATAGCATGCGAATAGTGAAGGGATGGATTGATTGCAGCAAGCTGGAAGTCTATATATGTGAGCGCTCTGCAACCTTTAGGCACTGTATATAGCACAAGCATGCTGTTGTAAATCCGGTGGAGAGATGACACGAACGCACACGTAGAGTTTCAGAGCTGTATTCAAAACTGGCAAACTACGCCTCGTGTAGTAATACGCGACCTTCCCGTCGTGGCATAAACATTGTCAAGTCTAACTCTCGTTCGGTTTCTATTAATTCAATGATACCATTAAGCCAGTTAGGAGGCAAAGAGTCTTTTACTCACTGGGAGATCGGTATCGCACGGTCTGACAGACGTTCTCAGCATGCAGGCAATATCTTATTTTTAGATCTCATCTGGAGGTAGGCTCATGGGTCTCCGCGCAATCAGGGGCCTGTTTGATAATCTAAAGCGGGATCCACACGCAGGTTTAATTTCATTTTAAGGCCAGTTCACACTGTGCGTTTTTAGGTACTTAAGTGCCGAATCCACTAAGGCGATTTTACATGGGTTCGCAGAGGTTCGCAGACGTTCGCAAACGTTCGCAGACGTTCGCAGACGTTCGCAGACGTTCGCAGACGTTCGCATGGGCATGCGAATGCCTTGCGACAATATCTAATATATTGAATATTATTGCATGGGATTCGCACAGTCGCACGGATCGCAGACGCATTCGCTTGGTCGCCTTAGTGGATTTGGCGCTTTAGGTAAGCCTAGTCTGAGATTTGGCGTCCCCTCAGGCACAGTGTGAACTGCAATTTTCCCTTCTAGTCTAAAACTGGGCACCGAGTATCAAGCGATTATTTCATATCAAGCATGTTTGATATTTGGTACCACTAGTCTGAGACTGGGCGTACCAATGTATTTAAAAGTGCAAGCGCCACAGTCCCAAAGGCAGATAGATCATGGCCAGGTCACACTGTGCGACTGGGGGTATTTGCGAGCCGATAGCGCCAGTTACAAGGGTACGAAGCCCAACGAACGCAGCGCACAATGTGAACTGCATTTTCTTGCGACTAGACGTACATGCGGTATACCCAGTCGCAAGGAAGCCGTTAACTCTAGTCTGAAGCGCCAGATCCACTAAGGCGATTTTCCATGCGAATTTTGGTTCGCAGACATTCGCAGGTGTTCGCAGACGTTCGCAGGTGTTCGCAGACATACGCAGGTATTCGCAGACGTTCGCAGGTGTTCGCAGACGTTCGCAGACGTTCTCATGGACATGCTAATGCCTTGTGACAATATTCAATATATTGAATATCATCGCATGGATTCGCACAGTCGCATGGATCGCAGACGCATTCGCTTGGTCGCCTTAGTGGATCTGGCGCTTAAGGCTGATGGTACCAGCTTGCAAGATCCCCAGTCGCACAGTGTGAACTGGGCTTTAAGGCACCATCTCGTAGAATATCGCCGGAGATGAAGTTAACTAACGTCGGCTTCGCACGTGCCTCCTAGCGGATGATTTGAGAACCAGCGTAGGCGTATTATTTGCCACGACACAGGTACATAAGCTGATTAGCTGAATTCGGAGATATATGCATTGGCACCAGCGAATTCTTTGAAATCTCACTGCCTTCTCCAAGGGCAAAAAGGCTACATTCCTGAATTATATTTTCAGTATGGCAAAAAATGAATTCTAATGAAAAAATACGTCTGTTCCTAATAAAAAGCCAATTAATAATCAGATATTCTTGATGGTTATGCTATTTATCATCAAACAAAAAAAAGATAGCAGGCTTGAGTTTGTCACTACACGAGAATCTCTGTCTCGTGGTCCTTCAGTCTCCATCCCTAGGTCTGGTCCACTCTGTCTTAATGTGCGGGAACAACTCCAAGCGGATCCGACAGAATTTACACGTTTTATATGTGGTAGGTAAACATGACCAATAAAAGAAAAAGGCTTGTCCTCCCTACGCCACTGGTGATTACGATAGGTTGTGATTTGCCTTCTTTCAGATTAGTAGAGATGTGGATATAGGATGACTATAGGCCAGGAAGGCATATAAAGGGACTATGGTGAGATCCGGATTCAAATGGTTTTCCCCTAAGAAATCTTTAAGATTAACCTGTGCTGCATATCTAAGTAGTTTTAGTAAGCATTTATTTATAATTAGTTTCTTAAGGAAAACATTCTCTGAAAATACAAAATAGAAACCATTTCCGACCAAGCCCTTTTCCCCCAGTTTCTGCCTACCATGACGGTGCTTTGAGATATGGAAGATATTAAAAAAAGGAGCTTTTTTTAAAAAATTTTAAATCTTTTTTTTATAATAAAACAGTCTTTTTTGACTTCTACTGCGAGTAAAACAATTGCTAAGATATCAAAATCATTGTACAGAAATCTCTACTTGCTTTATTTTGTATCCACATGGACTTTTATGGAATCTCCACTCATAATATAGAAGTCAAACATTTTGCCTAACGTTGAACATGATTTCTGAGAAAATATGTCAAAAATTGAAACAGATGAATTATCTCAATTAATCCAAGAATATATACGATAATAAAGCTCATAATTTCTGGTTTAATCTGCAAACCTCTATCATTTTGATACCCTATGTTATAAGAATTTTTGTACATTAAGTCAAAAATAACTAGTTTTCAGTCCCCAATATGGTTGCGCGGCTTATAGTATCACTATACCTCCCAGAGGAAGGTTTCCAGGAAGAACCCATTGCCCCCCTCCGACTGAGACCTCACTTTCGCAACACAAGTAACCGCACCTGTTCGCGCTCCCAGGGACATGGATAGGGCATCTTTTAATGACTCTGCCTCTCACACCTGGTTTCCATGGTAACTTGACGATCAGCAGACGACCTTTTAGTCCCAAATCATGTGATGTCACTAGCGCATCGTGCGTCTGGGCATTCGGGAAAATTCCCACTCGCCATTGCCTGGAGGTGCTTCTGGGATTAGTAGCCGAGTAATAAGGGTGCCTAGATGGGAGGGGGATGTTGCAGGTCAGGAGTTGGGGGAAAGAGATAACGCTAGTGGCTATTAGCAGACCGATGTGTGAGCGATAACATGCGAATTAAATCACCTCACATCAGAATCCCTCACCTGAATCTACACAAGAAAGACTGCTTCGCCAATCACCCTGCAGGTGTCGCTGTCAACGGTGGCGTCTCGGTTTTCAGATCGAGGCAATTGCAGTCAGTCACGTGATGAGTCACGTGTTGTTGCGTGAACCATCGTCATTGGGCCTGATTAGCTGGAAGCGTTGTGTTTCTTAAACCTGATAGACTTCGTGTTGTTCGGTCCTTCGAAACTTGAGTGCCCTCAAGGTACACTGTAAAGGGGGGCGTCCACCAACCACGACAAGGCTACGACAAGTGCCGACATGATAGTTCCAATCGCAGCATTGTCGCAGCCTTGTCGTGAGAAGGGCAGCTCTGCGACAGCCTTGTCGGGGCGTGTCATAGACTTCGGTGGATGCCGTAAAAAAGGCGTCCATGGTACTGACACACTACGACAGTGATATCGAGGAAACCACAACACTCCACGACAAAGGTCCAGTCGTGGCAAAAATCAAACATGTTCGATATTGTCGTAGCCTTGTCGGAAGGCCTCCGACAGGCCCCCGACAACCTTCCAGTCGCAGCCTGTCGTGGCCTTGCCGTAGACTCTTGTCGGGAACTAGGGTCCACCAACCACGACAAGGCTATGACACGCTTTCCAATCGTAGGCCTGTCGTGGACCTTGTCGGAAAGCCATTGTCGTAGCCTTGTTGTGGTTGGTGGACGCCCACCTTTCAAATACACATTGCTTCCAAACCTCCCTGATAAGGCCCGTTTCCATTGGCCGACTAAGACGCCAGAGATTTTTTGAGTCACCCAGAAAATATGTCGGTGGTGCCACTGACTGTGCATCGGTATCGAAAAATCGGTGATGGAAGGTGATTTCACATAGTGAACAAGCTTTCATTCAGTGGTGGGTGATGCCACATTGCATAATCTAAGCAGAACAATTTGTGTGTTTCTTTTTTGACTGAGAGAATCAAAGCCCTTTGATCCTTTAATCATGAAGGTCTAGAAGGAGAAATCAGGTATAAGGCCTATTTCCATTGGCCGATTTTTGTGTTCCGATCTGCAGTGAGGAACCACCGATGCAAGATCGGTGAATGGAAATGGCTCGGTATTTAAATAATGGTGTCAGACTAATTTAGAGAAGATTATGCAATAACATCACCACCCACCGAATCCATCGGCATTCACATTTGTAGCACATCGAAAACACAGTATCCACTACATCCTCACCGATTATGTGTCACCGACGTGGAGTCGGTGGCCACCACCGACAGACGTTTTGGGTTACTCTAAAAATCTGCCGTTTTCGTCTACCAATGGGAAGAGGCTTTTATCCTACCTCTCATATAAATCTCCATAGACTCAACACGGTGGGCCTGTATGCCACTGTTATGGCATAAAATATCTATATGCCACTGGTGACATATGAAGTTAAAAACATGTGACAGGGTAGGATAAAATCAAAACATCACTCAATTTCATATAATTGTTGATATGCCATTTGTTGTCTTCTGCTACAGATATCACTCAGCTCCGCTTCGTGATATAATTCCACGAAGACAACTCATGCCATATAAACAATCGTATGAAATTTTGTGATGTTTCTTGATATTATCTCACCCCTGGTATTTTTCTCCATAGACTTAACATTTGGAACTTGTATCCAACACCCATGAGATATTTTGGAAAAATATCCAATGCGGAATTATGTCATAAAGGTTAGCCCATTAGTCAATGTGAAGGGTGAGATAAATTCAAGTTTAGGGTGAGAGCTCGATTCCAACTTGTTTGAATCGCTGCTTAATTCACGCGGCTTCACCTTGTGAATTACTACGCGATTCATACTCAATGGGACACGAGCTCTGGCCCTAAACTTTCATGGGTTTTCTCTATAATACACTGCACCCTCACTGATCTTTTGTTTTATCCTACCCCTAATATAAAATCCCATAGACATAACATTGAGTTTCCGTATGCCACGCTGACTGGCATACAGAGTTTTATATGCCACTAGTGGCATACAGAATTGTTATCACGTAATATTCCAAAATCGAGTAGACAGAGTAGGATAAAATCAAAACCTGATTCGTTTTAATCTTGGCCACTGCATGCCACTCCTGGAGTTTTGGCTCCGGACTTCACTCGGCTTCGCCTCATGAAGTCACTTTGCCATACTCCAGTCGTGGCATACGGTGGCCAAGATTAAAATTCATCCAGTTTTATGATAATACCTACCTACCGTCTGTGGGACCACCAATAGTCTTTAATAGGAATCTTTGGGAACTCAAAAGGTCTCCATCATTTTGGTTGGCCACTGGAAACGGGTTTATAGAGAGATACGGTTTTCTTTAGCCCTTTAAGGACGAGTGTCTGTGGCTGGATAACCCCCAAAGGAACGGGTGCTAGTGTCAGTTTATACTCATAGAGGACGAATACATTATTGACTAAAGCCATAAATTCGATTGCATCATCATATGATATGATCTGTAATCCATAGGATTTTACATGATTTTGCTCGTAATATGAAATATGATGATATATCTACATTTTCTGAAAATTTCGTAATTATTTATTGATTATTTATTTCTTGAAATCAATATAGTAAATATCAGGGAAATGATGCTTTGAGGCATCATCTGGCCTGAGCTGGATGATGCCTTAAGGCGTCATTCGGCCTGGGCTGGTTGATGCCTCAAAGCATCATTCGGCCTGGGCTGGTTGATGCCTCAAGGCATTATTCATCCCTAAAGAGTTAAGTTCATTCTAGTCACAGCATGAGGTGTGCCGCCTTATAACAAAAGTACAGCGATCTGCATAAAACTGTCGAGGACTTCTAGATTCCCTCACCTTTGCGCTCGTCGTTTCCCAAAGACCTCGCCCTCCCTCAACCTCCACGTCCCGGTTTGAATTAAAACATTCTCATTATGTTAAAAGAACAGCTCAGCTCCAAACACAGCTCACCATCTGCTTATCAGGTCCTTCACTTAATGACGTGAAGTTCAATAAGTCAAAGACAATTAATTTTTAGATTGGTTCTGCATCCTTTTTTAGTCTCCTGCCCTCGCACGGACCGACATTAATAAGGTCTTCTCCTTTCGGCTTGTTTTCAAAACAAAATTTCATTTCCAGACCACTTCTCATATACCGCGTGTAAATTTCATCTTGTGACATGGGGCTCCACCCGTCAACTCTCTACGAGTGTATTTGGGCGGTATCATTCTCTCAGGAAAAAAATTCTCATATACTCAAATGAGAGTATGAACAATTACTATATACCCGTGCCGTATATACTGCAAATACGCACCGTTTCGGCATATGACGTAAAAATACTGTACGGACCACTGGTCTGTACACCAAAATACGGACTACCTTCCCACACACGTTTATTAAAATTTTGGTTGCTAAGCAAATTGAAATTTTGTTTTTTTTAATTTCGGGTATACAGTGAATATATAACTCGATGATAATTTACGATTTGTACGGAACTCGGTATAAATGCCTCGTTCCGTACGAACCGTAAATTAGCATTTCGTTTTGTAGCTTGTACAGCATGGTCAGGACGTTCTATATAAGTACAACTCGACTGATTCCCAATTCGGTTTGGTGTAGGCTTTATTGAAGAATTGGTTACATCATTTCGGCTTTTTAGTGGCATTTTTCAAGTCTCATATGCTACTTGTTTGGGTTTTCGTTGTGGCTTTGTAAACTCTCTGTTGGCCCCATAGTGCATTCTTGCAACATATATAGGTTATAGAAATGGCTCCTATGTCTTAAATAAAGTGAAAATATCAATGTTTTCGAGGTATATTGTAAAAATAAAATGTTGTACATATGAACGTGATTATCTTGATCCTCACACGTGACCCTGGACAACTCGCTGTAAACGTCCAGAGTCACGTGTTCAGATCAAGATAATTACGTACACAGGAACATCGTTTTATCATAATGCCAATATAGCGACTATGTAACGACACAAGTTAGAACTGGGGGAACTCTCCAGTCAGAGAGGGTAGAAGCGAAGTAGCTTGTTCGTCGTATGTATAGTGATTAGAGGTTGATTCAACTCCCCGGATGTGTCCTGCATTCACACCAAATCTAAGTGTTAATGATTCAAGTCAGATTAAAAAAATGACATTTATGTATACATATTGCTTTCGAAGCAGACTAGGGGTCTGTCACGAAAGCATCCTTTTGGACCTTTTCCCGAAGGACCCATTAATATTCTCAGAGTGCCGAACCTCAGCAGCTGACACAAGGGAAGACGTGTAAATTAGTCAGGTGTTAAGCAAGTTCCAGCTGTAATGGATTACTCAGTATTGGAAGACAGATTTTCGCCGCTTGGGGTGCACCCCTCTCATAAGATCTCACTCTCTCTAAGTGGTATTCTGTACTATGTTCTCACTACGCTCTAGAATTAGGCTTAGAGCCTTGAGAATGCACTGGCCTGCCTCCTGTGCTAAAGATCATCAATGTAACCAAAAGATTCCTATAATCTCAATGATGCCACCTAGTGGGAATATTGTGTGCCAGTGGATTCTCAAGGCTCTAATCCTAGTTCCTTAAGAATTCTCCTCCAATAAACCCCAGTGAGAACCGGTTAATCCTCAGTAACTATAACCCTAGCAACTGCTCATATTACTCTGCCCAAATCATACGTTATCACTTACAATAGTCAATAATACACACCTGATGAAGACTTACATAATCCGAAACGTAGTGCCACAAATCATATTGTACTCCGATATCAATTGAAATTAAGAAAATCAATATAATGTAATAAAATTTGGTGCTTCCAAATGGTTAGCCCATTCCCCGTGGCACCCAGTTCACCTGTTCAGAATTACATGGCAAGCATTACATTAAAATAATCCACCACGGTGGGGAGAACGAAGTGAGCTTTCACAGCTATGACTACAAATATAGAGAGAACATGACACTACGAAACACTGTTTCGAATGGGGCTGTCGTATCCTCCTCCCGAACTGTTTTTTTGGGGGAAGACCACAGAAGAGTACCTAGCGCACTTTGCCTGAAGAGACTGGATAATAGTCAAAACCATGAGAGAACATAGAATGTAATAACACTAGCTACACACCCTTCCCATATAAATACATCGGAACAACATATTTTGTACCAAATCAAAGGTCAATATATATAGCTCTTATACTTTGTCAAAATTCCTTTCAGTTCAAGCAATTATCTTTTTATTTATTGAATTTTGCATATAAGTCCCAATGATGCCTCTAAGATGCCTGGAGGCATCATGCTGCCGTAGCCAGGGGAATGCCTGGAGGCATCATGCTGCCATAGCCAGGGGAACGCCTGGAGGCATTATGCTGCCGTAGTCAGGGGAATGCCTGGAGGCATCATGCTGCCATAGCCAGGGGAATGCCTGGAGGCATTATGCTGCCATAGCCAGGGGGAATGCCTGGAGGCATCATGCTGCCATAGCCAGGTGAATGCCTGGAGGCATCATGCTGCCGTAGCCAGGGGAATGCCTGGAAGTATCATGCTGCCGTAGCCAGGGGAATGCCTGGAGGCATCATGCTGTCGTAGCCAGGGGAATGCCTGGAGGCATCATGCTGTCGTAGCCAGGGGAATGCCTGGAGGCATCATGCTGCCATAGCCAGGGGAATGCCTGGAGGCATTATGCTGCCATAGCCAGGGGAATGCCTGGAGGCATCATGCTGCTATTAGAGGGATATTAAACAGACATGGTCGAAGCGCGATCGCTCTACTTTCACAATGCAACAACAGTAAACCTACACCGAGTCCGTCATCCGACACAACATTAATTTACTGTGTCCTTTCTCCGTGATGTTCCTAACGTGAACTCAGTGTGATTGATACCTCTTCGGGGACGGTCACAGGCGATGAAAGCTTTTTAACAGATTACCAGATGATGTTCTGATGAATGCTCCCACCTAAAAGGTACAATCACCCTCGTCCCTTGAATACATTCTCAGCCATTAGGTATAAAAAAAGCCAGCGATTAGGATTACCTCACTTGTTATTTGTCGATCAATCTCCATTTATCCTTTTCGTCTTGAGAAAAGATTATTTTTTCTTAATTGACCGTTGGATGAGAATGGTCAAAGGTGCATCGTGCAGATTGTCAGAGTAAAAAGTAATGTTACAGTTTCTAACACGCTTTGATTGATTAGTCTGCGTAAGAAACCTTAATAGGCAACTCGGGAAAGGAGACTGGGAAGGGTTCAGGGTGATGCACGAGGTTAAAGGCATATCCTACAATTCACGGTGGTGCCAACTGGTGATTTTTGATTATTGGCTATCATCAGTCAAAAATGCTTCCTTGTGGGTAAATCCTATATTAAATGAGCTAGTTTAACAGATTCCCCGGTTCATCGAACTCAAATAGGTAAAATAAACCAAGTTACAGGTATTTAACTTACGTACGGAATGATCTGGAAAATCTAGTTTTCTTCAATTCCCTCCAAAGAAGTGTTATGATCTATGCTTTTTCAATGCTGAAATGTGTAGTACAAAACATTTACTATATTCTGGGAAAGTCTGAAGAATATGACATGGGTTTTACTATATGAAAAACAACCCGTCGGAGTTCCTATATAATCTATTGTTATAGTATCATATTATTGAGCTCTAGATAAAAATAAAATAGCTTGGTGACTCCATTCTTTAAATTAGATATGTGTTCTAAAATAGAGATTATCATATTCAACTTTCAGCATATTGGCATGTGTTTTAATTTCCAAGGCAAATTGTCCGATTTGCCTTTAAACCTTCATAAAACACTGGAGGGGAGATGAGTGTTGACCAAAGTATGAATCTTTTGCAACATTGCCACATTGCAATCAGTCTGATGCCCCAGTCACCGTGGCGTAAAAGACGGGCGTTTTCCTGTGTATGCACGTTTACGTTCTTCTACGCATTTTGAAATCTCAAAATATGCTGCAGAACGCGGAGATACGTAGAGGAAAGTCGGAATGCGCCGAAAAACGTCACAATACGTACAGAAGCGTAAATAAGCATTGAGGAACGTTGAGAAGCATACTAAAACGGTAAAGCAAAGCAAACAAATACGTTCCAAATCCGTAGCTAATACGTGGTCCCCAACAATTCAAATACCAGCCATATGCACGATGTAAATTGAACACTGTGTTGGAATCAGCTATTGTCATTTGTAGTGACTGCCAGTCGATATAGTAATATGAAAAAACCAATGTATAACTGAATGTTCCCGGACCTAAGGATGGATGCAATGGAAGATCGCGTGTACTACCTCGTGAAATGTATTCATCGGATAATAAACTTTTTCAAATTTTTTTTTATGAAAAATACGTAGAAGAAACGTCAAATTTCACGCCAGTGTCACTTGGGCATTATAGGGAGAAGTGCATCACAAGGTATTACGTTTCTGAAAGCTTTATATACATTCTACAAGCCGTAAGAATTTTAGAGATTCCCGAATAGAACTACACCCCCATTGGCGACGTTAGGCTTATTCCTGTATACCTATGGCCGAACACTCTATGGTTACAGCCGAACACTCTATGGCTACACCACGCTATGGGGGGTGAAATAACTTATGTATACTACCCAAAGCCGACATTTACTACCCAAGGCTGACATTTACTACCCAAGGTTGATGTTTAGACTAATCAGATTGTCTCTTACAAAAACCATATGAAAAGCACAGTGGGGATAAAATATATAGTGTCAAGTTACTCGATGAGGTTGGATCTGCCATTACATTTGATGGTGGGTAAGCAAATAACGCTATTCATCATAAAGGGGGGTGTCCACCAACCAGGACAAGGCTCCGACAAGAGCAGACATGAAAGTTCCTATTGGTGCCTTGTCGCAGCCTTGTCTTGAGAAGAGCAGTGTCGGGACAGCGGTGTCGGGGCGTGTCATAGACGTTGCTGCTTGCCTTAAAAAAGGCGCCCATGGTTCCGACACACTACGACAGTGATATTGAGGAAACCACAACACTCCACGACAAAGGTTCAGTCGTAACAAAAATCGAACATGTACAAGCTTCATGTCGCAACCTGTCGTTGCCTTGTCGTAGCCTCTTGTCGGGAACTGGGGTCCATCAACCACGTCAAGGCTATGACAAGGCTTCCAATCGTGGCCTTGTCGGAAAGCC
This sequence comes from Alentia gelatinosa, assembly GCA_950022655.1. Taxonomy (NCBI): domain Eukaryota; kingdom Metazoa; phylum Annelida; class Polychaeta; order Phyllodocida; family Polynoidae; genus Alentia; species Alentia gelatinosa. The sequence goes on along the minus strand of OX465580.1, from coordinate 15,928,551 downwards.
ATTGTCGTAGCCTTGTCGTGGTTGGTGGACGCCCCCCTTTAGTAAAATACATTTGAGGGTATATAGGAATAGGGAAACCAAGTTTCCTGAGAGAGAAAAACAATGTTACTCGGTAGGATTCGAAAAAAATTATTGCCTGTGGCCAACCTTGTGGCTTACCTTGTAACTTTGACCGATTTTTGATCTCTCACCGGAACAAACTTTCACAATCACGAGAAATGGGAATTCGGTTGTGCGTTTTTCATCAATCATCACGCTAGCTGTATGATGACATATAATCCAACTAATGTTGAATAACGGCATAGTTAATGACGTGAAGATGGATGAGTTTACAATGTAACCAAATACGGGCTTAATATTTCCCTGGGCATTACCTTGTATGATGAGGTAGATGACTTCAGGGGTTTAGATTTATTACAGGATCATAATGTTACATAAAGGGTCATATACACCACTCCAGAGGGCTGTACAGTAAATGCGACCCCGTATCAAACATCATATCGGGCAATTTCCATTTGAAAATTAAAACCCATGTAAATTTCCTGGAAATTGAATATGATGATCTCCAAATGCTATAGAACACATTCCCAATTCAAGAAATGTGGGTCACCATGCCAGTTCCCGATTCTGTTATATTTAGCAGAATGTATACAGTTTCAGAAAACCTGTTTTACTCAAACTAAACCTCATTGCATTAAACCTTTCCACAGTATAGCAAATGTGGAGTAATAAACATTCATGTTTTAAAAATCGTCGATTACTGTCGAAAGTGTTGAAGAAAACTATAAGTCAAATGTAAATTGGCATAATTTACCTATTGGTTGAGGTCAAACCACATGATATATATGCTATACTTCACCCATCTGGTCTTAGAAAAGGTCAAAGGAACCGATTTGAATTGACAATTGCGACTACTCGAAAATCACCAGGTGGTGCTATTGTGTATTGTAGGATATGCCTTTGATGGAGGCCACACAGGATGCCTGTATTCATGATACAAATTAGTTCGAGTTTGATGAGTCCAGTTATCCCTATCATCTTTAGAATATTTAATCAATGTAGCTTCGGTGACCAATATTGCATTCCTAACATGGTTATTCCCCGATATGGCATTCCATTGGGGCTAACTGAAAGGTTGGCCTTAATGCGCAACCCTGATGCGCAACTGAGCATGGTGGTTAGGGACTCACTCCTCGTCGCTAGGGACTTCTTCAACCCGTTCCGGTCACGTGTCCCTCACGTGGTCACCCCGCGCCACCCGCCGACGTTCACGTCAACACTGGGCCGCCAACGAGAAGGAACCACCCACCCACCCTACAAAAACTCTTCAATCTCTCTCTTCATTCTCTCCTACTCCGTAGGGCTCATCAATAGCTGCTGAACTATCTCTTATCTCGAAATGTATGTTATGATGGACCTCAAAAACTTATCTCGTATTTCTACTATACTCAATAGATTTTATCTCCATACCCATGCTCTGTGTTAGTCATTATGTTGGCATACTATGCCATCTATTCGGCTGAGCTCCTGATACACTACGACAGGCTATAAAGTTCGACAGGTTCCTACTTATGTCTAGCTTTGTGGCGGTTAACAAAGTCCCTTGAAGAGGCGTGTAGGTGGTAAGGTTACTGGCTGCATGGAGTTGTTCCATCACACGCACTGCCATATAAGGAATAGAGTAGACCCTGTAGCCAATGACTGCATTCGCATCAAACCCCGACTTTCACCCTGACCTCCTTACATGATATTTATAGCGCCTTGGGACCGTTCTAAAGTCGAGAGTTGACCTAGAATCTAGTGGGCCACAACCACTTTCCTGGGGAGGGGGCTCTCATTGTTTTAGCGTGCTTGTACGCCCTACATACATCGCCTAGAGATTAGAGTGGTCACATTGAAATTCCAGCGTGCTTCTAGAAAACTATTCATTCACTCTCTGCATGTTATTTACTGCGTAGATAGAATAGAGAATAGAGAATAGATAGCCAGTGTGTCAGGGTCTTAAAGGCATGGTGACCATGACCAATCACTCAAGACCAAAATACCTCAAGACCAACTGGTGCTTGATATGTTTTGATCCAGGATAGGCAGTTGCAGAAATGGCAAGTCTACTGGGTGCAAGTGGGTTACGGAAAACTATCCATTGACTGAATGTAACCCAAACCTTCTAATTGTTTTTCATTTATAATTGCACGCTGAATCATCAATGAGGAACATACTCTTTGCTCCTAGTCATTTACTATATTATTACTGTTGTTGTAAACTGTGAGAATGTCTCTAGGACGGGAGCCATACATTATCGTAAATAATTCCTGCCTACGCGCATGATCATTTGCCCCTATGTGTCACAAAAACTACCGGGACTGAAAAACAGACCCCTTGGTCTCTTGAACATGGCCATTCGGAGGGCAATTATCTGAAACTGTGCACAGATATGTACGTCCTGAAATCTTATACTGTTTGCGTCCCACTCCCGAATGCCAGAAGGGAATCTCTCTTCATTTCTGTATTACGTATCCAGACCGACAATATGATACACATGTATTACTCCTGCCGCGTCAGGCTCTTTTTAATAACGATACCTAAAGGCATCTGCGAACACCGTCCAAATTCATAACCTATGTTTAGAAGACATAGGAGACATAATTAGTGTACCTGAATGGAATCTGTTCAGAGTTATTTTCGTCGGAAATACTCTTCTTTATTAGACTTATTAGAACTAGCCTATTATTAGACTTTATTAGACCTAATATTACCCCACTTTGTCCTTCGAACTTGCCGGAATTCAGGTATACTCACGATGCCTCCTTAATAAACTGGAGATGCCGGAATATAGGTATGATAGTACCTAGGCACTACCTCCAGTATAAGTAAAAATCCTAAAGAAAAAAAAAATCAAATACGAGGATTTTCTTGAATCACAGTGTTGGTATTGTTGGTGATTTTTAAACACCTAAATGATACAATACTCCACGAATATCAACCACTGCCGGTCATCGAGGTATGGAGGTTAGTATTATTTATAGTATGCCACTGTACAGACGAATGAAATCCATTCTAGATGTGTGTATTAAAAGAGCTGGTTCCACCAACATGATGGATTTGCCGTGGTATATCGTGGTAACCCGGCGTTTACATTAGACGATTATAGGCGGCGATTCTTCATTTTAGCGGAGCCTGACGACTTTCAGCAGTAAAAGGCTAGAAGTCGTCTAATGTAAACGCCAAGTGCGTGGCGACTGCAGATCGTCTGGTTACGTCTGGTTACGCAATACGGCACCACCTCACGACTATTAGACAAGCTCTGACCTCGGTGACTATTTTAAGCCGGCTTGAATTAGTCGTCTACAGGGGCGGCGATTCTGTGAAAACACATAGTCGTCAGTGTGAACGCTTGGGTAAATTCTGACGTAGACGACCTTTGCGGTGGACATTGCCACCACCTGGCGACTATTGGCTGACGATCTACAGTCGCCACATATTTAGTCGTCCAATGTAAACGCCGGGTTAGTGTCACGATATATGTCGTACTTCCTTTGTCGCAATACATTGCGCATGATGATATGTGTACTTTTTAACTATGTCATGTGTATACTTTGGTGCGCCACCACCACGACACCTCAAGATGCATACTGACAAGTATGCACGCGATTATTCAAAACCTAGCAAGATTTAGCATTCAGCCAAATCATGACTAATCTAGCTATATCTTGTGTGTTGGTGGAACCAGCACATAAATGAGATATTTGAGCACCAGTATGTAATAATAGTACATCAAGTCCAAATGGTGTCCTCGCTTACGGGGTTGTGCGTTATCTGTGCTATCTTAATGTTCCCCGGGATGTTCCGTTGATGCTAGGCAGGTGTTTCAGCCCGATAAGGATGCGTTCAAAATAAAACCAAGAGAAGAGACATTATGTGGCCGAATTATGTTATGACAACAGGTTCCATTTCATTGCTTTTTTGCAGCATAGATTTCTTTTCTGAATTTGAATACTGAGGGTATGATCATTTCAAACATATCAAATTCATAATGGCTACTTTCTAGTTATAATCTCTTGTATAATCGTTATATTTTGGAATGGAATTGAATTTTGGGGAGTCGCGTCAACACCTAGAAGAAATTCTCCATCAGAATATTGTTTTTGATATTCAGCAGTATTAATTTACTTTGTCGAATAACAGTTATCCTTGTTCAATATACAGTGTTTTTTCTTTTGCTCATTTAGTTCGTATATAATCAGTTTTTCCCCTCAACATGAATTCTAATAACGTTTTTTCGTGCTGGTTTTTGTTTATTTTCCTTTTCTGGTCCCCTATATTACTTTTATCTTCTACGATAGATCCTGCTTTCCTATATTACTTTTACCCTCTAAGGTAGACTCTGCTTCCCTATATTACTGTTACCTTCTACGAAAGATCGCAGGGCTTGTGTTAACCAGTATTCGCTCATACTTTCTTCCCCTTTCTGGTTTTACACAGAAAAATTCATCTGAATAATCGATATGTAAGAACTATTGATCTAAAGAAGTATTGATATACAAAGATACGCAAATCTAAATCTAAGATCTCAGATTATGTATATCTCTTCATATTGCTTCATGTAAATGGAGACACAGGCATATTATGGCTCGGGAGGATCACATCAATTCTCCCTCAGGTGGCTGGAACACGGGGTAGATAAGAACCAAGATGATATCTCCATTAGGAACCATAAGACGATGAGGTATATCAATCCCTCTTCTTAAGTCATTCAGCTCCAGTGGCTTGTCCTATCCACTTATAGGCATCGTTCTGATGCAATTGTTGCAACCAATCAGCACACTAGATAAGGGTCACGTGATGGCTTCGGGGAATCAGTCGGGAGACCATAAACGGGAGCATCATAATGGGAGATGCTGCAGATGACATACAAATGTGGAAAGAGAACAATACCTCAGCTTATACGAAATAATAAAGAATTAATGTATTATTCGGAACTGATGTATGCGTGCTGTATTGCTGTATTGTATGACTGTATTGTCTTTTAATCTACCCCTAATATATAGAGTTTTATATGACACTAGTGACATACATAAATGTTATCACGTAATATTCCAAAATCGAGGAGACGGGGTAGGGTCTGGCTCCGGATTTCACTCGGCTTCGCCTCATGAAGTCACTATGCTAAACTCCAGTCGTGGCATACGGTGGCTAAGATTAAAACTCCTCCAGTTTTACGATAGTACTTATCTTTGACCGTAACTGGAAAGAACGTCCCCGGACGACAGTATGTGTCTGTTTCTTTCTGAATAAAAAAAAAGAAAATTATCCCAAACTGGTTGATCGTGGATGAACGGATTATAGGGCAAATAGCTATATTGTTATGATGGCAGCCATCACATAATTATCTATAGATTATGACAACAGTAAATATTGGTGTTCCCCTGACTGCAGTGGTGCTATCTTACAATTTCCTGGCAGATGATGGTGGAACTAGCGATCACTTTGTGTCAAGGAAGATGGCAGAGCTAACTCTGTGCCCCATAAACTAAGGGGTAATTTTGTTTTAATCTTTTATTTATACTGGAGGGTCTACTAGGGTAATACCCTCTTTTCAGTAGACTTGATAGTAATATACTGGAATTTTATAGGGATTATTGCACAATCCATTTGAGGCATATAACTTCAATTCGGATTTCTTCTCCATACTTTAATCCTACCGGAGTGAAGGGACCTCAAAGTATTTAAATATAAAATATTCTATGTGAAACATCATCTGCTAGATATAAAGTGCTACAAAGCTCTGTGCTGGGGTCTATCCTTTTGATATATTCAATAAACACCACAGTAAGACGATAATTGTATGATAGTATATATATTTTCTTTCTGTTTCTAGGTGAGTACCGTGCTATTATTTCTTACGACACCTCCCCCTAGTTAAAGGTGAGGTAAGTATAGGAAATCTCCGTTGGGGTTTGCAGGAAACCTCATGGTTGGAAAACGATGGCTAAGGGTCATGTGCACGCCTCGGCCAATCAGATTTGCCGAGAATAGGGCACTTCCCTGCTCTCTCTATTAATGGTCGCATAGCTGTGGGTAAAGGTAGTGTAAAGTTAGGCCCCATTCATCTACATAGGGATATCATCATAGCGAACCAATAACCTGACTTTCCTATAATCTATGAAGGGTGTAATTTAACCACACAAAACCAGGGATTCGTTCTGTTAAAATTATAATTAATTTATTGATGATCGATGAGAAATGGTGAGTAACAGGAAAAATGATGAGATGAGTGATTGGTGAAGGTATCTGAGAACTCAGCGTTTCGATAAAAATCAATAAAATAATTAACTTAATCTGGCTTATAACTAATATTCTAACTAATATTTTAAATGACGTGTACGGAACAGTGTTCCGGTTATTGTCGTACGGAACAGATATCTTTACGTTACGTGGCAAAACAGTGCGTATCTACAATATAGTAATGTTCAATACATTGATTTGATACGTAATACGTAACTTAATCTGGCTTAAAACTATTATTCTAACTAATATTTTAAATGACGTATACGGAACAGAGTTCCGTACGATACTTTAACGTAATGTGGCAAAACAGTGTGTATCTACAATATAGTAATGTTCAAAACAGTGATTTGATACGTACACATATCCGAAAATAAAGTGGCGTGTGATCTCAGACATGAAGACTTATCTTTTTATCTAGCCAGGCTGTTTCTATGCTGTAGAGAAACATCAAACCGGGAGGTTGTGAGAGGTCATGCCACGTCAACCTGACTGGGCACTTATATTCTCTGGTCAAAACAGGAGTCACGAAACAGTGTTTTAATGGCCTATTGCAGAAAAACCTCCACACCTGTAAAGGATATATAAACCGCAAACTATGTCAAAAGGTCATACTGTTGTGCATGTTTATATATGACGAGTCCCTTTTAAGCCCGGCGTCCACCTACTATATATGATATAGCTCCGATATGGTCTACGATGCACCTCCCGATACAAAATTAAAATCGTGTCGGAAGGTCACCTAATATTGGGGCAGTTGACCACGTCTCTGCGATTATAGGCACCGATGAAAAATGGGGGTCTACCCCTGACGATGCGTGGTGAATTGGCATGGTTAGACATATGTCTACGATTTTGCACCTTCCCGATATGTTTCCGATATTTGCTTTTTGCATCGGTGCCATATCGGTAGGTCTAAAATTCTTAGTAGGTGGACGCCAGGCCTAAAGGATTGGAAACTTTCACTGTGTAGCAAATGCCACATGGTAGACATCAACGCAAATGGAATGATTGATAGATTTTGTAGAATGTAAGGTGTTTCACCAACAATATTAATTTACACCAACATATGCTGATATCTATATTAGATCAATGACTGAGGTTGTTGACCAAACTAGTTGCTACTATTACATGCTAAAAGTGTAGTTAGATGATATCGGATACATTGTGACCGACTGAGGAGGTTTAATGGGCTCACGAGGAGAACGGAGTGGCGCCCCCTGACGATTACGAGACGCATTCAGCACCTCCCGGATGTAGCGCCATCTAGAGGCTCGCGGCCGTTGTGACCGCATCCTCGTGACGTCACGCCGCAAGCCATCAAAGACGCCTTTGAACATTTTTGTTTGATCCTGCTATTATGCCGACAAGTTTGCTTTTTTGAGCATCTGCGACGCCTAAAGATGCCCCCGAAGAAAACTCCCGCGGGCAAGACCCAGAAAATCGTTAAAAAGACATCGGCAGGGGAAAACAAGAACGTAAAAATGGACAAGAAAATCGAGGATTTGAGTCGCGAAATGCGGACTATGAAATCTGCCATGATGGCATTCACTCAGGCGGCAGCCTCTAGGAACCAGGCGGCAGCCTCGCCGTCCAGGCCTATGAACGATTCCGCGATGGCGGTTCCACAAGTTTCTCCATCGACGCCTACGGGCCCTCAGATGCGGGGATTCGATTTACATCGCCCGAATACTACTGTGAGTACAGCCCCAACGGCCGTTAATGATGGTTTCGCGGCATCCATGTTAGCGCATCCCTGGATTCCCAGGGACGCTCCTGGTCTTGGCGTCTCGTATCAAGATCAATCCATCGACGACCAGGTGCGCCTATTACTGCAATCTACGGCTCATGTGCTACGGCCAAACAGAGGTAAATTTATTATTCCCTGCCACTATGTATTGCTCCCCAGCCGTAAGGACCACATGAGTCTGGGCACCGTAAATTTACAGGAACACATTTGGGGCATCCTCCGCATCGTGGACGATGCGGCGGTGCCCCCTACCGTCAAACCTCATGTACTTTCACACCTCAGGGAGGTCGTGGAAGATTGTTTGGATTACGATTTTGCAGCCGTTCGCCGGTGGAGCGAGGAGATCTTCATACGGGTGGCGGAAGGTCGTTTCGCCAGGGGATGGGAGGATTCCGAGCAAATCCAGCACCTACGCACGGCGATTTCTCGTTCTGAAAGTTCTCGTGTTTGCCGCGCGGTGGAGGCACCGGCGGCAAAGAAGAAAAACAAGGCGCCCGGCTCCTCCCCAGCGCACCCCCCCTGCAAGTTGTACAATAGCGAAGGGGGTTGTGCCGTCACCCCCCCCTCATTCCACGAGTGGGGGAACTGTTGTTCACTGTTGCTCCTACTGTTCTGACAACTTTGGAGCCCATCACGCCCACAGTTTCGTTGATTGCCGGATAAGGGCCCGCCACGAGGCCACCGGCAGCAATCACGCTGCTGGTACGCCCTTTCGCGGGCAGGCAGGAGGACGACCTGCCGCCGCCAACAATTCTGCTTAACTCGCCCCGGCAGGGGGAGCGTCTTCCGGGGGGTGGGGCGGACAACCCTCCCCCGGCAAGCCATGTTGACGCTCCTGCCGCCGAAGTGTGGCGCCCCCCCCCCCTCGGACGAGTTCCGCGAGCGCTTCCCCGTGGAGGCGGCGCTCTACGACGCTGTACGAGCCGGCGGCGACTACAATTTTCGAGCTGCTCGCCGCGAGGTTCCGTCTGACCTACGGGTCGACCGTTGGGCCGCACTCCTAACCAACTACCACGACTCCGAGCTGAGCGATTTTCTTCACTACGGCTGGCCGATTAGCTTCAATCAGTCACGTTGGCCCATCTCTACATTCAGCAATCACACGTCCGGGAGGACCCAGGGTGCCGCCCTTGCCGCATTCGCTGAAAAGGAGTTGCTTCTCGGGGGTCTGATGGGCCCCCTCACCCATCTACCGTTCGGCCAGTGGTCACAGGTCTCACCACTCCTCACTCGTCCTAAGAAGGGGGGGGAGGGTGTTCGAGTCATACTGGATTTGTCGTTCCCACCTGGCCAGGCGGTCAACGACGCCATCGCACCTGGTCTCTACCTGGGGTCTCCCGCCACCTACACCCTCCCCGGGGTGGGAGACTTGATCGAGGAGGTTCTCGCGGCCGGCCCTACGGCTCACGTCTGGTCCGCAGATCTTTCCAGGGCGTATCGACAACTCAGGATAGACCCCGTCGACGCCCCCCTACTGTGCTTCCGTGTAGGGGGGTCTTTCTACGTGGAGCGATGCCCCCCGTTCGGTTGCCGCACCTCCTCGATCGCGTGCCAGCGCACATCGAACGGGGTTGTCTATATGATGCGTTCCCGCGGCCGGCACTGCCTCGCTTATCTGGACGATTTCGCGGGCGTTGCCGCAGGGAAGCACGCCGCCCAGGAGGCGTACGGCCACTTCCTGTGGTTAGCGGACCATCTGGGCCTCCAACTCGCCGCGGAGAAGTGCCAGCCCCCCACCCGCCGCCTCACCTGGTTGGGTTTCGTGCTGGACATCGATGCGGCCACCGTCTCCATTCCTCCCGGCAAGCTCGCAGATGTCCTGGAGGTGTGCCGCGAGTGGGAGGGCCGATCCCACGCATCTCGCCATCAACTCCAGTCCCTCTGGGGCGTCTCGTCCACGTCGGCCACTGCGTCCGCTACCCAGGGTGCGGGAGGACCCAGGGTGCCGCCCTTGCCGCATTCGCTGAAAAGGAGTTGCTTCTCGGGGGTCTGACGGGCCCCCTCACCCATCTACCGTTCGGCCAGTGGTCACAGGTCTCACCACTCCTCACTCGTCCTAAGAAGGGGGGGGAGGGTGTTCGAGTCATACTGGATTTGTCGTTCCCACCTGGCCAGGCGGTCAACGACGCCATCGCACCTGGTCTCTACCTGGGGTCTCCCGCCACCTACACCCTCCCCGGGGTGGGAGACTTGATCGAGGAGGTTCTCGCGGCCAGCCCTACGGCTCACGTCTGGTCCGCAGATCTTTCCAGGGCGTATCGACAACTCAGGATAGACCCCGTCGACGCCCCCCTACTGTGCTTCCGTGTAGGGGGGTCTTTCTACGTGGAGCGATGCCCCCCGTTCGGTTGCCGCACCTCCTCGATCGCGTGCCAGCGCACATCGAACGGGGTCGTCTATATGATGCGTTCCCGCGGCCGGCACTGCCTCGCTTATCTGGACGATTTCGCGGGCGTTGCCGCAGGGAAGCGCGCCGCCCAGGAGGCGTACGGCCACTTCCTGTGGTTAGCGGACCATTTGGGCCTCCAACTCGCCGCGGAGAAGTGCCAGCCCCCCACCCGCCGCCTCACCTGGTTGGGTTTTGTGCTGGACAACAATGCGGCCACCGTCTCCATTCCTCCCGGCAAGCTCGCAGATGTCCTGGAGGTGTGCCGCGAGTGGGAGGGCCGATCCCACGCATCTCGCCATCAACTCCATGCCATCCGGGTCCACGCCTCCCATCCGGGCGTACGCGCCCCCCTCGCCTCGGGGCTCATCAAGAACAGCCAGATCGCCGCATGCGCGCGGCAAGTCTGGCTCGACGCCGCCCTCAGAGACACCGACGTGCTTCAGGGGGGGGTGGGGGGGCCGCCCCCCCCCCACGCACGTGCCGACCCACGCCGATGTCCCTACACACGCAGATCTCTTCAATATCGGTTTGTAAATTGCAGGCACACCACACGATCTCCACGCCCGGATGAGGGCCTCCCACGACGCCGCGCTTGCCCCCTCCACTCACAGGAACAAGGAGGTACAGGCGCGGAGGTACATCCGCTTCGCCGCCGGGCACACCGCGGTCATCCTCCGGCCTACGGTCCTGGAGGCATGCCTCTACATCCAGCACCTGGCGGATATGTTCTCGTCACCCGCGGCCGTGAGGAACGCCATCTCCGGCGCCCGCGCTTGGCTCTCGGACCACGGAGGGGACGCCAGCGCTTTCGGCTCACGGCAGGCCGCGGCCGTGTTGCGCGGCACGGCCCTGCAGTTGGCGCACATCCTACGCCACGCCCCTCCCATCACCATGGATATGTTGTCGTCGATCGCCAACCAGGCGGCATCGCTCACGACCGGGGTTCTCGTCAAAGCCGTGGCGCTCGTCGCTTTTTTCTCCCTCCTCCGCGCCTCGAATCTCTTCGCACCACCTCTGGGGAGGCGCCAGTCTTCTCACGCGCTTTTGCGCGCCGACGCGGTCATCCAGGACGGACGCTTAGTGCTCACCGTGCGATCTGCTAAGACCATAGGACCCGGCCGTTCTCCGGCTGTGATTACCCTGGACCCGTCTGACGACAGGGCATTATGCCCAGTGAGGGCATGGAGATCTTATATAGCGGCCGCCCCCGCGCGGCCGTTAGACCCCATGTTTCTCCTACGACCGGCGGAGCCGTTTTCGGCCTCTCAGTTCACCGCGGTCGTTCGTTGCCTCTTGCAACGAGCTGGTTTCCCCCACGCGGACGAGGTGACTCCTCACTCGTTCCGGAGGGGGGGGGGCCCAATTTTTTCATTCCCATGGCATGCCGGCCGCAGACTTACAGCGTCTCGGCACTTGGTCATCTTCGGCAGCCATGGCACCTTACCTTGTATAATATTCTCAAACTTTCAGCTTGGTATCTTATTCTGACATTATACCGTTTATACCAGTTTGAATCCCTCGATCACTCTGGCATTGTATTTTATACTTCATGATACCTCTGTCATACTTCCAGTTTTTCGGTATTAAATTTTACCAAAATGCCTTCGACGAGTTTTGGTCATTATTTAATTTGCGCTGACTAAGACACTGATGATATAATATTCACCACTGGTAATACTGTAAGGCCCGGCGTCCACCTACTACGATATGGCTCCGATATGGTCTACGATGCACCTCCCGACAAAGAATCAAAATTGCGTCGGTAGATCACCTAATATCGGGGCAGTTGACCACGTTTCTGCGATTAGACACTGATAAAAAACCCAGACAACGCATGGTGGATTGGCTTGTCTAGACATATGTCTACGATTTTGCACCTTCCCGATATGGCACCGATTTTGACATTTTGTATCAGTGCCATATCTGGGAGGTCTACGATTCCATCGTAGTAGGTAGACACCTACCGATATGGCACCGATACAAAAGTCAATATCATATGTCTAGACATATGTCTAGACAAGCCAATCCACCATGCGTTGTATGGGGTTTTTATCGGTCCCTAAACGCAGAAACGTGGTCAACTGCCCCGATATTAAGTGACCTTCCGACCCGAATTTGATTTTTCATCGGAAAGTGCATCGTTGACCATATCGGAGCCATACCGTAGTAGGTGGACGCCGGGCCTAAAGTTGACCCACATCGTCGCTAGGCCTCTATGGCATACAGAAAAGGGTCTACATGTACGATCCTAGATTATTAAACGGGTCACATGTCTAATTGTCTAAGAATCTAGTTAACAAAAACACCACGATGTGATGCTGCCACTGATCCACTACAAATCCTCGCCAAAACTGTCCTTATCCAATAGGTTATTAGGGAGTGTTTTGTCCTAACAACGATCGGCGTCACTTGAACGATTGAACCTACGAGAAATGTTATCTTTCAATTAGGACTATGTGAATGGCCTATCGTTGTCCATACTAGCGTCCCTCCTAGTAACCTTCGCCGATGCTATCGACCTGTACGAGCAGAGGTTATTCAACATACCCGTGGTGTAATAACTGACTGGTGAGTAGGATCAATTGGAATATGACTGAGGTGAGATTTGTTGGTTCCCTTATCCGGAGGTAATTATATAGAACGTCCTGACCATGCTGTACAATTCACAGAACTGTTAATTTACGGTTTTTGCTATATACCCATGCCGTATTTACTGTAAATACGTACCGTTTTGACTTATAACGTAAAAATACTGTACGGACCACTGGTCCATACACTTAAATACGGACCACCTTGCCAAACACGTTTATTAACATATCGGTTGTTAAAAATTAAATTAATGATTTTTTAAAAAAATTTGGGTATATAGTAAATATATAACGTCCAACCATGCTTGTACAAGCCACAGAACTCGATGCTAATTTACCGTTTGTACGGAACTCGGCGTAAACGCTTTGGTCCGTACAAACGGTAAATTAGCATCTCGTTCTGTGGCTTGTACAGCATGGTCAGGACGTTCTATATAATTACCGACCGAGGCATTTATGCCGAGTTCCGTACAAACGGTAAATCATCATCGAGTTCCTTGAATTGTACAAGCATGGTTGGACGTCATATATTTACTATATACCCGAAATTTAAAAAAAAATCCATTTCATTTGGCATAACAACCAATTTCTTAATAAAGGTGTATGGCAAGGTGGTGCGTATTTTAGTGTACGGACCAGCGGTCCGTACAGTATTTTTAAGTCATATGCGGAAACAGTGCGTTTTTACAGTATATAAGGCATGGGTATATAATAAAATAATATATTATCATATACCTAAAGGCGAATGTCTCATTTTCACTGATTAGGAGTACAGATTCTGTTTGTCACCGAGTGATGGAATAATATTCATATGTCCTTCTACACCACGTGACACCTGTATAAAGGCGTTTTTCAGGTATATCATGATAGGGACACATATTGAGAGTACCTCAATTCCTTCTAATCCTCGATATTTTGGTCTCAATTACTAAACTCATTCTTCGGACTTCTGAATATTTCGGACCAAAATATATCGGAACAGACTCCATTCTGGTATACTAACCGTGTCTCCATATATTACTACATCCAAATAATAATCAAGGCAAATGTATGGCATCGGACGGCGTGTTGTATAGGCGACCAGAGCGCTTGAATCCAAGTAAAAAAAGCTGAGATGTCAGTCATTGCCCTACAGTACATTACCACCGCTACTACCTCGTGGAATTAATGTAGCTGTTTTTGTAGCTGTACTCATTCCAATGATGCTAATTGAAGACATCCACAATTTTGATCCTCATACTTTGCACTGCACGAAAACCACCGTTTTATTCATATATACGCCATCATGGAAGTGCATGTATTGGATGAATATTGACTTGATTTCATTTATATACGCCCAGGCCTTATATACGACAGACGCGTCTTGGCTGTATTTCACACCCGGCGTATATGAGAGAAAATATCCTCTGCCCCCGCCCCCTCCCCTCCCCTTTGTGTTGGTAGAAGTACAGGTGTCCTCAGTAGGAAGCCACCCCCCCGAACCCCCCACCCCCATCCCCCGCCACCTCCCCCCGCCCGCTCTCAGTGAAGCCCTGTTCACTGGACGCTTATATATACGCCCACAGATGAGGTGTATACACATGGGGATTAAGATGACCTTGTAGACGCAAAATACCTACTTATATACGCCCGGCGCATTCATATGTAAAATGACGGTTTTCGTGCAGTGTTGGTTGCCATTACTTGTCATACCTACCTCCACACCCGCTCTCATTGGTTATTAGTTGCACACACGCCTACGGTGGTTTTTACCGTATTCGTGACAAGTAGGCAGACTGCATCACTGCTGATACATTAGCGAAATAACATTCAATAACTGTAGAAGTACTCGAACTGGATGATTAGATAATGATTATTTGTACCTTCATTCAAGAGTGTCGATGGTATGCAGTAGTACGGGCGTGCAGCTACTGATCAATATGGACTTAATTCAATTATGGCAACAGCATAAACAATCTTATTTCGTCTCGGTTAAATTAAATCTATGTAGTTAACCTAATGCCTTGTTTGCGTGATATTTCTGTCGGATTCCTTTAGAAATTCAATCCGAAATCATTTTAAAGCATGATGATAGTATCGTAAATGATCTTGTATAAAGGTTTGATACGTAGCTTTTGTAATATTTTACGAAGATTTTTGTTTGTTTAACATGATCATAGTTCATTTTAACTATTCGTAGCAATTGGCTAATATTCATATCCCGTAAATACTCCGAAATATATCCCAATTACTTTATGCAGTAAAACTGCTCTATAGATTTCATTTCCATAGTAAGAACTCTTAAGTGTTAGCCATTTTACCCAAAGAGCCTCAAAGATTGGAGGTAACCATAAGTTTAGAACTTGGAAATTTTATTTATTGACAGGTAAATATGGCAGTAACCCGGAGTAACAATGTTTGTTTGTTTATGGTTTAATGTCACAGGGGACCCTTGGGGTATAAAGGGACCACCCCGGACTAACTAATTCATACTATTACATAGGTACTAGGAGGTTAGATCACCATGGGGAGGTACGATGATGACCACAACCTTCAATTATCCACAACTTCCAGCAATGCCTTAGCATATCCTCTCACTTTACACGTTAAAATGGGAGGGCGCATTTGTGTGACAAAGATTGCAAAATATGTTGGACCACAGAAATTTGCCCAATCCCAACTAAAGGGTATAGGAAGGTATGAAACAACATATTCTACACCCTATGAATTGCGAATCAAAACCATCTTATGAAGTGGTATCCCAGTCCCAGCCATTATGCGAATGTGTAATATCAAGCGAACGGAAGAACCCGATCCCATACTTTACTTAAAACAATTGCATATTGTAATTATTATTCTGTATCCCTCATATTGTACAAATCATCACCATGTCATTACTATCACCATGTCGAATGAATTGATCTTTTCTCAACTATGATACTGGAAAGGGACTATACGCTGATTTCAATAAGATTATGTAATATCTACAGAGATATAAGAAATCCCCATTGTCTAAAAATCCAAGTTAAATCCTTGCGGAGAGTAATGGTTCAAATATATGACGACTCAAGTTTACGTTGTGCAGAGAGTGTAAGGCTGGGTTTCTGGGCGTGCTCTCGTACACTTCCCTCGTACTTATATAGAACGACCTGACTATGCTGTACAAGCTATAATTTAAAAAAGAAATTGTACATGTACTTTCTTAACTCTATCAGTCCGAGTAATGCCTTGAGGCATTCCCAGGCAGGGGACGATGAATGCCTTGAGGCATTCCCATGCAGGGGACGAGGAATGCCTCCAGGCATTCTTTAGATCCATTACTAAATATAGTATTCTATTTGACAGAATTCATAGACTTTCTTAATCTTTTTCAAAATAATTGAAAACCACTATATACATCATTATTCAATGTGAGTGTTCTATATGCAACTAAAACAATGCATATCATATGCACCTGTTGGATAACTTCTGGTACCATCGCCTTAAGAGCATCGTCCCCTGGGGGTATATTGCTACATATCTGTAGGGCTTGGCATGTGGGCCTCCCTCTAGGGGCTTGGACTGAAAGTGTTAATGAAATAAACGCTGCAATTAAAAAAAAAAAAAAAAAAAAAATTCTTAATGAGAATTAGATGATAATTTACAGTTAGTACAGAACGAGGCGTTTACGCTGGGTTTTGTAAACTAACCATAACTTATCATCGAGTTTGGTAGCTTCTAGGCGCATGGAAGGTCGTTATATATGTATGTTATATACCCGAAATTAATAAAATAATCAACTTTCCATTTCGCCTAACATCTAATGTTTTTATCTATTCGTAGGAACACTGTTCCGTATTTTGCCGTACTGTTCCGTACGGTATTGTTACGTTATGACGAAACGGTGCGTAGTTATTAGAAGGAAACCCACTAGATGAGAATACCTTGGTCCGTACTCCACCGAGTTTGACTGCGGAGTAATTCACGAAGCGAAGCTGAGTGAATTACGTAGCGGTCAAACAAGGTAGAGTGAAGACCAAGTTATTCTCATCGAGTGGGTTTCTGATTTTATCTCACCCCGTATAACATCATTTATTGCTGGAATAACTCATCCAATTAGCCATTGAGTATTGGTTACAATACATTCACGGCCGTGGAGTACGAGTTCCTAGCGTTAAGCCTATGGAGAAAAATACCGGGGTGAGATAACAGTAAATACGACATGGGCACGTATAGTAAACTTGCGTACGTCATTTTGATAAGTCCTCAAATTAGCCACACAGCGTCAGCACCAAATGGTAGGACCTATTCAGTTTCGTAAAACCGGTCGCTTATTTTTACTGTCTACAGATCAATTTGGAGCCCGCTTGTTTTCATCGCCCTGAGCTGAATGGCACCTGGATCACGTGATTACTGATTGGTTCAAATCACGAATCTCCTGTAAACGGTGGTCCCGTGCACAAAATTGTTGAAATCCTGAGAAAATTGGAAACACGCTATCAAAAATATTGACATCTCGCTGATGACTTTCCAGGGAAATTGGGATTTCGTGCTAAATTGTGATTGGTTCACAAATAGGAAGACATGGATGGTATAAAATAGATCTTTGTTAGCACGGTCATCAGTTTGGTTGGGGATAGGGGTGTTAACCCTTCCCAGGCGAGCAGGTTGGTGGGTACTAGTAGCTGCAGGGGCCAGGATGCCCCTGGGCTGTATGCCTCTGGGGGCGAGAATGCCTTGAGGCATTCGGGAAAGTTTCACTTGTCAGGTGACCTGAGAACTTCTTTATTGCCATAGTGAATATTTTTTTAACAGTATACAAAATGTGTTCATTTCCACACATATCTTTCCAGATTTTACACAAACTCTTAATTTTTTTCTTGTATTTATTGGAAAATGCCTGAATATATCATTAATGCCTGTAGGCATTCTCACCCCCTGTGTACATAATGCCTACAGGCATTTTCGCCCTGAATGGGTGAAATAACCCCTGCCAACGGCTGTGCTTGTAGGAGAGGTTGTACAAGGTCTAGCGTTTTACGATAAAAGAAAACGCGGTTATTGAGCCTGTAGTGATGGTCGTTCGAGGTCTTTTGTACAACATAAATTAGTCCAGACGTCGCATACGGAGGGATGCATTTGTGTCACAAAAGATCCAGAACGACGGCTTAAACCCCGGATCCACTGGAAGGACAAAATCGTTGCATGTATCTTTTTGAGCCCATAAACACCTGTCGACCATGTTTTATTAACCTAATTCCGACGGATTTGTTGCACTTGATTTCAAGAATGATGCGGTTATTTAGCTCTAAGTATCCACAACAAACTCAATCTCCGAGTGACTTTAATCTCAATAGTTAATATGCAGGAAACCTCTAAAGCAAAAAAGGTATCGATACAGCAGGTATAGAGAACGATCTATTTATTGTGTAGGGTAGAAAGTAAGTGTTTGTAGACGTGGCGTAACGATATGTGTAGGGTAGAAAGTAAGGCTTGGCGTCCACCTACTACGATAGAAATTTAGACCAACCGATATGGCTCCGATACAGAAAAGTCAATATCGGAGACATATCGGGAAAGTGCAAAATCGTAGACATATGTCTAGACATGCGAATCCACGATGCATTGTATGAGGTTTTTATTGGTGTCTAATCGTAGAAACGTGGTCAACTGGGCCGATATTAGGTGACCTTCCGACGCCATTTTGATCTTTTATCAGGATTTGCATCGTAGACGATATCAGAACCATATCGTAGTAGATGGACGTCGGGCCTTAAGGGTGGCGTCCACCAACCACGATAGGTCTACGGCAAGCGCCGACAAGAAAGTTCCAATCGGCGCTTGTCGCAGCATTGCCATAAGAAGGGGGGCTTTAAGACAGCGTTGTCGGGGCGTGTCGGGAAGTGCACGCTCCACCAAAATTAACTATCGTAGACCTCTGCGACATACTCCCGACACGCCATGACACTCCACGACAAAGGTCCAGTCGTAGAAAAAATCAAACATGTTCGATTTTGTCGTAACCTTGTCAGAAGGCTCCTGACAAGCTTCCCAGTTGCAACCTGTCGTGGCCTTGTCGTAGACTCTTGTCGGGAACTAGGGTCCACCAACCACGACAAGGCTATGACAGGTCCTCCAATCGTAGGCCTGTCGTGGACCTTGTCGGAACGCCATAGTCGTTGCCTTGTCGTGGTTGGTGGACGCCCGCCTTTATGCTTTATTCATGCTTAAAAGAGCAATTCATACGTGCAACAACTCAGCATGCTAGGTAGTTATATTCTCTTCAATACTAAGAGGCCGAGAAAAAAGGATATGTCAGCCACTCAGACAACTAATACAGAAATATTGTCAAGATTAGCTCAATTGCTATTCTCACATCTGACAAGTGTCAACCAATAAATGAAATACGTCATTCACTTTTGATAGAATTGGTCATTTGCCTATGCATTGGATGGACGTGAGGTGCGAGCTGTCAAGAAGGTCGCAGTTGCATGACGCTCTGCACACCTGTGTTCTAAGGCACATAGCTATTTTGTTATGGCTGCAGCCATCTCTTCAGGCCCCCTCCCCCGATAATAAAGAAAACAGTGGAATTTGATAGAAAAATATTTTGTTGGTTTGCCCTAAAATTCTTTAAGGCAGAAAATGGGGGTTGTATCCTGTCTATCTTACAATTTTGGATGACGGAGAACTATCAAGCATTCATGAACCTGTTGCAACACAGTTTGCATCAACATTGCGCTCAGGTAGTCGGTGGTCTAGATATGAGGCCATATCTGACAAGAGAAAACAAAATAGTTAGTTTTCATATTTCTACCTCATCACAGATTCCAAAGCCTTTTTGTTTATTTTGTAACAGGTACCTTGTGAAGATTCCTATTGCTGTTTATAGATCTTCCTAGACCCTGGAAGTACCTAAGGGAAACATGTCCTGTGACGCTTTAAGGATTCTATGTTTTACTTCAGTTGAAATGTCGAGGTCCTCAGAGAACAATTACTTATCCTTCTGGGCAATAGTATTATCTTACCCCTGAGATAATACATAAATATGCTCAACGATTACCCTGTTAAAGTGACAATACTACGCCACGGCGTAGTTAATTTGCTAAGTATATTCTGATTATTCTGAAGTTGTGATGATATCTTATGTAATAGAAAGGGGTAAGATAAATCCAGAACCGCACTTGAATCGTAAAATAGACAATACTCCACTCGTTTGGCTGTGCCATATAATCGTCCCTCGGCTTCACCTCGATTACGGTTGCGGCCCATCCAAACTCGTGGAGTATTGTCTCTTTATACGATTCTCGATGCAGTTCTATATAAATATTAGATAGCAGTAGCAGTTCTGAATCTATCTCACCCCTTTCACCAACATTAGAATAGCATCGCAATATCAGAAAAATTCAAATTGCATTACAAATCCAGTATCAAACATATAAATTTCCATGTTAATGTGTACCCTATTTTCCCAAATACTGGCAGCTGATTGGCTAATACAGTTATGACATCAAGTCTCACCACACTGCCACGACCATGGCGTAGTATTGGCACTTTACTTGGGTGATCGTTACATATATATCTTTTTGATGTTATTCCTATGGCAACACTTGTACTGGGGTGAGATAAACATAGTTGGTTTTTTTTATTACTAATACTCTGCACTCTTTCTTCTGATGCCAACTTACAAGCTAAAAAGAGACTTTTTTCAGTATGGACCTACTACTATTATTATTATTATTATTATTAATAAGTGTTGACCATTGTTCATAATAACTGAAGACCTTGCACCTAGTTGGAACAAATATCTACCCGGAAATCGAATCTTAGAAAGTTACTTAGATTAATTAAATCGCTCTGCCCACTATAGACATGTAGGTGGGATAGTCCTTTGTATAAATAACTGTTGAAATTTGCTGTAAGTATGTATGCATGTAAAGAAGATATGTACCGCTGTGCTATGTAAGCCTATCTAAGTAGGCAATAATGTGGATGAGAGTTTTTGAGCTGGAGCCACTGGTAGATAGGGAAACTTATATTCCCTAAGCGTTTTTCTCACTCCAGGATAAATAAAAACCTTAAAAACAAAAAAACAAAACAAAAATCCCCTGAATTATCGAAGTAACATTACATCTGTTTCGTAGCATCATGATATCGCTGTTTGTCACTAAGTGATGAATTGATAAGTGTATCCTCACAAAAGAGGGTATATATTTACAATATCTAAACTCCTTTTGAAACAGAACATGGTGCTCATTAGACGTCAGGCAACGGAAGTTCTAGATATTCTTGATATTAGACGTCAGGCAGCGGAAGCTCTAAATTGAATATATCTAAAATTCCCAGTAAAATTCTGTTGTTCAGGAGTAAATCGCCGTCATTTCCGACGAGAAGAAATACCTTCCTCGGGAAATACTGAATGACGGGAATGAAAACCACATATCCTCTCACAGAACTAAACGCGAGTGATTAGGATCTCCAAACTATTTCTAAATGAGCTAAATATGTAATATCCAACGACAAATCTCGAGACATCAATGAAGGGCAAAGGTCGCGGATTGACTATTTGTGCCGTTTTCGTTTTGGCTCAAAGTTCATGTAAATACCAGCTCTGTGTGTTCACCGCAGAAGACAGAGCACGTAATGGCGACTCAGGGATTTTAGTTCCGCTTAGATTCTCCCTCAGGGCATGTCTTTTGAAGCTAATCATCATACCTCAGCAAGAATTGGTCGTTTACTTTTTTTATCTAAAGCAAAAGACACAGCAGCTGTCGTTCACGACGTGGTCCTCTATATCGGTATTATTAAGTGAACGAACATTGGAGTTCGATTTATTATCCATCGTATATACAAAGCCCCCATTGAAAATGTATGTGGACTGAGTCAACCGCTACCCATTGTGTAAGACCTGTCAGATACCATAACTGTGGTATACGGATTCAAACCTGTGGTATACGGCCTCAAAACCATGGTATACGGAAAAAATAGTCCCTTTTGCTATAGAGCAAAGAAATAGTTCCTAGTATTATACCCGTTAACGTGACAATTACTGGGTTTAATTTATTCGAAAAGATGGATAATAAATGCAACAAACGATGGATTTGTGGACAGGCAGCTCTTTAAACCACTCGCGGTTGACGTCGTAATACACTCGCTAGCGTTCGTCTATTACTATTCGTCCACAAAACCATTGATTATTGTCTATGTATACCGTGCTAGAGATTGGCTACATTAGTAATTAAATGGTGTCTATAGAGTAAACCTATGAAAGTTGAGGGTCAGAGCTCGTATCCCATCTTGTTTGAATCGCGTAGTAATGCCGTGTGAATTCCATAACGATTCAAGCGTGATTGGATCGAGCTCTGACCTTAAACTTGAATAGGTTCCTGAATTTATCTCATCCTCTACATTGACTGATGGGCTAACCTTTGTGACATAATCCCCATTCAGTAATTTTTTAGAAATAATTTATGAGTCCCTAATGTTAAGTCTATGAGGGAAAAAAGGGTCGAGATGAAAGGTTATATTATCCATCTTATCCAAAGTCCCCATTGAAGTAAACAACTAACCATTGTACAAATTTCAGACACCATAACTATTGTATATGGATTTAAATCTATTGCATAGGGAAAAATAGTCCCTTTGTGCTATAAAGCAACGAAATAGTCCGTGTTGAGAATCCCTTAATATTGCAATTCCTGGGTTAATTTATTCGAGAAGATGGATATTAAAGACAACAAACGAAAGCTTTCGGGACAGGCGGTGGGAATACACTCGAGGTATAACGCTCGTGTATTACTACGTGTCAACCACTCGTGGATCACGGCCGCCTGTCCACAAAGCCATCGATTATTGTCTTTATATCCCATACGAAATGGTATCGGACTCCAATACTGCAAGGGCGCTATAGCTTCGATTATTAATCATACGGTTAGCCAAGATCACCATTGCAATGTCACCTATTGGGCCCAAGTTGTATACTTGTTGGTGATTTTTCTGTACATCTACCTTCAAAATGTTTCATTGCATATTACTGGGAATTAGTCGTCAGTTCAGAAACGTATTGAGTTTGTTGCAGGGAAACTGTGTCCTGTCATTGCTGTTATAGCAGACAATTCATCATTCCGCTTTTCATATCAGTCATATACAGTCTTGCAGCAATTCAAAATAAACTATAAAAGATGGGTCCTAAGGATGGAACTGAATACCACATTGAAGAATAATCCCGCACTACACATGAAAATAAAACTCGATGGATCAGTGTACTGCACAAGGTTCAGTATACAATTTATACTGCATATGGAGCAGCAGTACGTAATTATCAAATATACTGCATGGGTATATAATAAAAAACAAAGTCTTTCTGCTAATGTATTTTACGTGAAGGGAGAATAAGACCGATGCGTACATCTGGAGGCACTAGGTTTGAGTAACTCTGTCCGATGTAAATGACATGTGGCCCGTAGTATTAGGAAATCCTTGACGTTAAAAACAACGAACATGGCGTTAATTAACTAATGGAACTAATAGGAAGATGGCTGACCCTAGTCCTTGCTGCGTGGGCTTTAACATTCAAATACCAGAGACAAAAAGTGAGGTCTCCAGTGTGTGGGTCTCCTGTAGGATGGAAAGTCCCCATGCGTGGTGCTAAAAGGCCAGTTTAAAACCTGCATATTGCCTACCTTCTCATGAATAACACCTGGGAATTAGGCCCGGCGTCCACCTACTACGATATGGCACCGATATGGTCTACGATGCACCTCCCGATAAAAAATCAAAATCGCGTCGGAAGGTCACCTAATATCGGGGCAGTTGACCACGTTTCTGCGATTAGACACCGATAAAAAAACCATACAATGCGTAGTGGATTGGCTTGTCTAGACACCTTCCCGATATGGCACCGATTTTGACATTTTGTATCGGTGCCATATCGTAAAAGTAAGATTCTGAGGAGGTATCCATATCATAAAAAGTTAGCATTTTCCATGGGCTTTATTTGAAGAGTGTTTCTTTCCGTACAAAATTTGCATGGTGATATCATGGGGAGGTTTGATCCTTTTAGCCGTTGGAATAACGTACAGACATGCCCGTTATCTAGTCCTTTGTCGCACAGTGCGGCTGTATCTATAAGCCGAAGATTTTTCAGTCCTATTAATCCGTAAAAAAATATTGGAGAAGGGATCTGAAGGTAATGGCCTTTTGCAACAACAAGGCTTTGATACCTTCACAGAACAGCCATGGAAACAGGCCTTTATTTGATATGGCTTCAGCAGACATCTCACCATCCTCTGTGTGAATCCGAAAGAAATCTCATTATATGCAAAGGGCCATACACACCCAGGTAAGATAATCCTAGGAAAATCCGTAGAAATCAACAGATCAACAGGTCATGGGTCTAAAACGGTGGGAAACAGTCATCTATTGATATAAGTATTGATGGCCTATTGGTCATTTTTCCACTAGCTGACTATTCGCCGCCTGTCTGCAGTCGGGAACCACCGACGCAAGATTGGTAAACGGAAACAAGAATGCAGAGAAGTGCTAACCGATCAATTGTGCATAGAGGCCACCACCGAACCACTTATGGCGGTAAAGTGGGATTCACACGGTTGGATTCACGTACCTCACAGGCCATTTGTCTGAGAAAAATCCTGTTGAGATTCGGAACTGGAACACAAGCTCCTCGTGTGAATGACAGGGTCCCATTTTGCGGAGACAACTTTTTTCCCTTGCAATTGTCGGCAACAATCACCCCCAACAAGGAACAGAATTTCATGAGATTTTTACTTTTAAACAAGTTTTAAAATTTAGAGGGGCATTTTGGTGAGACAAATGTATTTCACATGTTCTCCCCCAGTCTGAGTCTCAGTGGTCCCAAATAACACCTATTAACACAGGGAAGTACCCTGAGTCGGCGTCTGTGTACCCTGTGTACCCTGTGTAGGGGTGGACGGGTGAGACAATGTACTTGTTAAGTCTTCCAATGTGAATTGAGTCCTCCATGTTACCCTGAGACTGTAGGACACCCCAATCTGGGAAACTTTGTACCCAGCTGGAAATAGAAACCGACTGGTGCAAAGGTGTGAAGTACACCAGTCTCAGGTCCATTTGCCCCTCGTGTGAATCCCACTTAAGGACCTGTCAAATGCAGAAGAAAATAACGCATACACTGTGCCCTCACTGATTTTTAGACAATGCAGTCATTGATCACCAACGACCGACTTTAAGGTGAACTCAATAGATCCGTGCCGTTTTCCTCTGCCAGTGGAAAATGGCTTAATGATGTCTAGAAATGTTCGCTGCACATATCACAAGCCACAGTACCTCCTATCATCAGATCCACATCCATATTCAAGTTGTATGCATGTCGAACAAATCAGCTTAAACAAAAAAACATTTTAGTTTCATGGAAAATGAATGTATCAATCTATAGAGCAAGTTCTGGTGAAAATTGAAGAGAAAAGATATGCTGGAATTGGATAGATTGCAGATAGAAATATTGATTGATATATAGGGTAGTGGCTTTTCCATCTATTCCTGATAATCAGTTACATCTCACCAATCGGGCCCGTTAAATAATGAAGGATCGTACATGAAGACCCTTTTCTGTACGCTAAGGAGACCCAGGGACGATGTGGGTCAACTTTATTCAACGGACGACGTTATGGACGTCTGAAACTGTCTTAGTGAACAAACTTTAAATCATTAAACGATAACCCGTGTACGAGGTACAGAAAAGGATGTTGAAGTACGATCCTAGATCATTCAACAGGCTATCGATGACTTGAGTAATCAATACAATCAAATATATGACCGACAAGAAAATGTGTTTTTATGCTCCCATTATCAGTAACTTTGCTCCAATCCCTCTCGTAAGTCTAAAGGGGGGCATCCACCAACCACAACAAGGCTACGACAAGTGCCGACATGAAAGTTCCAATCGCAGCCTTGTCGTGAGAAGAGCCGTGTCGGGACAGCGGTGTCGGGGCATGTCGTAGACGTTGCTAGTTGCCGTAAAAAGGGCGCCCATGGTTCCAACACACTACGATAGTGATATCGAGGAGACCACAACACTCCACGACAAAGGTCCAGGAGTAGCAAAAATCTAACATGTTCGATATTGTCGCAACCTTGTAAGAAGGCCCCCAACAGGCCCCCGACAAGCTTCATGTCGCAGCCTGTCGTGGCCTTGTGGTAGCCTCTTGTCGGGAACTGGGGTCCACCAACCACAACAAGGCTACGACAAGGCTTCCAATCGTAGAGCTGTCATGGACCTTGTCAGAAAGCCATTGTCGTAGCCTTGTCGTGGTTGGTGGACGCCCCCCTTAATAGAGCAAACTATCCATACAAACAAACAAATTCCTTTCTCCTTTGTTATATTCGCGATGCCAGTTCCTCTGACCTTACCTACGAATGTGTTTATAGCAGGGCTGATACAGTGACATTGCAATGGTACCCTGAACATGCCTCCTGAAACCCTTGGTGATTTTTTCTATGTAAATATAGTCTCATGTAGGCCTGATGAAGGGGAGAGGGGGACACCCAGGGTGGAAGTCGATCCCTGCTGATCACATGGCTAATACATAAGACACCCATACACCCCGCAGGATTCACCTCATGACATACCTTCTACTTCACAGTATTACCGTCCCAGCGACCTCTCCCGGCCACTCACACCCCCACATCTCACCGTGAGAAATGAGGGGATGGCACCCGGCGTTTATATTAGACGACTAGATACGTGGCGACTGTAGATCGTCAAGCCGATAGACATCAGGTGGTGGCAATGTCCACTGCAAAAGATGTCAACCCCAGAATGTATCTAAGCCTTTACACTGACGACTATAAGTTTTCACAGAATGGCCGCCAGTGTAGACGACTAAATCAAGCCCGCTTGAAATAGTTGCGAGCTTCAGAGCGTGTCCAATAGTCATAAGGTGTTGCCTAATTGTATAATCTGCTGGTATTTTTGGGTTTAAAAAAAAAAAATATTTAAGGAAATATTGTGTCACACAATCATCGAATTCGGCTATATGGTCGTTCTTCCACTCGGGCCCTAGACCCCTACTCCTCATTCTAATGGCAGGTGTTCAGCCGAATGGGAAGCGGGTACCATTTTTGTGTTAGTCTTTGGTATGACCCGACCAGGGTTTGAACCCACAACCTCCCATGCTCGAGGCGAACACCCACTTGGCCAACTAGTTGTAACCAGACAATCTGCAGTCGCCACGCGCTTTGCATTTAGAGGGTGCGTCCACCAACCACGACAGGGCTGCGACAACGGCTTTCCGACAAGGTCCACGACAGCTCTACGATTGGAAGGCGTGTCGTAGCCTTGTCGTGGTTGGTGGACCCTAGTTCCCGACAAGAGGCTACGACAAGGCCCCGACAGGCTGCGACACAAAGCTTGTCGGGAGGTTGTCGGAGGCCTTCCGACAAGGCCACGACAATATCGAACATGTTCGATTTTTGCTACGACTGGACCTTTGTCGTGGAGTGTTGTGGTTTCTTCGATATCACTGTCGTAGTGTGTCGGAACCATGGGCGCCTTTTTTACGGAAACCGGCAACGTCTACATCACGCCCCGACACCGCTGTCCTGACACTGCTCTTCTTATGACAAGGCTATGACAAGGCGCCAATAGGAACTTTCATGTCGGCACTTGTCGTAGCCTTGTCGTGGTTGGAGGACGCACCCTCTTACACTAGACGATTTCTAGCTTGATACTGCTGAAAGTCTTCAGGCGGTGCAAAATGCCAGAATCACCAGTCAGAATCGTCTAGTGTAAATGCCAGGTACCCCAGCCACTCATCTGAGTGGGAAATGAGGGGGTGTCAGGGATCAGAAAACCCCCGCCCCTCCCCCTGAGCCCCTCCTGCCCCGACGCATGCGTGGAACACACGGTCACGTGACGGGTCACCTTGACACCACAGATCCCGGATGAAGGCGTCACCGTGTGGTTCCAGCCTACGCCGCCAGGTGGGATCGCTGGCTCCGCTGGTAGTGGGCGTATCCCGGTTTGTCCCGTGTGGACGGCCGGCCCCGGGAGGGCTTAGAGCGTGGAGCTGGCTTACTGAACGTACATGGGTAGTTTTTATCAGGGATTCACGCCCGTGGCACTGCACTATGTCATTTCTCTGGGTTTTTATTTATGGCTGGCCACGAATTTCCTGGTGTTCGTTAGTACTGGTTTAAGATCGGTGGTGGAAGCGGAAAGTGTATGCTTTAAGTTCACATGCCATCAATCATATGCGACATGGCATATGGCGCCCTCTTGCTGCCATTTACCGACAAAAATGGCACCGATTTTGGGGGTTCCCCTAAAAATCTGTCGTTAAGGCCACCGAACAACGACCAAGGCACATGGGTAGTTTTTATCAGGGATCCACACAGGTGGCACTACATTATGTCAATTCTCTGCTTTTTTTATGGCCTGCCACAAATTTCCGGGTGTTCGTTAGCACTGGTTTAAGATTGGTGCTGAAAGTGGAATGAGCATGTATATAAGTCCAGATGCCATCAATCATACGCGACCTGGCATATGTTATCTATTTTATCATCCACCTAATACATAGTGTATATAGAAAACACATAGGGAGTTTGTATGGACATACCCTTCGCATACGGATATGTTGTATGCTCTGGGTGGCGCATACGGAAAAATAGTGCGTACGGAAAAATAGTGTATAACTAAAACGAACTGACATCGACATGCCACTTGTTCAGAAATGGTGGATGATAAATACAATATAGACTGGTTTCAGATAAAAGCGGTTGTATGCTCCTCGGAGTTGACTCATACGGCCGCTTGTATCTGAAACCAGTCAATATTGTGTATATAATGTAACCCGTAATATGATGACATCAATTATATATATGTGACCTGGCATATGGACTCCGTTACGCCCATCGCCCACCTAATGCCATTTACCGACGAAAATGGCACCGATTATTTGGGTTCCCCTAGAAATCTGTCGTTAGTGCCACCGACAGAATATCAGTATTAATCTCTCGGTGAGGGTGTTTTGTATGCACTGTTTCTACTGTATTTGTATGCATACAAACAGATTTAATTGGTTTGTTACAGAATCTATGCACTATTAATCTGTGAGCATTCTTTGTAGGCCTCGTTTCTATTCATCGATCTCGCATCAGTATTCCTAAGAATTCTATCGGTGGAACACGACAGCAGATCAGTCCCAAATTGTTAGCCGATAAAAACGGGTAGACTACGTACGTCTCCAGCTTTCCCCTGCAGCCAGATGTAGAGATAAGATAGGGTTTTTAGCACCTCTCCATTTAGCCAAATATTTCCTTATTATCAGGATCATTATTTTTATACCCCAGTTTCACTTTTGATCAGTGGAATCTATGCTTTGTTCTACCAGTTTGTATCTCCAAATGCTGTCGAACGATGTGTATAAGCGACAAATATATATTCTGTTCATTTCAGATACCGGCTACAGTTACTACCTCTCATAATCAAAAGATTAAGAAATTATCCAAATACATACAGAAAATATAAAATGTATATTAAAGGCACCATTTCTTTCATTTCTTTCTTTATTCTGGAGGTTCTATATGCTCCCTAGATCTTAGTTCCAGTAGGCTCCAGGGCCTATAAGATGTCAAGACAGGTGGCGATTAATAGTCATTTCTAGAATAAGTTGTCTTGCTTGAGGACACTCTTGGGTTGATGGCTATTATAGCTGAGATTACATGATGTAGCACCACCTGACGAGTATTGGCTTGAGGATCTACAGCGACCATAGTTAACGTCAGGGGCCCGTTTAATAATATAAGATCGTACATGTAGGCCCCTCTCTGTATGCAATACAGACCCAGTAATAATGTTGGTCAACTTTATTTAACACTAATAGACAACCCTATGGACGGCTAATACTGTCTTAGCGAACAGATTTGCATATTATTAAACAATAACCCTGGTATGAGTTACAGAAAAGGCTTCTCATGTTTGATCGTGAATTATCAAATGGGCCAAAAATTATATAAAATACCGATTAAAGGAGATTTATCAAATTTATTCATACCATTGTGGGTCAACTTATGGACGACCCTATTGATGGCCAATAATGTCTTAGTGAAAATACCTGAATATCTTAGGTTATTAAACAGCCCCCAGGTTACGGTCAGCTCAGCTGTCAAAGATGCATTCTTAAGGTATCAAAGGCGGGTGTCCCTTTCCAGGGGACGACTATGGGAGAGGTATGATAAGGCAGATGTGGAGGATCACCATGGAGGAAGCACAAAGATCCATTGACAGAGGTATGAATGCATCTGTCATTGTGTGTCTGTCCACCGTGTAACCTAACCCCAAACCCTGTGAGCTCTTTGCCTGCGTTGCGCTGTACAGCAGGGACCTGGGACTTGTTTCACTAGTTTCGTGACAAGTCTGTGACACCATACAGACAGATTGGGTTGTCTGGTTTGTGACAACACAAGTAGCTGCCCCTAGGAAAAGACAGACCCCAAACATAGGAATTAGCAAATCTACACATCATGGACATGTTTCACTAGTTTTGTGACAAAAGTGAAGACAGACATGAAAAGCGGCACCAACAGTGCAAGCAAGAACGCACAAAATGAAGTTTAATGTATAGTTTTTATGAAACCGGACACACCATGTAGACGCCATCTAGACATGTCGAGTCATCTAGACATGTCACAAATCTAGTTTTAACAGGTCCCTGTTTCACTAGTCTCGTGACATTAGGCCTATACAGACATCAACAGCGGCACCAACAGTGCAAGCAACAGCGGAAAAAAGACTAGCAAATATGAGAAAATCGGAATGGCCAATCTTCTTCATATTTGGTGCGATTGTAGGTTATATGTATCCCCTACTCATGTTAAAGATTCATTGCTTAATTACTACGGGAAGTGAGTGAAACTCCGCGTGTCATCGATTGCAATCGTGTGGTCTGTCCGTATGGTGTCACAGACGCCATCTAGACATGTCACGAAACTATTGAAACAGGTCCCAGATCATACAAACTTGGATTATTACACGTGGACTGCATAGGGCAGCCGCCGATGTATGTAGTTGTGTAGCCTGGAAGCCTGTTCACTCACATATGAGGCCAGGTAACGCCCACCATTTTGTGGTGCATTATAAGTAACACCCACCATTTTTCTGGTGAATAAAGGACAGGTATTTTTTCCTTTTAAAAAGACTAAAATCCTTATAATCGAAGGCCGATATCAAGGTCTTTTGTTATAATCTTTTTGTTCCGTTGGAGAGTTTACACTGCTCCGCGGTTGGAAACATTTTTTTCCAACCTCGTCTCGTCTACCTACATACGATATCAAGGTCTTTCATCCGTCCTGGGGTATATGGGATTTCTCATGTGAATTCGAGCAACTTTTAATGGATACGTTGGTGTGCAGGAAATGTTTTCAAATTTACTTGTTGGTCCAGGAAGCTTGACCTTATCATTTTTACTTAAACGGAGAACAAGCACTGGATCAGCATTGACCAATCACAAATCCACTGCCCAGGGGAACCGAGATAATGGGATGTATTGCCTTACTTCACGATTAATGTTTCACTTGCGTGATCTAGTGTTCTTAACAGGTAAATGGAACTCAGGAATGGTTTTAGCTCTTAAGATTCGGTGCAGTAGACCTACAGGCTCTGGTAGGTTCCCTCTTTGACGTACAAATTCACACCCAGGAGAGGTTTTCTGAGCAAAGTGTCGGTCGTCATCCTCTGCCGTCGATTACAGAGCGCTTTGAGATTGTCGGAGGCCTCATATGTCGTGCAATTTAGGATCAAAATGATTTGATTTCTTCGGTGAGACTCCAGGTTCCAGTACGGACATTTACAGGAAAATACAGGGAAATATAGGCCAACAAAAACAGTTTAGACTTTTTGTATTTTCCTAATAGCCTATTTACATTTTGCGTCAGCAGTGCTAAGGGGGGGGTGTCCACCAAGCTCCCGACGCGAACCAACGCGCCCCAATATTGCCCTCCCGATACAAAATCCATAACGTAGCAAAATCGTAGAGCTTATCCGGGCAGTTGGTCAGGTTTCTACGATAACACTACCGACGCGGCCCGACGCGCTACGACGCGAACCGACGCAAGCCGATAAAAAAAACATATCGTAGAGGGTCTACGACAATCGAACATGTATTGCTTGTCGTAGCGCGTCGCTGCGCGTCGCTGCGCGTCGGTATGTATAGATGACACTTTAAACGGGAAATCATTTGAAATAATCGATGGAAAATTATGGAATTTTCAGAATACCTAGAATATATGATGCTAATGCGGTTCTGCAAAAATGGTGAAAGTTGATGGTAGATAAGGGTCTTAAATCGATCAATTTAAACTTTAACTGGGAATTGATTTTTTCATTAAAATTTATTAGGCAATATTATATATACTATTGTTTTGTATTTGCAGGTATAATATCAACCATAAATATGCATTATTTCTGGAATTATAAAGGAAATATTGTTAATCACGCTGGTTGCGTCGTGAGCTATATCGGGGTGTATCAGGACCATGGTACCTTTTTCATGCACCCTCCCAACACGTTACGACGCGTCCTGACGCGAACCGACGCACTACGATATGCCTCCCGACGTGCTACGATGTAGTCATTTTGTATCAGCTCGGCTCGGCTCGCGTCGGTGTTGGGCGGTGCGGGGTCTAAAGGTCTGTCGGTGGTTCCTGACTGTATATCGGTGATGGTCAATGTAAATAAGCTAGAAATTAAATAATCTTCACCATTTTTGTCGGCAAATGGAATCGGTGCACCATCACAGACTATTTGATACCGGTATACAGTCGGTGACACCACCGACAGACTTTTAACATAACTAAAAGAATCAGTATGTGATTGAGATATTACTTCTTATCTTAGCCTGGAATTAACGTCCATAGGCTTAACATTAGGAACTCGTTCTCAACATGTTTGCGAGTACGGTAACTCATTCTCAACGGATGATAAAGGGCGAACGAGGACACAGACTAAACACTCATCAGTTTCTTTCTTAATATTTCACCTGATCATTGATTATGATACCCTGATATATTGATGGAAGATATTTCTATGAAAAAACATCTCACATATATGCCAATTTGTGTTGGCGATTCCTCACATACACGCCAATTTGTGTTGGCGATTCCTGAGATCACTGCCGTTTCTCATGCATTTGGTTTGTCTCCGGCTTTAAGCCAGGGACATACCAAGCGAGATAAAGTGGCAAACTCTGAAATCGCCAATACAAAATAGCATGTATTCGATGCTGGAGACACACCGAGCGAGAGAAGCAGCGATTCCCGGAAGTGCCAACACAAAATTACGTCTATGTGAGCAATTGTTTTATATGTCGCCTGATTATTGCTTCCGAGACATCGGTGGGAGACATTACTATGAAATATATCTCAACTAAATGCCCTTTTGTATTGGCCATTCCAGATATCGCTGCCTTGATTTGCTTTGTGTGTCCCTGGCATAAGATAGTAGAGTACACTTGTCAATTCAGCAGCAGCTCTTAAGGACAGATGCGGGTAGGTATCGCACTGCCCCCTGTGTAGACACTGGTGCTGCCATCTGGTTTCATGAAAATGTAGCAGCTTCACAGAGACACCAATAGATAAGCACTTACATTTTCAAATGGCCTTCCCATAGTAGTTAGCATGTTGACATGTCAATTTTCTTGCATTTTCTATATGCTGATATATGGAACTTATATTATCCAGAGTTATTTGCAAAAATCAATAGAATTAAGGAATCACCCGACTACCAGCATTTGTCTTTAATACTAATATCTGGAAACTCACCTGCTGCTCCAATCATTGTCTTCTATGCATTGCGTTCTGATGGAAAATGTCACTGAATGTTGGGCGCATAGTACAAATCCGAGCAAAGGTGGTGTAACCCGAGAGGCCGTTTGCTAATAGATCTGCAGCCTGCTCCATCATATCTACGACATGGCCGGCTCTCATATTCCCTCAGGCATTTCCTTACTCCCTCTCCCCTGCCCTGGGCAGCTCTGACAATGGTCTATCTACTCTCTAAAGCTAGTACGGGC
The DNA here is from genome assembly GCA_950022655.1 of Alentia gelatinosa. NCBI lineage: Eukaryota > Metazoa > Annelida > Polychaeta > Phyllodocida > Polynoidae > Alentia > Alentia gelatinosa. The sequence goes on along the minus strand of OX465580.1, from coordinate 15,894,516 downwards.
AGGTAAAGTTGAAAGGTATACCCTATCATAGGTATCTTATCGACAAGTGTATACCGCAAACGAGAAGTCGCCGTAAAAGTCCCCTTTTCCATGTTTCCCCGGTACAATTTCGCCAAGTATTTCTTCGAAGCCGAGTGACCATCATGGCACATCCAAACGAGTGGAGTATTATGTATTTTACGATTTGATTGCGGTTCTGGATTTACCCCACCCCTTTCTATCACATTAGATAGCATCAGAATATCAGAATAATTAGAATATACTTAGCAAATCCATATGACGTCATCTCACCTTAGTACGTCATGACTGTGGCGTAGTATTGTCACTTGACAGGGGTGATCGTTGAGTATTTAACATATCAATTCTCTTCCTTGGAGGTATTATTTACTGTATTAACAGATAGGCATCATTGTACCTAGAAATATATACATAGATATATGCACCAATAGATTGAAGACAAGACAAGGTTATGTTAGGTCCGGCGTCCACCTACCATAATATGGCTCTGATATGGTCTACGATGCACCTCCTGATGAAAAAATCAAAATCGCATCAGAAGGTTACCTAATATCGGGGCAGTTGACCACGTTTCTGCGATTAGACACAGAAAAAACACCCATACAATGCGTGGTGGATTGGCATGTCTAGACATATGTCTACGATTTTGCACCTTCCCGATATGGCACCGATTTTGACATTTTTTATCGGTGCTATATCGGGAGGTCTACGATTTTATCGTAGTAGGTGGACGCCGGGCCTTAGACCCACGCACTCTTAGCGACGACTGCATACCGCATATGAGAAGTCGCCGTAAAAGTCCCCTTTTCCATGTTTTCCCGGTACAATTTCGCCAAGTGTTTCTTCGAAGCCGAGTGACGATCATGGCACATCCAAACGAGTGGAGTATTATGTATTTTACGATTTGATTGCGGTTCTGGATTTACCTCACCCCTTTCTATCACATTAAATAGCATCAGAATATCAGAATAATTAGAATATACTTAGCAAATCCATATGACGTCATCTCACCTTAGTACGTCACGGCTGTGGCGTAGTATTGTCACTTGACAGGGGTGATCGTTGAGTATTTAACATGTCAATTCTCTTCCTTGGAGGTATTATTTACTGTATTAACAGATAGTCATCATTGTACCTAGAGATATATACATAGATATATGCACCAATAGATTGAAGACAAGACAAGGTTATGTTAGGTCCGGCGTCCACCTTCCACGATATGGCTCTGATATGGTCTACGATGCACCTCCTGATACAAAATCAAAATCGCGTCGAAAGGTTACCTAATATCGGGACAGTTGACCACGTTTCTGCGATTAGACACCGAAAAAAAACCCATACAATGCGTGGTGGATTGGCTTGTGTAGACATATGTCTACGTTTTTTCACCTTCCCGATATGGCACCGATACAAAATGTCAAAATCGGTGCCATATCGGGAGGTCTACGATTCTATCGTAGTAGGTGGACGCCGGGCCTTACATTGGATACTAGTTGGAAATACATTTTCTCAATAATGGTGGTAGTAATAGTAGTAGCTTTAGGTATTTATCATCTCATATGAGAGGAGATTTCTCCTGTAATAGCGAGAACATGGTCCTGATTGAAATTGAAATCACCTAAACAATATTGAAGTGGAAAGCGTTTAGGTATTATGATGTTTTGATTTATCATGAGAACGAGAATTCATCATACACCCTCATTCTTCCTTTCTGTTACTTTTGTGAATAGTTTCAATTGACAGTGTTTTGTATGAGGAAATCAGTAAAGCTAGATATCTAGCCCGGGACACACCAAGCAAGAAACGCAGCGATTGCCCGAACTGCCAATATAAAATGGCGTGTATGTGACATACCATTTCATATTTCACCTGATTATTAATTCTGAGGCGCTGAATTGTCGATGGGAGATTTGCCATAAAATCATGTCTCTTGCACATGCGTTATTGTTTTGTTGGCGATTCCGGAGATCGCCTCCGTTTCTTGCTTTGTGTGTGGCATGATTTACCTGCTTCAAATCGCAATTCCTATACTACTATGTGTTACCCATATATGCGCCTATATCCGGAAATACTATTTTGCGACCGGCTATCTGTGGTTGGAGCGGGTTCACTTTGGCTCCCTATTGTTCCATCATGAGAATATTCAAAAACTCCCTAGTAAAGCTAGTTTTAAGAATGGGATTGCTAGTATGCCAGATCTGTACTAAGATTACCAAGTTTAAGGCCCGGCGTCCACCTACTACGATATAATCGTATACCACCTGATATGGCACCGATACAAAATGTCAAAATCGGTGCCATATCGGGAAGGTGCAAAATCGTAGACATATGTTTAGACATGCCAATCCTCCATGCATTGTATGGGGTTTTTATCGGTGCCTAATCGCTGAAACGTGGTCAACTGCCCCGATATCAGGGGACCTTCCGACGCAATTTTGATTTTGCATCGGGAGGTGCATCGTAGTGCATAACGGTGCCATATCGTAGTAGGTGGACGCCGGGCCTTAAGTAGGCTAATTAGTTATTCATCACTCATCGCCATACTCATTACTTTTTTACTTTTTGTTCTGAACCTAATTATCATGGGATGTCAGCTTATGAACTGCACTATCATGCCTTCTTTATTTGGTTGAGATTTTCTAGACTCTAAGAGCATCCCTTTCTACCCACTCCAGGTATACTATTAACCACTCATCTAATTCAAATGTAATGTTTGTGGTTAACTATCAATACTTACTGTTAATTTTTCATGTAGTCTTTTTGTGTGACTTGGTCAACTGCCCTGTAACTCTGTATATTTGCCCGGATTTGCAATCTTATAATTGAAGACCACCTATTTCCAGGTGAATTATATGTGAATAAAAAAAAAGTAAAAATAAAAAAATCCTACAAGCGTTGAAGAAACATATATGTTCCTCTGCATGATGTTTTTATCGGCTTTTGATACGCTCTATTCCCAGATGCCGTACCCATTGCCAAAAAGAAAACCCTCACCCGGCATTTACACTCTACGATTATAGGCAGCGATTCTTTAGTTTTGCACCACCTGGGCCCCGATGCTCCAGGATTACGACAGAGCTGCGGATCGCAGGGCCAAAACGTTGCTCCTGAAATTTTGTGGATCGCGTTGTAATCGCATAGGCGCATCGCCGCGTAAAATACGGCTTTTAGCGATACTTTTTACGCGGGCCTTCACAGCACTGTGGATCGTATCGCTGTAGGTTAAAACCAGCCTTGTCTGATATTTCAAATAACGATCCATGGTAGCACCACCGATCCCCGCCACTTGTTCTTCTAGCGATCCAAACCACCAGATGTCAGATCAGTTTTAACTATGGTGCCATCTGTATTTTATTAAAGAACTAATTAATCTTCCCCTGTCTCATTCAATATGTGCCCCTGAATTGTTGTATCGCAATCGCATCGTAAAAATTAGCGATACCGCGGAAATATAGCGATACGATCCAATATTACTGGAGCAACGCTTTTTTAGTCGGATCTGTCTGTGACTGAAAATCGGTACATGTGAAAAGTGTAAACGCTTGAGGAAATTCTACGGTTGATGACTATTTCGACCGATATAACGTATTTGAGCATCACCTGACGGCTATTATTAGACGATCTAATTATCACGTTTTAATCGTCTAGTGTAAACGCCGAGTTATAGTACAATTAATCAGAAGGTGTTTAACAAAAATAAGAGAGTTAGGAAATGTGGAACAGTCACAGAACCTCTAACGATGGAGAAAGTTGGAAGGTGACCTCACTCAGTCATTAATCTAAAGGTTGAAATAAAATCGGAGATGCAGCACAAACGTTTAACTAAAATGGATAATAGGGATGCATTAACGTTTGCATATCTCTAGTCATTTCACGAACAGTTTTAAAGCAAGAGTGGGAAACAGATCACAACAATATTGCCTTTTTGTAATATGCAAGGTGTCCTTGTGGCATGTATAGAACTGGTGGTGGGGGGGGGGGGGGCTTTCTCGAAAGACCTACTCTTAATCTATTTTGAAATGTGACCTATTTATGACATGAGCACTGCCCTGGGATCCTTTTTCCATATTGCTGAAAACTGTATCTTCCTCTAATGTCACCATGTTAGTGCCATCAAATATCGGGTTCTGATTGGCTCTGACAAGGCTGGTGTCCCAGGTAAAATGCAATATACGTCTTCCCGATGAATTTGCGGCCTGAAACATCAGGTGCCTACACCTGAGTATTAGGCTTATCTGTAAAGTGCCCATGCACTGAATTCTGGAGAACTCGACCCATAAAAAAACTCGACCCATAAAAGAAACCGAGACCCGTAACGAACTCGACCAGTTTTAAGAACTCGACCCGTATGAACTTGAATCAGGAAGATTTAAAATGGGTCGAGTTCTTATTACGGGTCGAGTTTTTTTACGGGTCGAGTGAGGGATGGTGGTGGGGTCAAGTATTTTGGAAAGTTTGCGTATGCTCCTCATTTGCTCTATTGCGTACAAGATTTGAAGGGGGTGGGTGGTCCAAATTTTCAGAAATTCTGCCTACTTACTTTGTGGATTGCCCCATTGCAATGTTAGGCCTGGCGTCCACCTACTACGATATGGCTCCGATATGGTCTACAATGGACCTTCAGATCAAAATCAAAATCGCGTCGGAAGGTCACCTAATATCGGCGCAGTTGACCACGTTTCTGCAATTAGACACCGATAAAATCCCCATACAATGTGTGGTGGATTGGCATGTCTAGACATATGTCTACGATATTGCACGTTCCCGATATGTCTCCGATATTTGCTTTTTGTATCGGTGCCATATCGGTAGGTCTAAATTTCTATCGTAGTAGGTGGACGCCAGGCCTTCAGGTGCTCCTGTCATAAATCGGTCATATTATTTCAAGATAGATTAAGCATCTGGCCTTACGACTGAGGCCCCCCACCACGAGTTCTAAACATGTTACACGGACACCTTGGACGGGCACATAATGGAAAAGTCTCATAATTCAAGTTTCCAATCACGTGATACATTACTCAAGTTTCCAATCACGTGATGCATTACACAATCATATTTATTATTTACCTATGCTCAAACTCACTATGAATACGCACTGCTGCTATGGGTCTAGTATTGTTATCATACGAGCAAGGTCTCCATAATTTCTTGTACAGCTTGCCTTTAAATAGGTCATATGGAGTGTTTTCAACGTGAAATAACGCAATCTGATTGGACGAGAGTTTGATAAAAAAAAAGGGACAGCGGCAAATTTAAAAATGGCGGACGGATTACATTGATTTGATTACGGTAATATATAATCATTCAATGCAGGTATAATTAAATAGTTCTCCCATAATACTTTGTTTCTCTTGAATAGAAATACTATAAACATGATGTCATATCTACATTCTGTGAAGAGTTCATGAATATTGATTTATCAATTCTTTGTTAGAACATTTTTTGTAAAAATTGGAACAATGATGCCTCCCTGCATCATGCGTCTTTAGTGCAGTGATGCCTCCAGGCATCATGCGTCCTTAAAGGGTTATTATACTTTACCGTGCCAATAATGATACATGGAGACATTATGCTGCGGTCCCCCCGGGAATGCCTGGAGCACTACACAATACCCTTGTAGGACATTGTCGCTTGATTTGGTTACAAGCATCTCAGATATATTCGATGGAGCCCTAAGGTCCGGCGTCCACCTACTACAATATGGCTCCGATATGGTCTACGATGCACCTCCCGATACAAAATCAAAATCGCGTCGGAAGGTTACCTAATATCGGGGCAGTTGACCACGTTTCTGTGATTAGACACCGATAAAAACCCCATACAATGCGTGGTGGATTGGCTTGTCTAGACATATGTCTACGATTTTGCACCTTCCCGATATGGCACCGATTTTGACATTTTGTATCGGTGCCATATTGGGAGGTCTACGATTCTATCGTAGTAGGTGGACGCCGGGCCTTATACGACCCTGAGAGTTGTTCCCGTGCACACCCTATCAAATGCCGAGACTGTTTACAGTGTTTGAAATAAGATCCATTTATGTCAAAGATCGCGATGTTTGTAACAGTGCCCGCCCGCTTCCCATTACTGCCCCCTGAACCCCATTCTCGTCTTTTAACTCTTCGCTTTTAGAATTTTTTATTATCCACCTAATACAAGGTGCCCATAGAAAACACATAGCGAGTGTGTATGGATATACCCGTCGTATACAGATATATCTACCTAATTCAAAGTGCCCATAGAAAATGAAATGGTATACGGCCTTGAAAGCCATGGTATACGAGAATATACTCTCTTTCTGTTACAGAGCAAGAAATATTCCCTATTGTTATACCCTTCTGTATGGCAATCACTGAGTTTGGTTTGTTAGAAACCATGGATAAATAATGCAACAAACGATAGTTTTGTGGACAGGCGGTTCTGTAAACCACTCGAGTTTGACGTCTTAATACACTCATAAGCGTATTACTACGCGTAACCCACTCGTGGTTTATAGCCTCCTGTCCACAAAACCATCGATTAAGGTCCATGTACTACACTTTTAATGTGGCATGACCTTGGCATCTCTTAGAATATAATTCCCCGATAGTATCCCTACTTCCATCCTTTCATACATACATACATCTATCCATGCACCGGGACAGTATATGTCCGCAAGCGATAGGCCATATTGTGGTATCCCATAATTCACTCTGTTCACAGGTTCCGGTGTTCGCTGGTTGCCGACGTTGTGTGATGATAGACCCTTGAACCCACAATTATTGCAGTTTAACGATTTTCATGAATCTTCAAATTGGAAATCCGATGGGAAAACTGTGGTTCATGCGGTCGTGGTGTGGCCAGCCAGTCGGCAGCTTACTTACTCGGGGCGATAATAGGAAGTTTGGTAACCTCTGGAGGGTTTATATGCAAGGTGAGATTCGTGTATACATATCATCCCTCTTACTGAAACCTAGACCTGGGCGCAATACTTCTGAGTAGTCTCTTTTAGGCCTGTTCTATTTTGTATTACAGTGGACAACATCTAGTGCAACGAACATCCCAGAAAGCTATAGGTTAGAAGCCTCCATCTCCACCACAGCACATTGCTTCCATTAGAAGGTACCACCTCTAAACCTACCGCCCTACATCTTCACCAGAGGTCGTGTATAGGGCCCCTCGGCGTAAGTGCCCCGTAAAAGCTAGAGTTGCTCTAATCCCCAAGTCTATTCCATACACACCCCCTTCTTGTTAGTGCTCCACCATCCCAGGCTGTTTTTTTATATTCACGTTTCTACGCATATTGTCTCGTTTGCACCTGATCCTAAACGGGATTCACACGGTGGGGTTCATGTACCTCACAAGGTGTTTGTCTGGGACAAATCCTGCTGAGATTCTGTACCCTGCTAAGTGGGATTCACACGATGAGATCCATGTACCTCACAGAGTGTTTATTCCAGACAAATCCTCGATCTGTTCTCGAATACAATCTCTTTGTCTAAATTGTAGGGTTCCATTTCCCTGAGACATGTTTTCCCCCTGCAACTGTTCGTAACATTTATCCCTATAATCGAAAATAATCTCATAAGATTTTGAACCCTGTGAGATACATGAATCCTACCGTGTGAATGCCACTTCACAGTAAACCCAACCCGATGCGACAAGAATATCCCTTTTGTGTCCTTTCCTTGAAGTCTGTGCCATCTCGAAAGGACTAAGAACAAATGGTATGTTCATCATTGATAAATGAGCGTGATAAAAAATGATCGAGTTCTTTGGGTTTTATCCAGTCTATGGGTATCTTACAGTAACCCGATTAGCAACCAGCTAACCTGATATTTCTACAACTGCCTTTGTAGGGTTAAAATGAATCAATTATTAGTGTGTCAATGAGGTATTTAGTTTTTGTTGACTGGTCTTGGCGTGCCCCTAAGACTAAGACACTGGGCCTCAGCATCCTACCAATGTCACAGAGTTGGCTCGCAGAGAGTGGATGGTGAGGTTTTTGCAGTAAGCTCAGAGTCTATGTAACCTTTTCAACCTCCGTAATGCCGGGGACACACCAAGCGAGTTATGGCAGCGATCTCCGGAATCGCCAACACAATATGACACGTATTTCAAATATCATTTCATAGTAATATTTCCCACCAATAATCTACAGTTTGGGAAGCAATAATCAGGTGAAATGGAGAATAATAGCTCAAACACTCGCCGATTTGTGTTGACGATTGCGGAAATTGCTGTGTTTCTCGATTGGTGTGTCTTCGGCTTAAAGCCGGAGACACACCAAGCGAGTATTGCAGCGATTTCCGCAATCGCCAACTCAAAATGACGTATATGTGAGCTACTTTTTCATATTTCACCTGCTTATTGCCTCTGAGACACTAGACTATCGATGGGAGATATGACTATCAAATAATATCTCACATACATGTCCTTTTGTGTTTGTGATTCCAGAGATCGCTGCCTTGGCTCGCTTGGTGTGTCCCCGGCATAACCTTTACCCGGCATTTACATTAGACGACTAATTACATGGCGACAGTAGTTCGTCAAGTAAGTAGTCGTCAGGTGATGACAATGTCCCCGCAAATGTCGTCAACCTCAGAATGTAATCAAGCGTTTATGTCGGAGACACACCAAGCGAGAGAGGCAGCGATTCTTGGAATCGCCAACACGAAATGGCGTGTATGTGAGGTGTTATTTCATATTTCACCTGATTATTGCTTCTGATACGATAAATTATCGGTGGGAGATAGTATTATGAACAAATATCTCAGATATATACTATTTTGTATTGGCGATTCCAGAGATCGCCACCTTGACTCCCTTGGTGTGTCTCCGGTATGACACTGACAACTAAGTTTTCATAGAATCGCCGTCCATCTAGAGGACTAAGGCCTGGCGTCCACCTACTACGATAGAAATTTAGACCTACCGATATGGCTACGATACAAAAAGCAAATATCGGAGACATATCGGAAAGGTGAAAAATCGTAGATATATGTCTACCCACCACGCATTATATGGATTTTTTATTGGTGTCTAATCGCAGAAACGTGGTCAATTGCCCTGATATTAGGTGACCTTCCCACGCGATTTCGATTTTTCATCGGGAGGCGCATCATAGACCATATCGGAGCCATATCGTAGTAGGTGGACGCCGGGCCTAATTCAAACTGTCTTGAAATAGTCGCTGGCATTAGAGCATGTCCAATTGTTTGTCAGTTAATGCCAAATTGAATAATATGATGTAATCAGACGATCACCAGTCTTTGTGTATCAAATAAAAAGTAACTAGTTTTCAGTCCCCAATATGGTTGCGCGGCCTATAGTATTAAGAGTATTATTTGCATGATCACGGACCTGAGCAAGTCTAGCTGAAAGCCTAGATCAGGAACAATTGAGTTTAAATACGTGCCCCCAGCGCACACCAGGGGGCAGTGTCAGTACCCGTAGGACCGATACGATAACTAATGGATGCCAGAAATACAAGAGTGATGGATCCTGAGAGCGGCTCAATGCTGCTCATGTAGGATGTTTTCTAGGTCAGACGCCCATCTGAATGACCAGGCGTTGGGAATTGTAAATGTTATCCGGCGTTTACACTAGACGATTCTGGCCGGCGATTCTGGCGTTTTGCACCGCCTGACGACTTTCAGCAGTAAAAAGCTAGAAATTGTCTAGTGTAAGCACCCAGCGCGTGGTCACTGCAGATTGTGTGGTTACATCAGATTGTACAATTTGGCACCACCTGACGACTATTGGTCACGCTCTGACGCCTGCGACTATTTTAAGCTTCCTTGAATTAGTCTAGAATTAGTCTAGATAGGATAGGAAAAATTACTATCGTCAGTGTGAACGCTTGGGTACATTCTTAGGTTGACGACTTTTGCAGTGGACATTTTTTTTTAAAGGTTTTTATTTATACTCGAGTCAGGGTATGGCAAAAATTTGCTTATCTTCCACCCCCTCCGGTTTATTCAGATCCTAGTCCGCGCCCGACCAGCGTACATGACAGGTCGTAGTACAATTTATACACGTTGAGTAATAGTATGTAGGTATGACTTAGTATACCATTTTACCGCTAAATCACATCATTTCTTCTAACATGTTAGTGAGTTATATCGCTATGCGAAAACTAGTTACCATAATATTGCCACCACCTTACGACTATTAGCTTGACGATCAACAGTTGTCCGACGATACGGTAGCGATCTCTTCTCTGGGACTGATATTTTGAATGTAGTTTTAATAAGGTGCGTTCTCACATCATTACGCATACCCCTCATCATTATAAGAAACTACTGTACCTTGAAATCTATTTAAGGCCGGCTGCCTGGGGCCTAGCTACTCCCATAAGGACGAGTGCTGGTAGCAGTTTCTCTGGCTAGAGGACGGCCACAGGATAGTTAAAATTGATATCCAAGTTTGTAATCATGCAGTATGATACATAATCATAAATATTTCATTTCTTTTTAATAGAAATACTAAATATGATGTTATATCTACGTATTCTGAAGATTTCATGAATATTGCTCTATTATTTCTTTGTTAAAACATTTTTGTTAATATTGGGACAGTGATGCCTCAAGGCATCATGCGTCTTTAGTGCGGTGATGCCTCCAGGCATCATGCGTCCTTAAAGGGTTAATATGAGTAGGTCTAAAGTGAGATGAAGCTATAAGAACCCGGAGTGAGTCCAAACTACTCTTGAGTATAGGCATATTGATCCCCTCAAAATCTGCAGGTTTAGCACTTTAATTGGGGGTAATAAGTATAAATTTTACTCGTTATTACTATGTATACCCATGTCGTATATACTGTATATACGCACCTTTCACCATATAACGTACAAAATACTATACGGAACACTGTTCCGTACGGGAAAATACGGAACACTTCCATAAATGTTTATTAGAATATTAGTTGTTTAGACAAATGGAATTAATGATTTTTTTAAATTTCGGATATATAGTAAATATAAAACGACCTAGGACGTTCTATGTAGATCCCCATTTCGACCTTTACATATATTTACTTGTATGCTATTACATTCTAAGGAGAAGACCCCTGCAATTCCGTAGATAGGACTTTTTTTTGTTTTGACAACCATATACAATTTATTGTCTTCATGAGGGAAATACACTACGACGAGAAACATATGATGTATAATGTACAGGGGACAGAGCGATTGTTAGTTCATGAAAAAATTACTAGGTGGCCAGCAGTTTGGCGGGTCTCTTCAAGGGACAAAACCTGTATTCTGGCTCTTTCTTCTTACGAGATTCAACTGCCTTTAAATGTTTTACCATGGTTCTCTTGAATCTCTACACCCATCCCAGAGCGGGATGCCATAATAATTAAACCCAGGACTACTGTGTTTCACATGAAACACTTTATATACATATGTCAGCAAGACACTTTCCAATTATCACTCATTTCTTTTGCACTTCCATTAGTGAAGAACACCTACTTTCTCACCTCCATTAGTATAAAACACCTACTCGGGGGGCGTCATGGCAGCGCCAAGGGATCATAGGCTATATGCCGTATACCGAAGCATCACAATCATAAGCAACCACACGCAGGGGAGGGGGAGAGATATTTAGATATTCCCATCAGAACCTGCGGCTGGAAATGTAAATATGTAAGTAGTCTACCGGGGAAGTTGCCCTGGCACTCTCCATGTCAAATCTCAGGATTCCTGGAGATTCTGCACTAAGGGTGTCTTCAAGACTATGCTGGGAGAATGCTCGTAGGCATTAATAATGTATAGTGCTCCACACAAACGAATAGGGTGTGGACAGCATTGAAACAATTGACTATCTGGACTCGGTATGATGGGTCAGAGTTTGCTATGACAACTTTCACCCTTTAACCGCCGCACGCCAAAATGAATCGGGAATTGTACCGCCGCACCCCCTACGCCTTTCCTTTATACTACCGCTGCAGGCTTCTACCAGATGCACCCCTGAAACGCCGGCCCAACCCGTCCATATGCCTGACTCGATCTGTGAATTATTTTGGTTTTCTCCGAGTTCTACTCGCAAATCAACATCTCTATGGCACTATATAGACTCAAAATACACAGATACATTGTTTTAAAACTTTTTTATTTAATATGGAAAATTTCTAACCCTTTCGTGCTTAAATCGACTGAAAAAGTGAAATCGAAAAGAAATCAGAGTTTATGATGCCTCAAGGCATCATGCAGCGGTTAACACGGGAATGCCTGGAGGCATCATGCGGCGGTAGCCATGGGAATGCCTCCAGGCATCATGTGGCGGTTCACCCGGGAATGCCTGGAGGCATCATGTGGCAGTGAAAGGGTTAATCAGCATGGGAGATCAAAGGTACATAACTGTCATACAGACTCAGCCGTGAGTCATGCATAGGCTCGCTGCCAAGTGGTGAGAAATGTAAAGACAAGGACACATGTAATTTAGTTTGGCGGCAAATAACAAATCCACTCCCTTTATTCAATTGTAAGATTAAAATTTCCAGCACCTGACACAGCAGGTCTGCTATAGTGGGTGTTTACAAGCGAACTGACGCAACCGTTGGCGAAGGAAGCGATGACATCGTGGTTACCCTAGATACCTGACAACCGCCGCGAGAGGCATGACCAAGGTGAATTACTTGGAGACGGGAATGGGGAAGCATTATTGTTTCTTCGATAATTATATAGTTATACTCGTATAACAACATATCATCAAGGCTTTCGAATTATTAGGAGATATAATAGTTCTCATAACAGTCACCGGTAATATAACATCGGTACCTAGCTAAAGGCAGGGCCAAGTAATTATAGGAATTGTCCGGAGATATTAAGGTCCAGAAAGCATGGTAATGAATAAGCATTTAGATCTTAAAGGCATATCTGACAATTCACGGTGGTGCAACCTGATGATTTTAAATATTGTCAATTATCAGTCATAACTGGTTCCTTGTGAATCATTTTTATTCCAAAATAAATGAATTTAACATTCCGTCCAGTTTATCAAGTGTTAATAGGTGGAGTAGGCCAATTTAGATTTACTTGATTTACATAGGAATGTACTGAAAAATATGGTGGTTTTTTTTAATTCTGTCAAAAATAAGGTCGATGATCTAGCAATTTTAACCCTTTAAGGCACTACCCGGCAGGGGGCGGATGATGCTTCAAGGTATACTATCATATTTTAGAATTCTAAATAATATGAATAGAAATATTAATGTTAACAAATTATATCACGTGATAAACCTTTGAATTTTGAGTTCAGAGGACCCCCCTCGACCCCCCCCCCCCCCCCGCCCACAATTTCTAAGTTGTTATGTAATTCTTATGGGTTGGGTTCTTTAACACTTGACGATCATTATATTCAAATTCCAGGAAATCGACATGGGTTTTAATTTTGAAGCCAAATTATCCGATATGCCTTTAAGTACAGAAGAGCAACATTTTCAAAATAGCGTCAGGTATAGCTAAACAATGATCAAAGATGCTCACCTGAACCGCTGTACATGTCATTTTATCACAATATCCAGGCTACATGTATGCATAGATCAATGGTATCTTGCTTTTGCATTCTATGAATAGTCATAACCTTGACGTATAGAAATGTCATCTGGTCCATTGTCAAGAACTACTGAATATCTTAAGCCAAACACAAAGATATCTGAGATCACCGCATTGTATTGATTTGGCGGATGGTATTCTTGTCTTGGCATTGATTAAGCATGTCTGAACGAAGCATCAGTCTATCTTATGAAGGAATAAAGGTGTGATACACGTAAAGACATGAATGTGCGCCACTGACTAGTGAAAGTGATCGATTTATAGCAGAGCACGCTCCAAAACATTGCCTACAGGTTAGAGTGGTCACATACAGACCTCCAGCGTGCTATAAAAATATCTTAATTCACCAACTAATTATGTCATTAAAGAGAAAGGCAGTTGTGAAATTAAAGGTTTCCTAATTAGATCCTTAGAATTGGGCGCCCATACACCAACTCCCGCTGTTTAAAAGAATCTGGTAATGTTAATTGTTATATTAGTGACCATGTCCCTATTTTTGCTCAACGTAAGTTTGTTAAGCCAGTGTCAGCTGTTAGAACTTTTACAGGTCGCAGTTATAAAGATATTGACTCCCAAGACCTGCATGCCCACATGACACTGTTTCAAGACTCTTCTCACCCACTTCCATCTCCTGAGGCCCTATATGGCGACTTTGAAAAACACGTGTCAACTTACCTTGATGGTGTCTGTCCAATAAAATCTTACAGGGTTAAACAACGAGATGGATTTGATCTCCCACCTGATATTCAACAGAAAATAAATAAACGTGCTCGACTTCTCCCTCGTACATCAGACCCGAATAACATGGTTATTAGAGTGGCATGCAGAACACTTTCTAGACAAATAAACAAGGGAATTCGGCGGGTAAAATCGTCTTTTATCACGTCCACCCTGACCGAAAACGCTTCATGTCCACAAAAATTCTGGAAAATAGTTAATCGTATCTGGAAACCTCTGCCGACAGAGACTATATATCTGTTGAAGGATGACCATGGGAGTAACATTCCCTATGAGGCTGTCCCAGAATTCTTGAATAATCATTATATAACAATAGCAGAATGTATAACATCACCCCCAATAGCTATACAGGGAGTCGATATGTATGTAGGAAATTGTAATCATACTGCACTGTAATCAGGCTGCACTGTCGGTAAGACCAGATATCCTTAGAGATATTGTAAATGGTGTCTTTGTAAGATCGAATTTCCCAGGTATCTGGAGTAACGGAATCATAACACCAGTGGCGAAAGTGCCTAATCCTAAAAAGGCAGGGGATCTAAGACCGATTACTAACCTACCCGTTCTCTCTAAACTGATTGAGTATGAACTTCATTACCAACTTCTTCCTCAACTTTCTGCGAAAAATGCCTTTGACAGAAGACAATTAAGTTTCCTTCTCTCTCTCTCAAATCCTTTTTGATGCGAGGGATAGAGGTCTGATGTCTTTGTGCCTATTTGTGGACCTGCAAAAGGCCTTTGACTGTGTTGACCACCATCTTATGTTGCAAAGGCTTGCTGAGTTGGGTGCATCGGAACAGGTGATCGGGCTGTTTATTTCATACTTTAAGAATAGAAAACAATCGACCAGAGCTAACAATGCAGTTTCTAAGGCAGTGTCAGTTAGGAGGGGTGTTCCACAAGGGTCCGTTCTTGGCCCAGTTCTTTTTATTGTCTATCTTGATGCTGCAGTCAAGTCAGTTAAACATGCACGCGTACTACTCTACGCAGATGACATGGTGGTGGTAGTTAGTGGAGCTGACCATACTATTATCACGCAACTCATGCAGGATGACCTGAATGCCCTGAATGACTGGTTCCGAGAGCAATGACTGGTGATTAATGTAAACTTGCTCTGTTGGAGGAGTTGAACTGCCCCATGTGGACAAGTATAATTATCTGGGTATCATATTTGATGCGAAACTCTCATTTAACAATTACTATGAAAAGCTTCACCAGGATGTGTCGATGAGACTTTACAAACTTAGAAAGCTACGGTACTTGATGACCGTTGATACCTCTGTGGCCATTGCAAAGTCGATGATAATATTGAAACTAGAGTATGGGGACTTTATGGCTGTGGTTCTTAATGAAGCACAATGTAACAGTCTGCAGATACTTATCAATAGTGCCCTTCGGTGCTGTTTTCGTGTAAAGCGACAAGACCACATTCCCGTAGACATGCTGTTGGCACGAGCCAACATTGATAAACTGGCTGTGCGACGATCGCAACACCTCCTGGCGATGATTCACTGGTGGGCCTCAGACTTTGATAACCTGGTCACTGATAGACAAGTGAATACGAGGAGTAACACTAAGATTGTGCTTAGAGTTAAGAGACCAAGGACGGACTCCTTCAAAAGGTCACCTTTGTATCACGGATCAAAACTGTGGGACAAGCTAGACCAAGTAACACAAGGGATAGAGAGTAGAGATGCTTTTAAAAAGGCTCTACGAACAAAAGACCTTGACGTAATTTGTGGGGGGCTTCTTCGTTGATGGATAAGTTATCAGTACATACTACCAGTCTTGATATCTGCATGATCACTACTTGTTTTGTGAATGCCTTTTGCCACCGCCACCTTCCATACTCTGAAAACTGTCTGTCTATGTACCTGTCTATGTCTGTCCTATTTTGTCCTTTTTTGCTTGCTGAATCATCTCTGATCTAAATGATATTATACCGAGACAATTGGGTCTGTGTATAAGTAATGGTATGCTTACCTATTGGAAATGGTCTCAACTGACCATATTAGCTGAACTACCCAGTTTGAAATGGCTTTCTAGAGTTGTCTTGGAGGTACCGTAGGGCCAATGTATGGGGCATAGGAATGACATTTTGGGAAGTTGTCTGGGTCTTGTAACCCCAATACCTTGTGTATCTCCTGACCTGTATGTCTTATCAGACTTTTATGCTCTGCATATGCTCTGATTACTCATGATTTGTCTGTCTGATCTGGATGTAGACGGAATCAGTTGAAGATCACTGTACTCTCATGTGAACTTTTTTCGTCTTTAATAAAACTCTTATCAACAACAAAAAAAAAGACGAATGTTTAGTCGGACTTGTTGAAACATATATGAAATATCATTTGTTTTGTGCCAGTCTGGCAATAATAATGGGGTGAATCTATCAGAATTTATGTGTGATATCCAGCAAGGATGTTTAGAAAAGACCCAAAACCTCACAGGAATATAATGTACCTCACCTTCATCAAACCTCCAAACACCATAAGGCCCGGCGTCCACCTACTACGATAGAATCGTAGACCTCCCGATATGGCAACGAGACAAAATGTCAAAATCGGTGCCATATCGGGAAGGTGCAAAATCATAGACATATGTCTACACATGCCAATTCACCACGCATTGTATGGGTTTTTTATCGGTGTCTAATCGCAGAAACGTGGTCAACTGCCCTGATATCAGGTAACCTTCCGACGCGATTTTGATTTTTTATCGGGAGGTGCATCGTAGACCATATTGGAGCCATATCGTAGTAGGTGGATGTATGGTGGATTGGCATGTCTAGACATATGTCTACGATTTTGCACGTTCCCGATATGTCTCCGATATTTGCTTTTTGCATTGGTGCCATTTCGGGAGGTCTAAATTTCTATCATAGTAGGTGGACGCCAGGCCTAACAATGCAGCGAGTTATGCCTTGGCTAGTTAATTTCCATCTATCATGACAACTGACAGTGACCACTATTGTTGAAAGGTGCCTCAATTCAGAGATGACAATAGTATACCATGCATTAATGGTTTTCTGTTATTGTTTTTTTAAATTTATTTAGACATTTGTACTCGACGTAACATCGGTCTTCAATACAAGATGTTATAACAAGATACGTGTGCAGCAAATTGGACACAATTGGTGAGACAGATCCTTAGATCCATTGTAATGATGATATAACAAAAAAGTGCAAATGTGACAAATTCATATACAATACATTGCAAGGCATTTCTCGTAATATTCAACTAACTATAAGACAGCGGATGTCGAATTTAACTGGAAATTAATCTCATTACCGAGTTCATTTAAATTATATAATATTAATTGTATATATTGTATCTGATAATCTTGCTCATTGTAGTACATAGGGATGGTTATATTTGCATATCGTGATACAAATAAGCGGGCTTCAGCTATTAGCAGTTTAGCTGGTTTCAATTGGATACCATGATGGAATATTTGACAATGATACAGGAGGTAGTAAAGTAATCACTTACATACTATGTAAGTATGTATATAATTATAGAAATGAGGGAAATAAACATTGCTCTTGAAAAGAAGGATAGTGAAAATAAAAGTGAGAATCACGGATTGTAAAATTATACACATACAATGTCAAAATGCAAGTCTTAGTAAATATGTCCCGTTGTGTATCGTCTACAATATTGATAACTAATGTATACCAGGAAAGTATAAAAACCACCACTTTCCCAGGACTGGAGTTTTTATATATTTCTATTACTTATTGACAATGAAAACCATCAGCCTTTGATCAAAGTCTCGCCTCTAGGTCTCACACTGTGTTACTGAGTGCAGGAACTGCTGGGGACGGTTAACTGTATTTATAGATATTACTCGATCTGCTCTTGACACTCAACTCAATCAGGAGGCCTAAGCCCTAATGGATCAACGTCCACGAGAAGATCGATTAAGCTCCATGCAAGTGCTATATGCTGTCCGTAAATTAAGAGATCGATACCTGCAAATAGATCAGTCTCAGGTACATCCGGGAAACATCGATAATAATCATGTCCAAGTGATGTTATTGACAGGGCGTAAAGCCTAGAGGCCTGGACTAGCTAAGTGTAGACCTTAAAGACAAATGCTGGTAGTTGGGCGATTTATAAATAACTCAGGATGATATAAGTTCCATATATCAGCAATTAGAAAATGCAAAAAAGAGGCATGTCACCATGCTAACTTCTATTGGAGGGCCATCTGAAAATGTAAGTGCTTAACTATTGGTGTCTATGGGAAAATGCAATATTTTGACTTTGTTGCTAAATGACACTGATGTTCCATTGCTATCTTCAAATAATTCTGGATTATGATAGTTGGGAATATGTACAAATGAGAAATGCTAAAAAATACACTATTTCACCATGCTAATTTCTATGGGAAGGCCATCTGAAGAAGGCAATTGCTTCTCTATTGGTGTCTATTGGAAGTCTAGTTTGTTGCTAAATGACACTGATGTTCCATTGCTATCTTCAAATAATTCTGGATTATGATAGTTGGGAATATGTACAAATGAGAAATGCTAAAAAATATACTATGTCACCATGCTAATTTCTATGGGAAGGCCATCTGAAGAAGGCAAGTGCTTCTCTTTTGGTGTCTATTGGAAACTGCTACATTTTCATGAGACCAGCAGCACCAGAGTGCTGGAGTGAGAACTTAAACACAGATGTACTAGTTACTATTATGAGTCAAGAAATGAACTGATTTTATTGACATATTGTCCAGCTTTTATGCAGACAACATGTTGTATCTTGCTGCAGGGCAAGATGTAAGCTCTGTGCTGGGATTGGCCATTGAAGCAACAGCTGATGAGAAATGACCAATCTTGTTCTCGTTCTCCAAACTTGCCAGTAGGTCCCCTCATGTCACTTACAACTCAGGTGTCATGTCAGTGCGCCCTGCCCCCAATGTAGCCAGACCCAAATCTAGAGTGAGCGATAATGAGAGGAAACATGCCATTCATTACATGGCTGCCATATGATCCACATCAAGACAGAGAGGCGCTGCTACAAAATAACTACTGTCTTAACGATGTCCTTTTAGTACTAATAATTATGAACGATTTAGCTGACTAATCTCCAACCACAGAAATCAATAAAATTGATCATGATAGGGATGCAGAGACTAGAACTTTACAAGGGGTCTAGTCAGGATCAATTCATATAGCTAGGGTCAATATGTTATTTGCTGGGGTTTTGCGGATATTTTGTAAACTTTACACTTTCGGAAAGGTTAGAACCTCTAGGTTTCAAAAATTGATGTTGACAAATTTTCACACCATTTTATGCCGCAATATTGGATTTTATCCATGATAGCCGACATTTGATACCTTTTTAAACCAAATAGAACCTATCTATTCGTAATACTTCTTGCCACCAAAATATCTAAATCTATATGAATTGGTTGATTGAACTCAGTAACTGTGGAGCTGAAAAATTAAGAAGCCAACAGAAAGTACAATGGTAGCAATCTAAAATAATGTAGAAAAACAGTATGTTAAGCATTAGGCTTACTCATGAAAACGAATCCATATATTGGCGTAGGACCTGTACAAAACTACAAGGTGTATTCATGTCCTGGCGAAACTGATGGCGTAAGATACTACACTTTGGAGCATTTGAGTCCATTGACCACGTTGTAGCCATATGCATGGTCACCTTTACAGCCACTTCGATGCGGTGCGTAGGCTGTCAGACAGAAGGTGACCCTGCTAATGCTAAGGTCATCACTGAGACAATAGAAGCCCTAACAACATGGCTGTAGTTTTCCCATGACCATTAAGGGGTCATTGCTGGGGTGTGCCACGGCCAAGAAGTGGTCTCTCGAGGGGTGATGAGGCTTAATGAAGTGCTCTTCGTAGTCGTCACCCAACATACTAACCAGATAAGCAAGGTGTAGACTGGACAGTCGTATGCATAAAAACACTCCCCATGGATACCCATCGGTGTCTCGGCCGTTTTCACTGAGCTCCTTGCAAAGTATTGTATCCAGGAAGACTTGTGTTTATAATTAAATGAGTGGTGATAAGTGTTTAATTGAAGAGTTTCTTTTAGTGAAGTGATAAACTTTAGTCATTTTCAGCTGTATGTAGTATATACCCAATCTTGAATCACTGAAATCTACGCGAAATCTACCAGAAGTGGATTGCGTTGCAACTGCTCTCTTGGTTATCATAACGATGGCTTGCGTTGCAACCACTGACTTAATTGATCACCTGTCTGTATAACAATGTATGTACACGCCCTGAATCTAGTAGAAGCATTAGTTGGTCTTTGACCACCATTGTCAAAAAAGGAAACTCGAGGCTGTAAAAATTATCTACATTCTGTACAACATTTGTACTTAGCCCAAAATGTGGTAATTAAATCCCTCCATCTCATCCCATCTCATTACGAAGTTCTCTGAAACCATGTGGTCACTACTCAGTCAACAAATATATTGATCAGTTATGTACTTCCGAACCTGAGAGACCAGGCGGAAGAACGGCTACGCCGAGCCTGGACATCATATGTTTGTATTTGATGAAAACCCTAATAAACTTGATCAAAAAAATATATATAAAAAAAATCTTAAACATGAACAGTGAGCGTGGTATTGCTTTAGGTCAGGAAGGCATATTAGGGACTAAGGTGAGATCCGGATTCAAATAGTCTTTCCCTAAAAGTTCTTATAGATTGACTTGTGCTGTTTATCTAATTAGTTTAAGTAAGCATTTGTTTGTAAATAATAACGAAAGGAAAAACATTGTCTGAAATTATAATGTAGAAATATTGCATCATTTCCAACAAAGCCTTACTTCTCCATTTTCTGCCTATTACGACAATGCTTTAACATATGGCACATATCACAAAAAAGGGGCTTTTTGCTACTTTTCTATTTTGATAACAAAACTGTCCATTTTGAGTTCTACTATGAGCACAATAAAAGCTAAGATATCACAATTATCCTTAAAGAAATCACTACTTGATTAAACTGGGCTTTGATTTTGCTTCCATTTGCTATCAGAATTTATGCGTGATATCCAGCAAGGATTTTTAGAAAAGACCCAAAACCTCACAGGAATATAATGTACCTCACCTTCATCAAGCCTCCAAACACCATAAGGCCTGGCGTCCACCTACTACGATAGATTCGTAGACCTCCAGATATGGCAACGAGACAAAATGTCAAAATCGGTGCCATATCGGGAAGGTGAAAAATCGTAGACATATGTCTACACATGCCAATTCGCCACAAATTGTATGGGTTTTTTATCGGTGTCTAATCGCAGAAACGTGGTCAACTGCCCTGATATCAGGTAACCTTCCGACGCGATTTTGATTTTTTATCGGGAGGTGCATCGTAGACCATATTGGAGCCATATCGTAGTAGGTGGACGCCAGGCCTTAATCTCCTTCAGTTCCTCATTTTCCCATCCAAAACCCACCCACCCAACCGCTCCACTTCATTTCTGCCCAGGGCATCCGTATTAATTCTTAGTTCAAGGCATGGGTTTTAATAATGAGGATATTAAAGATGCGGCAACTTTCCAAAAGTCTGTAAGGTCCGGCGTCCACCTACTACGATATGGCTCCGATATGCCTTACGATGCACCTCCCGATACAAAATCAAAATCGCGTTGGAAGGTCACCTAATATCGGGGAAGTGGACCACGTTTCTGCGATTAGACACCGATAAAAACCACCATACAATGTATGGTGGATTGGCATGTCTAGACATATGTCTACGATTTTGCACGTTCCCGATATGTCTCCGATATTTGCTTTTTGTATCGGTGCCATTTCGGGAGGTATAAATTTCTATCGTAGTAGGTTGACGCCAGGCCTAACAATGCAGCGAGTTATGCCTTGGCTAGTTAATTTCCATCTATCATGACAACTGACAGTGACCACTATTGTTCAAAGGTGCCTCAATTCAGAGATGACAATAGTATACCATGCATTGATGGTTTTCTTTTATTGTTTTTTTATAAATTTATTTAGACATTTGTATTCGACGTAACATCGGTCTTCAATACAAGATGTTATAACAAGATACGTTTGCAGCAAATCGGACACAATTGGTGAGACAGATCCTTAGATCCATTGTAATGATGATATAACAAAAAAAGTGCAAATGTGACAAATTCATATACAATATATTGCAAGGTATTTCTCGTAATATTCAACTAACTATAAGACAGCGGATGTCGACTATAACAGGAGATCAATCTCATTACCGAGTTCATTTAAATTATATAATATTCATTGTATATATTGTATCTGATAATCTTGCTCATTCTAGTACACAGTGATGGTTATATTTGCATAGTGTGATACAAATAAGCGGGCGTCAGCTATTATCAGTTTAGTTGGTTTCAATTGGATACCATGGTGGGATATTTGACAAGGAGGTAATACAGTAATCACTTACATACTATGTAAGTATGTAACTATAGAAATAAGAGAAATAAACACTGCTCTTGAAAAGAAGGTTAGTGAAAATAAAAGTGAGAATCACGGATGGTAAAATTATACACATACAATGTCAAAATGCAAGTCTTAGTAAATATGTCCCGTTGTGTATCGTCTACAATATTGATAACTAATGTATACCAGGAAAGTATAAAAACCACCACTTTCCCAGGACTGGAGTTTTTATATATTTCTATTACTTATTGACAATGAAAACCATCAGCCTTTGATCAAAGTCTCGCCTCTAGGTCTCACACTGTGTTACTGAGTGCAGGAACTGCTGGGGACGGTTAACTGTATTTATAGATATTACTCGATCTGCTCTTGACACTCAACTCAATCAGGAGGCCTAAGCCCTAATGGATCAACGTCCACGAGAAGATCGATTAAGCTCCATGCAAGTGCTATATGCTGTCCGTAAATTAAGAGATCGATACCTGCAAATAGATCAGTCTCAGGTACATCCGGGAAACATCGATAATAATCATGTCCAAGTGATGTTATTGACAGGGCGTAAAGCCTAGAGGCCTGGACTAGCTAAGTGTAGACCTTAAAGACAAATGCTGGTAGTTGGGCGATTTATAAATAACTCAGGATGATATAAGTTCCATATATCAGCAATTAGAAAATGCAAAAAAGAGGCATGTCACCATGCTAACTTCTATTGGAGGGCCATCTGAAAATGTAAGTGCTTAACTATTGGTGTCTATGGGAAAATGCAATATTTTGACTTTGTTGCTAAATGACACTGATGTTCCATTGCTATCTTCAAATAATTCTGGATTATGATAGTTGGGAATATGTACAAATGAGAAATGCTAAAAAATACACTATTTCACCATGCTAATTTCTATGGGAAGGCCATCTGAAGAAGGCAATTGCTTCTCTATTGGTGTCTATTGGAAGTCTAGTTTGTTGCTAAATGACACTGATGTTCCATTGCTATCTTCAAATAATTCTGGATTATGATAGTTGGGAATATGTACAAATGAGAAATGCTAAAAAATATACTATGTCACCATGCTAATTTCTATGGGAAGGCCATCTGAAGAAGGCAAGTGCTTCTCTTTTGGTGTCTATTGGAAACTGCTACATTTTCATGAGACCAGCAGCACCAGAGTGCTGGAGTGAGAACTTAAACACAGATGTACTAGTTACTATTATGAGTCAAGAAATGAACTGATTTTATTGACATATTGTCCAGCTTTTATGCAGACAACATGTTGTATCTTGCTGCAGGGCAAGATGTAAGCTCTGTGCTGGGATTGGCCATTGAAGCAACAGCTGATGAGAAATGACCAATCTTGTTCTCGTTCTCCAAACTTGCCAGTAGGTCCCCTCATGTCACTAACAACTCAGGTGTCATGTCAGTGCGCCCTGCCCCCAATGTAGCCAGACCCAAATCTAGAGTGAGCGATAATGAGAGGAAACATGCCATTCATTACATGGCTGCCATATGATCCACATCAAGACAGAGAGGCGCTGCTACAAAATAACTACTGTCTTAACGATGTCCTTTTAGTACTAATAATTATGAACGATTTAGCTGACTAATCTCCAACCACAGAAATCAATAAAATTGATCATGATAGGGATGCAGAGACTAGAACTTTACAAGGGGTCTAGTCAGGATCAATTCATATAGCTAGGGTCAATATGTTATTTGCTGGGGTTTTGCGGATATTTTGTAAACTTTACACTTTCGGAAAGGTTAGAACCTCTAGGTTTCAAAAATTGATGTTGACAAATTTTCACACCATTTTATGCCGCAATATTGGATTTTATCCATGATAGCCGACATTTGATACCTTTTTAAACCAAATAGAACCTATCTATTCGTAATACTTCTTGCCACCAAAATATCTAAATCTATATGAATTGGTTGATTGAACTCAGTAACTGTGGAGCTGAAAAATTAAGAAGCCAACAGAAAGTACAATGGTAGCAATCTAAAATAATGTAGAAAAACAGTATGTTAAGCATTAGGCTTACTCATGAAAACGAATCCATATATTGGCGTAGGACCTGTACAAAACTACAAGGTGTATTCATGTCCTGGCGAAACTGATGGCGTAAGATACTACACTTTGGAGCATTTGAGTCCGTTGACCACGTTGTAGCCATATGCATGGTCACCTTTACAGCCACTTCGATGCGGTGCGTAGGCTGTCAGACAGAAGGTGACCCTGCTAATGCTAAGGTCATCACTGAGACAATAGAAGCCCTAACAACATGGCTGTAGTTTTCCCATGACCATTAAGGGGTCATTGCTGGGGTGTGCCACGGCCAAGAAGTGGTCTCTCGAGGGGTGATGAGGCTTAATGAAGTGCTCTTCGTAGTCGTCACCCAACATACTAACCAGATAAGCAAGGTGTAGACTGGACAGTCGTATGCATAAAAACACTCCCCATGGATACCCATCGGTGTCTCGGCCGTTTTCACTGAGCTCCTTGCAAAGTATTGTATCCAGGAAGACTTGTGTTTATAATTAAATGAGTGGTGATAAGTGTTTAATTGAAGAGTTTCTTTTAGTGAAGTGATAAACTTTAGTCATTTTCAGCTGTATGTAGTATATACCCAATCTTGAATCACTGAAATCTACGCGAAATCTACCAGAAGTGGATTGCGTTGCAACTGCTCTCTTGGTTATCATAACGATGGCTTGCGTTGCAACCACTGACTTAATTGATCACCTGTCTGTATAACAATGTATGTACACGCCCTGAATCTAGTAGAAGCATTAGTTGGTCTTTGACCACCATTGTCAAAAAAGGAAACTCGAGGCTGTAAAAATTATCTACATTCTGTACAACATTTGTACTTAGCCCAAAATGTGGTAATTAAATCCCTCCATCTCATCCCATCTCATTACGAAGTTCTCTGAAACCATGTGGTCACTACTCAGTCAACAAATATATTGATCAGTTATGTACTTCCGAACCTGAGAGACCAGGCGGAAGAACGGCTACGCCGAGCCTGGACATCATATGTTTGTATTTGATGAAAACCCTAATAAACTTGATCAAAAAAATATATATAAAAAAAATCTTAAACATGAACAGTGAGCGTGGTATTGCTTTAGGTCAGGAAGGCATATTAGGGACTAAGGTGAGATCCGGATTCAAATAGTCTTTCCCTAAAAGTTCTTATAGATTGACTTGTGCTGTTTATCTAATTAGTTTAAGTAAGCATTTGTTTGTAAATAATAACGAAAGGAAAAACATTGTCTGAAATTATAATGTAGAAATATTGCATCATTTCCAACAAAGCCTTACTTCTCCATTTTCTGCCTATTACGACAATGCTTTAACATATGGCACATATCACAAAAAAGGGGCTTTTTGCTACTTTTCTATTTTGATAACAAAACTGTCCATTTTGAGTTCTACTATGAGCACAATAAAAGCTAAGATATCACAATTATCCTTAAAGAAATCACTACTTGATTAAACTGGGCTTTGATTTTGCTTCCATTTGGAATTATATGGAATCTTCACTCATATTCTAGAAGTAAAACATTTTTCCTAACTTTTAGCATGATTTCAGAGAAAATACGTCATAAATGAAAACAGATAAATCACCTCAATAAATCCAAAATATATATGACAATAAAGCACATAATCTCTGGTTTAAAATGGTACCCTTTGTAAATATGTAACTTTTTTACAGCCTAAGTTATAAAAACTTTTGTATAGCAAGTCAAAAATAACTAGTTTTCAGTCCTCAATATGGTTGCGAGGCCTATAGTGATAGGTGGCCAGTAACTTGGCATAAATGAAGGGTGTTGAAAGTGGTCAGGAGGTGGTAAATGCCAGAATCGCAAGCCAGAATCGCCTAGTACAAATGCATGGTTAAGGCCCGTTTCCATTGGCCGACGAAGATTGCTTAGACGTTTTGAGTTACACAGAAAGTCTGTCGGTGGTGCCACTGACTGTGCATCGGTATAGAAAAATCGCTGAGGGTAGTAGATTTCACTCAGTGACCTAGCTTTCACTCAGTGGTGGGTGGTGCCACATTGCATAATCTACGCAGAAAAGGTCCTGGGGAATTTCGTGACCTTGGTTGTTTCAATTGACCGATATTGGGTCCACAGTGCCAAATGTCTGTCAGTTGTTCCTGACTGTAGATCGGTGACGGGAAATCGGCCAATGGAAATGGGCCTTTAGTCTGCCAGCGTTTGAGAGCATTTGTGACATCCCTTCGCTTCCTCCTCGCCGCCATGGCTCCAAAGATTTTGTTCCGCCCACCCACCATACAGAAAAAAAAATCAACAGAAAGACTGGCTTCTTTTATCTTTTCTACATGAACTGTTCACATCCATTTACACTTGTTTAGCAACTATGGTCGGACTGAATAAATTCTCAATTTTTCAGCCACTCCCACGTTGAGTCGATAATTACATACCAAACCAATATAAATGATGTCTTTTCAGTAGCTCTGCAGATCAAATCTGAACCGTATTTGATCCATAGCCACTGAAAATATGCCATTCATTTTGGTTTGCTACGTAATCTCACTTTGCTTTTTTTTCTGACATTACTCCACAACCAAAACGCAAGGCATATTTCTAGTAAGCTCCTCTGTGTTAAGCGCCAAATCCACTCAGGCGACGACATTTTCATGCGAATCCATGCGACTATGCCACCATGTGAATCCCATACGAATCCCATGCGAATCCCATGCAAAATTATTTGATACTTTTAATATTCTCGCAAGACAATAGCATGGCCATGTGATTTCACATGAGCCAAGCGAATTCCAATGCGATTGCCTAATCCACTGAATTGATTTTTCATGCGAATTTCATGCGACTGAGCGAACTTTGTGCGAATGTCTGTGAATGTTGGCGACTGCATGAAAAATCGCCTCAGTGGATTCGGCGCTTAAGGCCTGGCGTCCCCCTACTACGATAGAATCATAGACCTCCCGATACGGCATCGATACAACATGTCAAAATCGGTGCCATATCGGGAAGGTGCAAAATCGTAAACACATGTCTAGACATGCCAATCCAACACGCATTGTATGGGGTTTTTATCGGTGTCTAATCGCAGAAACGTGGTCAACTGCCCCGATATTAGGCAACCTTCCGATGCAATTTTGATTTTTTATCGAGAGGTGCATCGTAGACCATATCGGAGCCATATCGTAGAAGATGGACGCCGGACCTTTGCAAAGGGTAAATGCATGTCTCTCTTCTCCGCTCTCAGCTTTATTCCATTCCATTTCTTAGTATTTCCTTGCTCTCTTCCTTCTGGTCGTCCTCTTTCAAGAGGAGACATATCGTAGTAGGTGGACGCCGGACCTAAGTAATAGGTAGAAGGGGATGCACCTCTGCAATAGCGTTGTGATTGACTAGATTAATTTAATACAATACTGTTGGTGGTAGAGAAATACTCCTCCCACAGATCGTGGTGTGGCATTCGTCTCCCATTGCCAGGCAGTGTGTGACCTCTACTTCACCACGTCCCCTTTACCCATTCAAATCTCACATTGGAATTGTTGTGCAAATATTAATATGGCCTAGTGGATTGGTCTGGATGAATTGTTTTGCTGTGGGGTACTGACTACTGTCATGTCTGGCTTATAGACTGACGTATGAACCGAAAGTAAATTGGAACGAGGGAAGGATTATAAATTACTTTAGCAAATTATAGTCTAAATTTTTTCGGAGAAATCGGGACCCGATTTACGAAAAATCGGGGCCCCGATATTTCACACGAGAGAATTACCACAAAATTATAGTCTGTACTCAGGTAAACAGAGTATTTCAGGGAAAAAGGTTCATTACATGAAACAATTGTAAGAAAGGGAGACTTTTATGTTCTATGTATTTTTTTTTAATCAGCTAATTTGCCTGAGGCATCTTTTGTTTAGTATGTTTTTTGTCCTCTCTACATATAGAAGTTTTCCTGGGTAATGAGCTGAGTCCAGATAAAAAACAATCAATTAGATAACACTAACGCAATCAGTACAACTATGTTTGAGTAATATAGGGGTGAGTTATAAAGGATGAACATGGGTGATGCATGAGGGTGAGTAATAGTGATTGTGCCATATTCTTAAAGTGTTCTAAGTGTTGGAGTCTCTGCATTATTACTTACGACATACAAGAATCATCACAGTAAAGTGTTAAGATTACATACAAACATAGGAAACCAGTGATCTAGCATTTTTCTAAAATATGGCATATGGACAAAAAGTCTTTGACTTGGAGAATAGCAAGTAGATGGTACCTCAACATGGAGATGCTGGTTGCTATTGTTAAGTACCTAGCAATGGGATATTTATGAAGAACGACTTGACCATGCTTGACATGGTACATAAGAAGATGGGGTATTGTTGTGTTTTTAGAGTAGTTGTGGGCTCTCCTTCCGTAAATAACATAATTTCCAATCGAGTTTTTTAGCATTTACTATATACCCATGCCGTATATACTGTAAATACGCACTGTTTCGGCATATGATGTAAATATACTGTACGGACCAGCGATCCGTACACTAAAATACGGACCACCTTGCCATACACATTTACTAAAATTTTGGTTGTTAAAATTAAATTGATTTTTTTTTAAATTTCGGATATATAGTAAATATATAACGTCCAACCATGTTTGTACAAGTCACAGAACTCGATGATAATTTACCGTTTGTACGGAACTCGGTCCGTACAAACCGTAACTTACCATCTCGTTCTGTGAATTATACAGCATGGTCAGGACGTTCTATAGAAGTACAAGCATGGTTGGTCGTTATGTAATTATTATTCACCGATAATTAATTAAATCTTACCCTATATTGGCATAGAAGACAAGTCAGCATGAAAACCCACACACTGCTGATGTTTCAAGGCGTGTAGTATAACAGTGTACTACACAGGGTTCAGTACACAATTTATACTGCATAGGGAGCAGCAGTCCGTAATTATCAAATATACTGCTAGGGTATATAAACACAAATGTACTAGTACAGAGCGTCCAAGATAACAGTATTCAGTATGCCTCTTGCATTCACTGTAATATTCAGTAACAGGCACTTCGCCGTCTGAAAACGCCCCGACCAGACCTGAAGCTCATCCTGATTCTGACATGTGCCAGTAGCAGTGAGGGTTATGTTCTCCTGTGCCACCTGCGAATACGTCGCCAATAGGCCTTGTTTCCACAGGCCGGTGTCGCACCTTATCTGGGTGGTTACGCAATGCCTACGGCCAAACATACCCTTGGTATCGTATGTTTTAGCATTGGATCACTCAGTATATGAGCGTAATACGTTCATAAGACCTATGTATATAATTTTCAAAGAAATAATAATGATTTCATCGTATTCTATGGTATGCCAGCTCCAATTTGATGTATCATACATGCATATCACCTCAATGATACTTTAGATATAGCTTAGATAACACAGGGACACTGGATACACAATAATACATTGGCAGGACTATCTATAACATGCTAATCTTTTTCCATGTTCAAACCAAGATAATTATCAACTATGAAGTTTAAACAGCCCAGACTTGTTAATACAATACCCTTGTTTGTTCCAGCAATTTTATCAATCAAAAAACAACAATCCTGCAATCACACCCACCGTTCACACTTTAGGTGTGATTGCTGTGTGTCTCTATATGAATACCGCTGGAATCGCGGAGTTTGTCCGAGCGGCCGCGTAACTAGAGAGTGGGCCGTTAGGCGGCGCTGAACGGCAACACCTGTATTGACCTTTTTTCCACAGGCTGGTGTCGCACCTTATCTGATTGGTTATGCAATGCCTGCGGCCAAACAAAGACCTGGCAACGTATTCCCTAGCATTGGATGACTGAGTGTATGAGCGTAATACGTTTCTAAGACCCGTGTACATTATATTCAGGAAAATAACGATAGGAGAGCAACCATTGCATCGTATTCTATTGCATTCCAGCTCCAATGTTGATGAAGAAATACGGCCCTTCCACCTGCGGTGTCAGGCCGTATTTTTTCATCAAATGACCTCGAACGGCCATCCGTACGGGCTCAGTAACCACGTTTTCTCATAATCTCGCTATATCCTGTGTGTTGGTCGAACCAGCCCTCAAGGGGGAGCTTCGTACAATGTAACAGATCAACAAATAGCCTGTGTCTATTTTTAGTACGTCAGCTCCAGGGGGCTGTTAAATAAAGTTCGTTCGTTCCTAGTGAAGTGCTGGACGATACGATAACTCCAACGATAAACGACATGGACGTTTTTTTACATTCGGTGTTGTATGACAGAAGAGATGTTTTCTAAATGAACATATTTGTATACAACACCTTGTAAGAGGTTTAGATTACCCTTATTATAAAAATATCTTCTGTTTACAGCACATTATTTTATGCAACGCTATGGCCCCAAAGACAATTCTGGGAGACTTTTTTTCTCGTTCGTAGTTTATTCAGCAGCCCCCAGTGTCGCTGACCTGTACATTGACCCCACCCTTCCCACACTTCGCCAAGTTGCCATCAGCGCTGACAAGCACTCTAATTGGTCGCCAAGCTACCCACATGGTGCCCAGGTTAAGCATGGATACAATAAGCCTTCCTATTGGTCGTTGCTGGGTCACGTGGCCATAGTCGTCGACACGCCATCACGCGGTCTGGATGGGAACTAAAGCGGGCGTGTTTACTGTCGGTTGTGGTGTTGGGAAGGCTGTGGCCTTAGTTCTATGTTTGTGCGACCTTTACTCAATGGTGGTTTGTCACCTGCCTCCTCCATTACCGCCACAGACGATGCTAAAAGCAAATCTCATTGTCGTCTGCTACAAGAGCCTCTCTGTCTCTGGTTATTTTCAGGAATTTTCTTATTCAGGTCTTCTGTGGTATTCTCACCGATGACCACTATACTTTCTATAGCATCACATTTCGGGAAGGGTCAAGATAAACACAGTTCAAGGACAGTTGTGAACCAAAACAAAAGTTGTTTACCTCTTATTCTTATACACATTAAATTTGTAAAAATGAGATTGTGAATACATTGAGAGAGAGCTGCCTCGGTATATACGTTCCATCGGTTGATTATCTTATGATATATTTTTTTCTTCTGGTTGTGACACAGGCCTTCTCGAATAATGTTTAATTTCATATAAGGCCCTGCTTCATGACTAGACAAATACCATAGTCATTCCAAACTGCGAATAGCAATAAAGGGACACCGGAAGTTTGGCGCTAATCATCACTATTTTAATGGTATTCAGATCCGGTAATTTTCAATCAATGTAAACACAGCCATCTTTATAATTCTACTCTTTACCCTTTAACAGCAGGAAGATGCCTCCAGGTATTCCCCTGGCTATGGCAGGAAGAAGCCTCAAGGCATCTTAGAGGAATCATTGATACTTATATACAAAATTCAATAGATAAAAAGATAATTGTTTGATTTAAAAGATATTTTGACAATTTATAAGAGGCATATTGACCTTTGGTTTGGTATAATAAAATATTACTTAAATCACATGACGCATCAGATGACATTGCTATTTCCCGAAAAAGGTGCCTGCCGTAGCAGTGTCATTGGGGGAGGCAATGCCTGCCGTGTAGATGTGAACAGGGGAACTGGGTGCTGCAGGGAAAAGGTTAATAATGTATACACTGCAATTTGCTCTATTTACATGATAATGTGCTTATCCATATTCAGTAGTGGCTGTATGGTACTATGATACATAAACATGATCAAAAGCATAAATCTTTATAATCACCCTTGGTTTCTATAAATTCCTTGAAGTTCTAGGACAATAAACCAGTGGAACAATACAACTTGGGATGTAAACTAAGGGCTATGGTGATCCCCCGTTTACTGATGTTGACATTAAAAGAGGCGATACCTGTAGTCTAATTATACTACTTCTCTGTGTAGAGAAGTCCCTAGATAAATCAAATCAGTTATTTTCATTGCTTATGTAACTAGATTTTTCTTTTTTTTTCTCTTTAGCATTTAGCAAAGGATATATATATATAAACATTCGAACAATCCAAAAACAACTTTGAAACCCTTTGGCATAAAACCTTTATAAATCCACTTGTTTTTGAGGCAATAGTATGATATGAGCTAGCTCTGCTTTTGTGTTTTTCTTCTTGGTATTTCAGACACCGTTAGTGGCAGATAACAATAAGATAGGTTTCTTAATAGCTACATTCTTGGTTTAGGTTTACTATTTTTGTTATGATAGACAAAGGAACATAAGATTGTTGTTTAGCTTCACAAAATATGCAATTATATACTTAGTATTTAAATCAAAATATGTATGACCTACTTATATACCAGTCGATGTTGTATCCTGTTCCGTAATACCTTGCTTATCACCAAGCTTTATGAATGTGAAGAATTTTCTCAGTATACTATTGATTGTGTCATTCCACACGCTTCTTCTTTATACACACTTTCTTTTGGTATCCGCGAACAATTCTCGTAATATTATTCATTTAACAAGCATAAAATATTTTAGGATGATAGGTCAAAATCCCGATGTACCAAAAGAATCAAATGTAAATAAATGCTGACTACTTTGCTGTGGTTGCTATGGCAATGACACACGGTGGCATGCTTGGTTCATCAATACTGATTGCTTCAGCACTAGCTGTGTGAGGATAAGGAGAGTATTGCTTATGTATACACATGTTATGTGTGTGCTCAGCAGAAATCATACATCAAATCAGATACACCCTCTGACTAGATTGCCCTCTAAGAATTTGTAAAAAATGGAAATTGTTAGTGACTATTTTTAGACTTTCTTGTCTGTGGTTGGGTTTTACAGCTTGCAAAACCCACGGCCTGGTTTATTAACTCTCCCCTGGTATTTTTCCCTCATAGACTTAACATTGGGAACTTGTATCCAATGCCCGTTGAGTATTTAGAAAAGAATTACTTATTGGGGGATTATGTCACACATGTTAGCCCATTAGTCAATGTGAAGGGTGAGATACTTTCAGAAACCTCCTCAAGTTACAGGTCAGGGAGCTGTTTCAAAAGTCGAGTGAAGTCTCGCCAGCGGCACGTCACATTTCAAAGCGAGAGGCCGCAACAGCGAGCGGCACTTTGAATCAAAGCGGCAGTAAAACCGCTACCAATACCCAATATCGAGCGGCACCTCCACCTCGACAGCGACGCTTCAAGTGCCATTGTTAGCTCTCGCTTTGGCAGTGAGTACTCTCGTTCAGTACCCTCCCGACTTTTGAAACAGCTCCCAGAGCTTGATACCTTCTCCTTTGGATCGCTACGGAATTCGAGCAGCTTCGCCTTGTGAATTACTACGTGATTCAAACTTGATGGGATACGAGCTCTGACCCTAGACTTTCATAGGTTTCCTCTTCGTAGCTAACCGTCGAGTCAGGCATTTAAACTCAGGTGATAATTTTTTTTAATTTTTTTTTTATTCAATATAGAAAAAGATACATTCGCCTGAAGTGGCGTTCTTCCATGCATCAGCAATGGTGTGGACAAATACAAAGACATGTACAAAAACAACGGTGTCACAGGCAATTAGGACAGGACTATAATAATGAATTGACACATATGCAAGAACATCTACTGGGATGAGCAGGTATATTGTAAATGAAAGCTTTAAAGGCAGGTAATTGAGATGGTATACCTAAGCGGTCGCTTGGGTATCCTTTAGCACCTTCTTAATAATTCAAAGGGTAAGCATTCAAATTGTCTTCCTATGCGTTTCATTGTCCTTCACTGGAATGTTATACAAGTTTTGCTTTTTTTGGTATCTATGAGCAACATTCTCTTTATTAGAGCGTGCTCATACGCCCTATATACATCATCCAAAGGTTAGAGTGGTTCCATACAAGCTTCTACCTGACACCAAAAATCTATCCCTTCACTTCTGTGATCTGACCGCTGTGATATTGGGAAAGGAGCAGGGTGCCAGTGTCTGAGGGTCTTAGAAGCATGCCCAGCTGACCATGACCAATCAATCAAGACTGAAATACCTCATCGACCCACTGGTGCTTTATATGTTTGGATCCTAGACTCAGGCAGTTGCAGAAATGGCAAATTGTCCGGGTGCAAGTGGGTTTCAGAAAACGATACACAGACTGAATGTAACCGAAACCTTTTAATTGTTTTTTGTATTTAATTGCACGCTCATGAACCTTTTTTCTTTTTTTAATCAAAACTAAATTTGACTACAATAACATTCGTCACGTAGTGGACGGTCTTCCATATTACGTCACATACATGTAGACAAACACAAACATACATACCACCCATTACAAGCAACGTTTCACAAAGAGAAAAAAAACATATCAATCGCTCCTGGGTTCATATAACATGCTATAACATCAATATTCCATGTTACATCAATATTCCATGTCAGCTAAGAGGTTTCTACAGTATGTAACCTTGTTAATCTTTGTTATTGACAGTGTTAATTCAAAATTCGTGGGCGTCCAGCATTAAAATGCCGTGTGAGTGGGAGGAATCCTGATAGATTGGCTTTTGCGTGTTACTATTCCGATTTGGCAACTTGTGTGACTTCTTGGGATAAACAGGAAAAAGAGAAATGAGTTTAACGATGACAGTGCCACCTTAGGCCACTCAAAATAAAACTTGTTTCTCATCACAGCGCGCATCAGAAAAAAACGATTTTAGAAGCTTTTTTTTGGTTTTGAAATAGATGAACCTTGATAGAAATTATGAAAGGTATGTGTATTAAAGCTCCTGATGTCAGGGATGCATTAAATGTATAGCCAGTAAAGATCTGAAAACACCCTGCGTAAGCGGACACTTTGGCCCGGATCAGAGTGTGACTGCTTATGCAGGGTTGTACTGTATGTCTGAGGCACATTTTATGACACTTCAAAAGCCATTTTTGATATAGCAAAAAAAAAAATCGCCCTCGTCTTATTTTTCATGGTTTGGTGATGAGAAACAAGTTTGTTTTTTTGAGTGGCCTATACTGATTACCTGCCTTCGAGCATTTTTTAGTTAAGATGATAACTATCAAATCACCATTAAATCATAAGTCCGTGATTTAACGTCCTAGTGTTCCGAGTCCTCCTCCCTAAACGGAGGTGAATGGAAATACTTAATATTAATAATTTGATAAACTACTTTATTATCCACCTAATACAAAGTGTCCAGAGAAAACACATAGGGAGTTTGTATGGACATACCAGGCGCATACGGATATGTTGTATGCTCCGGGTGGCGCATACAGAAAGTAGTGCGTACGGAAAAATAGTGCATAACTAAAATGAACTGATATCGAAATTCCACTTGCCCAGAAATGGTGGATAATAAATACAATATAGACTGGTTTCAGATACAAGCGGCCGTATACTCCGAGGAGTTGACGCGTAGTAATATCCGAGCGTATGCGAGGATATTGCACAGTGTATATATACCCAAGACCGACCTACTATATACCAAAGACATGTATGTGTGTGCCGTATGTGCACCGTTTTGCTACATAATGTAAAAATACGTTATCCGGTGTTTACACTAGACTGAAATTCTTGAAGCTGACAACTTTTAGCCGTAAAATTCTAGAAATTAACAAATATAAACGCCATGAGCGTGGCCGTCTGATTACGTCCAATTACGCAATAAAGCACCACTTTACAACTATTAGACGTGCTCTGACGCTGGCGACGATTTCAAGCCGCCTTGAATAAGTCTTCTAGACCGGCGACGACTCTGTATCATCAGTGTAAACGCTCAAGGACATTCTGAGCAGCGACCTGTTTCACTAGTTTCGTGACATGTCTGTGACACCATACAGACATTAGGGTTGTCTAGTTTCGTGACAACACAAGTAGCTCCCCTTAGGTAAAGACAGACCCCTAACATAAGAATTAGACAAATCTACACGTCATGGACCGCTTTCACTAGTTTCATGACAAAAGTGTTAGACAGAAATGGAAAGCAGCACCAACAGTGCAAGCAAGAACGGACAAAACAAAGTCTAATGTCTAGTTCTTCTGAAACCGGACGCACCATCTAGACGCCATCTAGACATGTCACGAGACCAGTGAAACTGGGCCCTGTTTCATAAATTTTGAACGATACGACCATTGTACGATAAGATCTATCCAACGATGTACGACCTCGTGGACGATGGTCGTCCAATTTAGTTACATAAAGCCGATCGTAGGGAAACACATGAATCGTTCATACAAATGATCGTATCTTTGACATACATCGCAAGGGATCATAGATCTACCACGTGGAAGCTAATCGCCCCCCCCCCCCCTCTCCCATCCATGCACACTGCTTATGAGCTATTGGGTTCCAGTCTTAACGATCAGCCTACGATCGTTAGGACGATTTGGGACGATATAAGACCATTTGCACGATGTAGGTCAATATTTATGTAACAATTTTTGCCATTCTCATTTGATCATATCGTACGAAGGTCTTACATGTACGAGAAAATCCAGATATGCAACAATATCCTCCCTACGACCATTGTACGATTTTTTAGAAGATCGTTCAAAATTTATGAAACAGGCCCCAGGTCCCTGCCACCACCTGACGTTACTGGCTTGACGATCTACAGTCGCCACATATCTAGTGATCTAATATAAACAATGGGATATGGAACAGAATTCTGTATACTGAGCAGTACGGAACTCTGTTCCGTTAACATTAACTCTTCTTTCTCATGATAACACATATTTTCGAGTTTTTATAACTTTCAATTGTAAGTGAAGAAGGAAATGGTACTTCTATGAGCATTGATAAGAATGTGTAATCATGGTAACTGCCAATGAGTACACCTGAATCAGCAAATTGGATTTATCATCCTACCATGAGATGCACCATTTACATACTCAATAACGTTTAATTGAAAGCCAACACGTGTATGGAGAAACAAAGTTTGTAAAAGATTTATTACATAAAAGATATCACATGTGTGATAGATTAAAACCTTTACGAATTAAAACATTCTTGATGATACAATAAGAAGTGACTATATGCCACTATTTTGAATTAGGCCAATAATACATTATTATTAATATCGTCATTAAGATTCGTGGCGTTTGTTGGAGGAAGGCGGGTGGGTTTCTTGTACACCTGCCAGACGTGTTGAGGAGTGAGAGGCCTCGGCAGCGGTCTGGTCCCCTTTTATAGCCAGAGTATGATGACGTGTGTAAGGCCGTTTCTGTACATGAGAATAAGTTAAAAGGTGTGTTATACATCAGGGATATAATGAAACGAACATAAATAGTCTTTTTTACGACGTTCTTTTAGCCCCATACACGAGTGAACTATAAGAGACGGTTGGCATTAAATTAATCATAATTCACAATTATCTTTCAATGAACAATTCACTTTAAAGCCGGAAATTTCCTTCAGGACTGGCCAAAACAATACATTGGGCAGGAATTGGTTGATTATCGAATATCCTTTCGTAAATGTCTCACTGTAATGGAATATGCGAATTAATGAATGATGGAGATTACCAGCAGTTGCTAAGCTGTGGAGATTTGTAATAGGTTCCGTTGTTAACGGGGAATTAAACTAGCACTAATGTTATTTTTAGCTGGCCTCGTTACACGCGGTCGTTGACACGTCTTCTATTTCTGATTACGTCCAGTGGTAGGATTGGCACCGAATAGCGTAGGTAAAGTATTCACCCCTGATCGCCATTCAGTAAGCATATAGAACGTCCTGACCATGCTGTACAAGCCACAAAACGAGGTGATGAGTTAGAGGGGGCGTCCACCAACCACGACAAGGCTATGACAAGAGCAGACAAGAAAGTTCCAATCGGTGCCTTGTCGCAGCATTGTCGTGAGGAGGGGAGTTGTCGTGAGCCCTTTTCGCAGCCTTTCGGAAGTGCACGCTCCACCTAAATATTCTATCGTAGACTTCTGCGACAATCTCCCGACACGCCACGACATGCCACGACACGGCTCCAAAATCGAACATGTTCGATTTTGTCGTAACCTTGTCGGAAGGCCCCCGACAGACCTCCGACAAGCTTCATGTCGCAGCCTCTCGCAGCCTGTCGTGGCCTTGTCGTAGCCTCTCGTCGGGAACTGTGGTCCACCAACCATGACAAGGCTACGACAAGGCTTCCAATCGTAGAGCTGTCGTGGATCTTGTCGGAAAGCCATTGTCGCAGCCTTGTCGTGGTTGGTGGACGCCCCCTTTTTACGGTTTGTACAGAACGAGGCCTTTACGCCAAGTTCCGTGCAAACCATATATTATGATCGAGTTTTGTGGCTTGTACAAGCATGGTAGGTCGTTCTATATTTACTATATACCCGAAATTAGGAAAAATCATCATTTTTATTTGGCTTGATAACTAATACCTTACTAAACGTTTATGGAAGCGTTCCGTGTTTTCCCGTACGGAACACTGTTCCGTACGGTATTTTTACGTTATATGGCGAAACGGGGTGTATTTACAGTATATATACGGCATGGGTATAGTAAATTATCATTTGCGGAAATAATAGCGGATGAAGATTAATGGATTTATAGCCTGGAGGAGCTAGCCTTCATGGCCTTCAGAGTAATACCAAGATAAACACAGTGATTCCCCGTCGAACGGCTTCAAACTGCCATTAAAATCGGCATAAAGTGGAATGGGTTTGGAGGCGGTTGCTGCCTCCGTGTGAGTCCTTGAATACAAAACGTGTCTTTTTTCATCAGAAACTCCTCGTCCATCTTAGGTCGGTGACGTAATCTACAGGCTCGGACGCGCGCGTCCCATAGCTGCCTCGTTTTCACCACTCTGTGAGCACGATGGTCATGACAGCTTCTCCGAGTCCTCGTTAAGCGAGAATTACTACGCCAGGGAGAGAATTACCCGGACCTCAGTGCTCAATCCCTGGCTGCAATCGTAGAGTCGGAACGAAACAAGTCCCAGAGCTCCAAGAGGTATAAATAGACAATAATCAATGGGTTTTTTTAGGAGAGGACTATATATATACAACTAGAGGTTGATGTGTAGTAATACACAAGAGCGCAGTAATACACGAGAGTTAGCGAACATATTACTAAGTAAAATGATGACGTCAGATTTTACGTCACAGAGACGCTCTCAACCTTGATCAACAGGGCACAAGATGTCCGCCCTCTATATGTTAATATGATATGCGAGAATTACTACGCCAGGGAGAGAATTACCCGGACCTCAGTGTTCAATCCCTGGTTGCAATCGTAGAGTCGCAACGAAACAAGTCCCAGAGCTCCAAGAGGTATAAATAGACAATAATCAATGGGTTTTTTTGTGGAGAGGACTACCATGTCAGATATCACCGACTCTCCCTGACCTTAAGATTTCGGTGCACATTCACCGATCGCTCCCGATTCTGAGCATGCCATTTAAATAGCAATACTACCTACATTAAACTTTGAATTAATTTCTATGATTCCACACCAGCGGCCCGTGGCTCACCCCTGCTCGGATCCCAGCGGCTCTCTTTGATCTTATCCCGGATAATTTACGAGGTTATAAAAGGAAGAGGTGCCGTTGGGAAGAGTCTACATGTCGGTGTCTTATAGGTATAAGGCATCGAAATGTTATTCCCGACTCTCACCGAGCCGATGGTCGGGATGAATCGGGAACAAATTTCGGTGTCTTATAGGCTTTACATTGGTGTGTCTCGGGAGGTCTATTGGCGTGTATCGGCGTTGGTGGGCGCCGGGCCTAAACAACTAATCTCACGAAATCAGGGAAACACAAAGTGTTTTCCGAGCTCTAGTAATCTACCACGCCATGGGACATGCAAATGTTGTGTATGTGCATGATTCCAACATTTAACCCCCTTTTAAAGGTGTATTGATTCTCGCTTTCTTTCCTCGTGTTTATTGGTTCACACTGAATGCTCATATTAGCATTAGTGTGTGGATTTCCCCTGCAACATGAATTCTACTCCTGTATGGCCCGTTTCCATTGGCCGAAGGAGATTGCTTAGACTCAAAAGACTTTTTGAGTAAGGCCCGGCGTCCACCTACTACGATATGGCTCCGATATGGTATACGATGCACCTCCCGATACAAAATCAAAATCGCGTCGGAAGGTCACCTAATATCGGGGCGGTTGACCACGTTTCTGCGATTAGGCACCGAAAAAAGCCCCATACGATGCATGGTGAAGTGGGATGTCTAGACATATGTCTACAATTTTGCACCTTCCCGATATGTCTCCGATATTGACCTTTTATATCGGTGCCATATCGGTAGGTTTAAATTTCTATCGTAGTAGGTGGACGCCAGGCTTTACACAGAAAGTCTGTCGGTGGTGCCACTGACTGTGCGTCGGTATAGAAACATCGCTGAGGGTAGAAGATTTCACTCAGTGACCTAGCTTTCACTCAGTGGTGGGTGGTGCCACATTGCATAATCTAAGCAGAAAAAGTCGTGGGGCATTTCACAACCTTGGTTGTTTCCATTGACCGATATTGGGTCCACAGTGCCAAAAGTCCGTCGGTGGTTCCTGATCGGTGACGGGAAATCGACCAATGGAAACGGGTCTTATGTCTGCCTGTATAAACAGCATGGCTGGCAATCTATTACAAGTCTCCTTTATAGCACTCTTTTACCTCCATCCTCAGGCCATTTATCGACGATAGTTAGTTATACAGCCATGACAGCATGTATCCTACGAGGGAGTCACTTCAAACGGGCCCAGGTGTTTCCTCTCCCACACAACCTTGCACTTAAAAACCCCTCCTTACTAAAGATCTTTGTGTGGACTTAGCCTCTGGCTGCCTTCTACGCCCTTAAGGCTCTCTTTGGTTACCTTTGATGCAATACAATGTGAATATAGAGGCGGTACTCAGAGATGTTTGTGGTTTTGTAACAGGGTTGGTTTCTTACATGATATTTTTGAATGAATTAAGATTCCCAATGACCTTAAGTAATTTCTCCTTCTCTCCTTGAAGAGCTGTTGTCTTCATGTCATTTAATGTTCACTAAATGTCATTCAATGTTCATTCAATGTCATTCAATGTTCATTCAATGTCATTCAATGTTCATTCAATGTCATTCAATGTTCATTAAATGTCATTTAATTAATGTTCATTAAAGTGTTTTATAAAAGAGAATTATTGAAAGATTAAAATCGAATGTAGCGATGCAATGTATATTTCATTTTGGGGGTTTTCTTTGGAATATAGGACTTTTGGCATAGCCCAATATTCATCACCTAAGCTACAACTCTACTAGCAATACAAGAACTCATAATTACCATTTATATCATATCCATCATATAAATCTCCATAGACTTAACATGGTGTGACTGTATGTCACAGGTATGCCATAAAATGTGCATATGTTACAGTTGACACATGAAGTTTAAAACATGTAACAGGGTAGTATAAAATCTAACGACGAAAACACCTTGCTCTTCTTGTTACCTTCTTTTGTATTTTATAATGTCAAAACAATTATGAAACTGTCTCATGGCCCTGAAGCCTACTGAAAATAGGGTAGCTATATGCCCTAGTAGCCAACTCCAGAATAAACATTAACATAAAATATATATATATATATATATATATATATAATTGACACAGGTAATAAACATTGATGTGCTATTCCTTATGCATGTTTTTTCATATGTGTCATTAGCATTAGAAATGAGCAGCTGTTTTCAATGTATATGATATAATGAAAATTGAATATCTTGTGACAACAAACTCAGTTATTGTTGAGCTAATTCATAATTAATTTGCTTTACTTTCTTCCTTTTTCTAGGTGAGTACCCTTGTTTCTCCGTGCAACGTCTTCCAGTAAGGTAACCACATCACTGTTTAGCGTTGATAGACATGGCATAGTTGCACCAATTGATTGCAGACCCCTAGGCAGGGAACCCACGGATCTATGACACAATATGACCAGCGTTACAACACACTACAACACAGACTTTTTCAACATTTAAGCCGGACACCCCCTGCTTGCGACATGGCTATGAATCAAAATTACTGCATCATAGCATTTTCAGAGCGTTGAATAATTCAGTTTCCTAAATTTCATACTGGGAAATCAAATTATTACATTGCTACGACAAGGCACCGATTGGAACTTTCTTGTCTGCTCTTGTCGTAGCCTTGTCGTGGTTGGTGGACGCCCCCTCTTAAAGGCGGGCGTCCACAAACCACTACAAGGCTACGACAATGGCATTCCGACAAGGTCCACGACAGGCCTACGATTGGAAGGCTTGTCGTAGCCTTGTTGTGGTTGGTGGACCCCTATTCCCGACAAGAGTCTAGGACAAGGCCACAACAGGCTGCAACTGGGAAGCTTGTCGGGAGCCTTCCGACAAGGTTACAACAAAATCGAACATATATTCGATTTTTCCTATGACTGAACCTATGTCGTGGAGTGTCATAGCATGTCGGGAGCATGTCATAGAGGTCTACGATAGTCAATTTTGGTGGAGCGTGTAGTTCCCGACACGCCCCGACAACGTTGTTGTAAAGCCTCCTTTTTTACGACAAGGCCTTGACAAGCACCGATTGGACCTTTCTTGTCGGCGCTTGTCGTAGCCCTGTCGTGGTCGGTGGACGCCACCCTTAAGTCTGCCCTTCTATCAATTAAACAAGTGATAATTATACCAGTTTGCTCTTACAAGTACCGTCTCTGTGTGTGCGTTGCCGAAATCTATAACTAGTTGACCCGTGGTAAAGTTTTATTTGTTTACGTCTTTAACTACGAGGATTTTACGATCACTCGTATACAAAACCAGTCGTTATTGGAGTTATTTGATCAAATTTTCTCCTGGCGGGCTAGGTTTTCGGCGTCGGTGCCTCCACCCTGTACGGGTTGACCCAGAATTTTTGGGAGTTATTAATTACGGACACAATTATTGGATAATAAATATAACAACCGATGGCTTTGTAGACGAGCGGCTCTGTAAACCACTCGAAGTTGATGCTCGTGTTCGTGTATTACGACGCGTCAACCACTTGTGATTTACGGCCGCCTGTCCACAAATCTATCGACTATTGTCTGTGTCTGCTTTGGCCCCTCATCTAATGAGTTTATGAGACTAAGAAGTATGACTAAGGTATGAATACCATAGCCATCCACATAGTATAGATGCCTTGACATAGACGAAACATGGTGGAGGCAGCAGATCCCTGCCTGCCTGCGCGCCACCTGCACATTTGAAGCGGTACTACTGGATCATTGAGGAAAGCCACTACAGGTGGCGCCCTTGTAGTACAGTGATCTGTCGTGAAGCAGATAGACGGTACTGTACCTTGTTTCCCAGGCACGTTGCCTTAACGTAAACTGATTCCGTCCGTAGAAAAAGATGTGTAACATACGGTCCCAGTTGTATGTTAATTATTGTATTAGTTAAATAATCGTCCGTATTCAACATCAGTCCGTCTACAGAACCGTTGCCAGCTTCACCAGTTTGAGAGCCTGAGCGCCCTGGCCCTGGCGACAACAGGACGTACTAAGTCTATATCTAACATCTGTACCGAGGCGTCACCTGGCGTGCATTTAGTGATTCAGAGATCCAACGCTAGGTGGCAGCTCGGTGTTACACAAAGTCCCCCTCACAGACGTTATCATGTCCTGGTTGTGGTGCAATTTGAAAATAGCTCTTTACATTACCAAAGACAGAAGGTGTATAAGAAACACAAATTAGTCTTACATGTCTACCCGTGAACATGGTGTGGCAATTGCAATCC
Source organism: Alentia gelatinosa (assembly GCA_950022655.1). NCBI lineage: Eukaryota > Metazoa > Annelida > Polychaeta > Phyllodocida > Polynoidae > Alentia > Alentia gelatinosa. Next base: position 15,850,135 of record OX465580.1, on the reverse strand, counting down.
ACCTGGCTTCCTGGTACCATGGACAGGTAGACTTTATTATCAGTTTGGTGAGATGTGCAAATCTCTGCTCCCAGAACCGAATATAAATAATACCAACTTGGTTTTAGAGTGATACTTCATGGGCACGACCAGGGTTTAAGTGCTGATTCTACCAACACACAAGATTGGTCACGAGTTGGTTGACAAACTAACAATGTCCTAGATTTGCAACCAGCCCCTGTCTGCACTGAGCTACGATATAGGGATTGGTCGGATTAAATCAGACACGGTATCCCTTTTGTGTTCGCCTCCAACCAAGCCGTTTCATTCTATGTATACTATAAAAGCATATAATTGATATGAAATATCCATTGCTAACAAATTGACAAAGATACCAAGATTTATGTTCAATATATTTTGAAATAGTATACAGGAAAGGAAATAAAATAGTGGATAATTGGCTTTGAGGTTATCACATAACACACTCTCCAAGCAATACAAAAGGTCTGGCTGGAGAGTAACAGACATATCTGTTGTACAGCAATTTCATCAGATGGCGTATTCCTATCTAAAGGTATAAGTATTACACAGGTGGGAACCAGCAAAGGGTCAAGGCAACATTTGGATTTTACCTGACCAGAGCTAATATTTTGTAGCTCTGATTGCCAGTGTAACAGTGTCCATGCTGGAACAAATGAAAATTATCTTAGTTCAAACTATTCCCATCAGGTGCCACCACTGTGTCAACGCACTCACCACCGTTAAGGAGATCAGTGTATTTATAAGTGCACCTTTTGATAGCTCTACCCAGTCCCTCTCTCGTTATTCTTAGCATTGTTGGTAAACCTCATGTCCTAGGATTGAGATATTATCAGTCGATTATTGGATTAGGATGTATGGCCAAGTAGTTGAATGATTTCAGCGCCATTCCTGCAAGCAATGTCTTCAGGCTGACTGCTGATTTTAGTTCATGCGACATCCAGAGAGGCGCCACTAATAATACGTTAGTCCAGCAGGGGCTGTTATATTCTCTAGTTTCGTACTTGAAGACCCTTTCTGTATGCCAAAGAGACTCAGGGACTCTGTGGGTCAGCTTTATTCAACACTTGTGGACGGCGTAATGAGGAACAGACCTGACCAGAGTGGCATAGACACTGACAAGTCTAACTCGAGTTCGGTTTCGTATTTATCCTACCCCGTCTCTACGCTTTTGGATTACTAAAATATAAATATCGATTGAACGACCAACCAAAATCCAACCGGAACTTTTGAGTCCAACCGGAACTTTTTTCACCATCTGGTCGCTGATTGGTTGATTTTTTTATGCCCCTAGAGGCATAAATTGCACTTTATGTCATGGCATGCTGCATAAAATTTGCCTATGTTATGCCTATGGACCGTTTTTATTAGGGGTAGGATAAATGCCAATCCACCACGCATTGTATGGAGTTTTATCAGTGTATAATCACAGAAACGTGGTCAACTGCCCCGATATTAGGTAACCTTCCGACGCGATTTTGATTTTTTATCGGGAGGTGCATCGTAGACCATATCGGAGCCATATCGTAGTATGTGGACGCCGGGCCTTAGTAGACAACAACCCTTGCCCGGGGTACAGAAAAGGGTCTTAGTGTGCAAGCCGAGATTATCAAACGAGCCAACATTGAGTCTGGATTACATTGCTGATTTTATTATTTGATAGAGTTTATATCTTTCCACTATGACCTCACTAGTTCTAAATAAATGCATTTGATGAACTTAATTCATCACTACATTCTGCACAAACAAAAAAACTGAAAGAAACAGTAAGGTTTGTTTAGGAAAAGGAGTTATGGTATAAAACATTACTTAGATACATTCCATAATAGCTAATTGAATTTATTTAAGTATATAATTACAAATATAAGGTGAAAATTTCAGAATGGAATATGACGAAAAGCAATAAGAGGATGGGAAGTGCCGGACTCAGCATGTGATCTTTCTTTCATCCGGTCCCTCTGTCTTTAGAGTTACAAGAAGCTCATGACTATTAGTGCGAGTGGTATGAGATTGGATTAAATGAAAAGTGTGCAAATTACTAGAGGGAAACTGTTCAAGTGAGAGAAAGTCAATATTACGAGGTAAGGCTCAGAAAAATTACTACCCAAGACATTGGCCGCGGGCAGTAATTTTCCCGAGCCTTTCCACTTCTTCCCGAGCCTTGGCTTTCACCCTCCGGAAACTTCAAATTTAGTTTGATAACGATAAATTGCGTTATTTACTTACCCAGAAGCCAGATACAACCTTATCGAATAATTCACACACTATGTCCCCCCCCCCCCCCCCACCGCGCTTTTTATAAGGATTTTGCAAGACACGATCTGATTGGTCTAAACGTCATCCTTGGGTAGTAAACGTAAGTTATTCCACCCATAGGTATATAGGAATAGACGAGGAATTTCTACAGATACAGATATAGGTAAAATTACTAAGGCCCGGCATCCACCTACTACGATAGAATCGTAGACCTCCCGATGTGGCACCGATACAAAATGTCAAAATCGGTGTCATATCGGGAAGGTGCAAAATCGTAGACATATGTCTAGACAAGCCAATCCACTACGCATTGTATGGGTTTTTTTTATCAGTATCTAATCGCAGAAACGTGGTCAACTGCCCCGATTTTAGGTAACCTTCCGAGGCGATTTTGATTTTCTATCGGGAGGTGCATCATAGACCATATCGGAGCCATATCGTAGTAGGTGGACGCCGGACCTTATTATGTTTAATATATGTGAAATAATGAATGATAGAAAATAGACAGTCAACCGTAATAATACCTCCAAGGGAAAAGACCCACGACAATACAAAACTATACATAATATGTATCTCTGGGAAACAGACGATATCTGGTTTCTTTAGATATATATCCTAATTGACTGACACAATTTTAGATAACTTCATGTTTTTGGATCCTAGATAGGCAGTTGCAGAAATGGCAAGTTGACTGGGTGCAAGTGGGTTACAGAAAACTATCAGCAGGCTAAATCTAACTCAAACCTTTTAATTGTTATTCATTTACAATTGCACGCTCATTCATCTATGATGAACATACTATTGGCTCCTAGTCTCTCATAAGCCAGGGACACACTAAGTGAGTCAGGGCAGCAATCTCCGGAATCGCCAACACAAAATGGCATGTATGTGAGATATGATTTTATAGCAATATCTTCTACCGGTGATTTAGCGTACTAGAGGCAATAATCAGGAGGAATATGAAATAATAGCCCACATAAACGTCAGTTAGTGTTGGCGATACCGGAGATCGCCTCGTTTCTCACTTTGGTTTGTCCCCAGCATGACCCTTAAGTTCTCGAAGTAAAGGTCTTTTTTTTCTTTTTTAATAATGTTTATTCCACATTCTGTAGGTAATACAGTTCTTCCATGGGGATCCAAGAAACAAGTAACAGAATTCGAACATCGGTGAGGGGTATACATGATGTGACAATGGATGATTGTATGATAGAACTATAAACATGATAAACATTTTTATCTAGTGTATACGATTTCAGTTCTTTAGACATATTGAAGAATAGTGTTTCAGCAACAATCTATTTTCGGTCTCAGTCAATGACCATAGATTCGTAAGAGGTCAGGGTAACCGGTCTTATTATCAATAGTATACACAGTTCCCATAGAGAATGTATCCGGACTTAGTATACCACTACCCATTGTTTAAAAACACTCAAACACTCAAGTATCATCTATATGTATACGATATTCGATGGTTTTGTTGATAGGTGGCTCTGTAAACCACTCAAGGTTGATATAATACTTCTGCTGAAGCTCGTGTATTACTACGCGTCAACCTCTCGTGATTTACGGCCGCCTGTCCACAAAACCATCGACTATTGTCAAGATCTACTTGGGCGACCTCTTCAAATACTTAAGATAACGCCATGGTTTGTCTAGGGATCCATATTAGAATACTGAAAATATTAAGCAAAGATTTTTGCAGAATAAAGAATACATGCTTCTGACTTTTGTGAATCATGTATTTTCTTTTACAAAGCTTTATTCGTTTCTGTGAATGGTATGCAGTTCACCATAAACGTGCTTCCAAAGTACACCAAACGTTATCCCTGATAACGTAGAGACATGTTTTGAACTTCTTCCATCTAAAAGATACTCTAGTTTAGACTATAGCACCAACCGTTAAAGTATTTCCTTCGAGAGATTTCCGAATCTTATCACCTTCTTTTATCAATGACAAGTGGTGCAGATATCCTTGAGAAGATAAAATTATAAATCCCCAATGCCACTCTGACCTTCCCCAGTGTGCTTTCTCCGAAACTTGGGACAGGCATTTAAATGGAAGACAAACACAGGAATCGAGCCTTAACCAGGAAGGGATTTGCAACCTTTAACACCAAGAGATACCTGTATTGAATCTGACATCCTTCCCTAAGGGGAGTAGAATTATCGAGGGAATCCACAGCAGTGAGTAGGCACACAGCCAGCCCTCCCGGGTGAACGTGGCACCAGTTTGAAAGTAGAACTTGAGGCGCCGGAAGTGACGACTATGCTTCAACATCCGGGTTTCCTGCGTTCGCTCCCAAACCGGAAGGGGATGAGACGCGCAGTCGTCCGATGGGCACGCCACCTAGCCACCGCAGAGACAGCGGGAAACAGGAAGCTGTAAGTTAGCAATGTTTATTGGGAGTTCATTTTTGCTTATGAAAGATAATAAGAGGAAACATAGTTACTGAGTCCTTAAGGTTGTACATTCTACGTCTTTTGTACTGAATTAAATGCGTCCCAACCCCAGCGATAGAGGGATGCATTTACTATTGTACAAAAGGCCAAGAAAGGAATTCCTACGGACTCAGTTACTAGGTTTTCTTATTATCTAGCGAAAATCGATGGGATTTGTCATTTCATTTACTCACCATAAGTCATTGATTTATCGTCGATTCACTACGGACAGAGTGTGCTCGAACATTATTTATACTGCACCCCTAGCAGCGGCTAGTATTTCATAGACAATCAGTCACTGGCATATAACAATAGTTAGAACACAGGGTGAAATAACTGCCGAATGAGGACAACCGATATGCAAATAAAAAGGAACGGTTGAGAAAGCACAAAGAGGGGCTAAAGTGGCTCATGAACTTATAAAACTTGACCTGCCCATTGAAATATGATAAGCACCTACAATGTATAGGATTTATATAAAACGTCCCGACTATGCTGTACAAGTTACAAAACGAGATGATAATATAAAATTTGTACAGAATGAGGGGTTCAGGCCGAGTTCCGTACACTGCACAAAACTAACCACTTTATAAATGTATATGCCCGGCATATATAGGTACGTTTTTACGTTTTCAAGGTCGTCCTATTCCCCGTATGTATACGCCTCATCTGTAGGCGCCTGATTCATATATATATATATATATATATATATATATATATATATATATATATATATATATGCCTGATTCATATACGCCTGATTCTGTTGTATTTACATCACTATCCAATAGTTCCGATCTCTGCCACTTGGGGACACCACTAGTAGCATTTAAGAACTGGTGTCTGGTAAATTATAAATAATTTTCATTTATTGTCCAATATATTATATGATGGCGAATACAAGGTCCTCGTCCAAAAGTGTGATACATTTGCCAAAATTATCATAAATGGCTAAAATGATTTACTATCATGTGGATGCTACTAACAATTGACAGCAGCTCTTGTATTACACCAAGAGCCACGGCATGGATAGCTCAGAGACAAATGCTGGTAGTTGAGTGATTTCTCAATTGTATTGAGTCTTACAAATAACTCAGGATAATATAAGTTCTATATATTAGCAATTAGAAAATGCAAAAAAATGGCATGTCACCATGCTAACCTCTATGGGAAGGCCATCTGAAAATGTAAGTGCTATTAAACATTGGTGTCTATGGGAAAATGCAATATTTTGACTGCTAAATGACTGCTAAATGACACTGATGTTCTATTGCTATCTTCAAATAATTCTGGTTTCTGATAGTTGGGAACATGTACAAATGAGAAATGCTAAAACAAAATTAGAAGGTAATTGCTAGTCTATTGGTGTCTATGGGAAAATGCTATGTTTTCATGAATTCAGATGGCAGAACCAGTGTTAAACTAGGGGGCAGTTCGATACCTACCCGCATTTGTCTTTAGAAATAACATCTATCACTAGAAATTTTAGATGGTGTAAATATTCCCATAGTTTACCGGTTTTATACATGATCCTCTCCGTATACTGCATGTTTGGTTCATTTCTATTTTGCCTATTCACGGGGTAGACATGTCTTCCAATAATTGGTCATTTAAGCGAAGCTCATAAGCTTACTGATCACACCCGAACCAGAAAGCAGTAACAGCGATTAATGGTACTATCCTGCCGAACGAGGATTTTTTCTTTATCAATAGAAGTGAGTGTAAAAAACGCCACAACATCCAATTGGTCTTGTATTACATATGGTTTAAAAAAAATTATTATTAGATAAAAATTGACCACAGTATAAGCATTAATTCTCTGGACCTGTCGTCGACGTTTCGGTTAGAAATAAACTTCTTCAGGAATGAAAACTCCCCAAAAGTCCATGCTCTAACTTCTTAGCTGGAAAGTCGAGATCTCTTTTTTACTGAGCCGGAAAAATCCATTCGGCGAGATTGAGAGGCACGGATCTTGTTATTATGCGGCTTCTTTCAGTGTCTTGTGTGAATATTCTCATTAAGGAGGCAATTAATATTGGAGCTGTTTTCCGCATGAGTGTGCATTCCCTAATTAAGACATTCAGGACATGGAACACATATATCACCCTCCCATCGGTACAAAGTTTACAATTATGCCAAGTCCAGTGCCTCATGTGGAATTACTAGGTAAACGAAAAGCTGTTAAGTAAAGAAAAAAATCATAACGAAAATAAGATTTAATCTCAATGGCTATATATATCCGGCTCTACCTGATCCAGTTTGATTTTTACAGGCCCACTTCTGATCAGTGAAAAGTTACTATTTATAGTTACTATTTAGCTTCAAATTGTAAAGTCTAGGGGCCTAAACTAGCTGGGAGTAGACCTTAAGAATATAAGAAATAGAGCTCGAACACTGAGGTATCAGGTAATATTATGAGTCAAGAAATGGAACTGATTACAGTGACAGATTCTTCAGCTCATACACAGATGGTGGCATCTTGCTGCAGGTTGAGCTTGCAATCTCTGTGTTGTTATTGGCTGTTAGACCAACAGCCAATGAGGATTAATGAGTCTCGTTCTGGTCTGTTGCACATGACAGGAGAGCTGCTCATGTAACCAACAGGTCATGTGTCATGTCAGTGTGCCCTGACCCCATGTGGGAAGACCAGGGCCCTGTTTTTCAGTCAAGACATAATCGCCCAACGATACCCCAAGACATATCTGCGATTGGAAGACAGTTTGGAAGACACAAAATGGTGGGTGTACTATACGGCATATAGCATATATGATCCATGGGCGCCGCCATGACGCCCCCCAAGTAGGTGTTCTTCACTATTGGAGGTGAAAAAGTTGGTGTTCTTCACTAAAGGAGGTGGAAAAGAAGTGAGTGATAATTGGGAAATGTCACAGCTTTAGCCTTGCTCACATATTTATATAAAGTGTTCCATATGGAAAATATCATGTCTTGGGTTTAATCATTATGTCATCCTGCTTTGGGATGGGTGTAGAGAGTCAATGGAACCATAGTAAAATATTGAAAGGCAGTTGAATTTTGTAAGAACAAAGAGCCAGAATACAGGTTTGTCCCCCGACCACCTGGTGACTGCTTTGTGAGCTGACAATGGCTCTGTCCCCTATAGACAGTGTCTCAGCACAGAACACCCTATCGCTGCTAAAAATGTCCTTGTCTAAGACAAGTATAGAATTGTCTTAGCCTTGTGTGCCAATCGCTGTGGAAATCGCTGTGGAAATCGCTGCATTACTCGCTTGGTGTGTCCCCGGCATGATGCTGAAAACACACCAAGCGAGTAACGCATCGATTTCCGGAATCGCCAACACAAAATGGCATATATGTTAGTTATCATTTCATATTTCACCTGATTATTGTGTCAGAAATGATAAATTATTGATGGGAGATATAACTATAAGCCCGTTTCCATTGGCCGACGAAGATTGCTTAGACGTTTTGAGTTAAACAGAAAGTCTGTCAGTGGTGCCACTGACTGTGCGTCGGTATAGGAAATGCTCTGAGGGTAGTAGATTTCACTCAGTGACCAAGCTTTCACTCAGTGGTAGGTGGTGCCACATTGCATAATATAAGCAGAAAAAGTCGTGGGGCATTTCACGACGTTGTTTGTTTCCATTGACCGATATTGGGACAGCAGTGCAAAAAGTCCGTCGGTGGTTCCTGACTGTAGATCGGTGATGGGAAATCGGGCAATGAAAACGGGCCTTATGAAACAATATCACACATACACGCACATTTTTGTTTGTTCGCTGCCTTGACCCGCTTCGTGTGTCTCCGGCTTAATGTTAACTTGACCTATGCCAATAAAAACCACAGGCTTTCAGGACATCACTCCCACGCATCCATCTGTCCACTTTCTCTCTGATTACCTATCGCCTGATGTCCGTTTGTCCACCGCCAACAGGACCAATGGTGCACATTGCCATCTATTTCCTGGCGTATATTTGTCACCTGATGGGATAGGTCCAATGAACAGTCAATGTGTACGCAACCAAATGGATTGATCAAGGCGGTACAGTGTGTACACAGCTCAGTGTACAGTGTTCATATAGACATTCATGTGGACCGGGTCTGAGGAAGGGATTTCTGGACTCAATAGAAATTACCTGATGAGATGGGAGGGGACGGGACGTATAAGGCCCGGCGTCCACCTACTACGATAGAAATTTAGACCTACCGATATGGCACCGATGCAAAAAGTCAATATCGGAGACATATCCTGAAGGTGCAAAATCGTAGACATATGTTTAGACATGCCAATCCATACTGTATGGGTTTTTTATCGGTGTCTAATAGCAGAAACGTGGTCAACTGCCCCGATATTAGGTGACCTTCCGACGCGATTGTGATTTTGTATTGGGAGGTGCATCGTAGACCATATCGGAGCCATATCGTAGTAGGTGGACGCCGGGCCTTAGACCTTTTTCCACAGGCTGGTGTCGCTCCTTATCTGTCACACTTTATCTTCTTTTTTTTATTCATGTAAGAAACGACACAAACTGTCGTCCAAGGACATTCTTCCCAGCATGGCCAAAAAAGAGGGATAAATACATTGAGAAGACAATCAGTCATACAACATTCATACAAGGAAACATGGAAAAAAAAGCATATAAATATAAATCATACCATCAAATCAAATGTTCTTAGTTGCAACAACACTGTTTTTCGTTATTGTGTATATCTTACATGATTATCTGATGAGAACAAGCGAGAGTCGGCTAGAGCACAAGCCAGATAGACCATGCCAGACAAATGTACTACACGCTGCGAGAGTCGAAAAACAGGCTTAATTTGCCTTGTACAAAATGAATTAAAAGAAATAAAAGAATTAAAAAAAACCAGCGCAAACCAAGTTATGCTTAACATATGTATTAACAAAGGCAAATAGTAAATAAGTAACAGAAAATTAGTGTTATCTGAGGACAACTTACACAAGGCCCAGCAGAAGCTTTTAATAAAAAAAAATCAAAACCCGCATTTACAAATATTTGGCATAATTTATTTTTCATATTCAATTAAAAACCGTCATTTGTAGATTTTTTCTGAGTTTCTTCCGACATTAAATCTCAGTATTTGATTCTTTGATGAAACGCACTATTCCTGAATTTGTCTTTATTGTTTCAAGATGACTTCTTGTTCTATGTCCATGATTTATTTCTATGGGTTGATTACGCAATGCCTGCAGCCAAATAACCCCCTGGCAACGTATTATTTAGCATTGGATCACTGAATACATGAACGTAATACGTCTATAGTACTTGAGCACATTATTTCTATAGAAATATCAGCGATTGCATCGTATACTATGGTATTCCAGCTCCAATTTTGTGTCATACAAGGGTATCACCTCGATGATACTTTATATATAGCTTAGATAACGCAGGTATACCGAAATTGGATACATACTGATACATTAGCAGGCCTATCTATCATATGCTTATCTTTTTCCAAGTTAAAACCAAGACAATTCTCAACTATGAAGTTTGGACAGACTAGGGCCCCGTTGCTCCACGTTTACGACAGAGTTGCGGATCATAGGATAGCGATCCGAGGGCCTAAACTTTGCTCCTGAAATTTTGCGGATCGCGTTGTAATCGCATTGGCGCATCGCCGCATAAAATATTGCTTTTAGCGATATGACCCTGAATTGTTGTATCACTATCGCATCATAAAAAATAGCGATACCGGAGAATATAGGGATACGATTTACGCTTTTTCAGTCAGATCGTCGAAGTAATCGTAAAAGAAAAATTGCTAGCGATACCACAAAAACAGGAGCAACGGGTCCCAGACTCGTTAATACAATGCCTAGATTTTTCAAGAAGTATAATCAGTCAAAAACCAACACTCCTGCAATCTCACCCACCGTTCACACTTGAGGTGTGATTGCTGTGTGTCTCTATACTCATGTGGCCAGACTCGGCCGTATTTGTCCGAGCGAAAACTCAAGTGAAGAACTTGCTGGTAGGTGGCGCTTAACGGAGACACCTCTATTGTATCGTCGCAAAGTGGAGAGGTCCAATTAGTTAATCTTATATAGCTGAACGTGCTTGCCTTTTAGAATGGAATATTTCGATTCCCTTGTACTAGATACAGGACATGTCTGTTACCGGGGAGTCTTGAAATTGGAACTTCCCTCTAGTCATAATTACCATCAGAAGCCCATCAAGTCTCCTGCAGATATGAGATATGAGATATGTGTGCACAAAGCCGCAAAGATACTGCCAGCCACAGTAGTACTTAATAGGGTGGAGAGATATTGGACATTGAAGTATGCTGATAGAAGCTCAAATGTAAAGCCCCCATTTGCCAGATTAATTTAGCCGAAATTTTCTGGGTTTTTCATTTTAATATTTATTTGCCAGGTAGCAATTTTCCACTTGCAATTTTTGTCCTCTAGTATCAAATGTGGTACAGTAGAACCCCGCCGTATGAGTGGACACCCCGCGTTAACGGACACTTTTGCTCGGAACAGTTCCCTCTGTTAGATGTTTATCTTAACCGTATGTAAGCAGACACTCCACGTTAGCGGACACTTTGGCCCGGAACAGAAGGTGTCCGCTTAGGCCGGGTTCTGCTGTACATTGAAACAGGGTCCAGTGCCCTGCATTTGAAGGAATGTACTCCGATGAGAAGATAACATGTCAATATTTACCTTAAGAGTTAAACAATGTCTAGTATCTCGTACTAGGTACAGCAAATTATCTCATCCCCTGGATTGTTCTCCATAAACTTAACGTGAGGGACTCATACTATACAGGTTGAGATTTAGGCCTGGCGTCCACCTACTACCATATGGCACCGATATGGTCTACGATGCACCTCCCGATAAAACGTCAAATAATATCTGGGCAGTTGACCACATTTCTACGATTAGGCACCAAAAAAAACCATTAAGATACATGGTAGATTGGCATGTCTAGAGATTTGTCTACGATTTTGCGTCTTCCCGATATGCCTCCGATATTTGCTTTTTGTATCGGTGCCATATCGGTAGGTCTAATTTCTATCGTAGTAGGTGAACGCCAGGCCTAACTGAGAAATCGACTTAGTAGAAATAACTTAGTCCACATTACACCTAATTTAACCGCCTTGTAACTCGTGAATTACTCCACGGTCAAACTGTGTCTATTTACTAAGCTTCAGTGGTCAGCAGTAAGGCCCGGCGTCCACCTACTACGATATGGCTCCGATATGGTCTACGATGCACCTCCCGATAAAAAAAAATCAAAATCGCGTCGGAAGGTCACCTAATATCGGAGCAGTTGACCATGTTTCTGTGATTGTACACCGGTAAAAACCCCATACAATGCATGGTGGATTGGCTTGTCTAGACATATGTCTACGATTTTGCACCTTTCTAATATGCATCGATTTTGACATTTTGTATCGGTGCCATATCGGGAGGTCTACGATTATATCGTAGTAGGTGGACGCCGGGCCTTACTGTGGGTTGGTTTCTATAATGAGCCCATAATAATGTAGACAGGTGTGTATTAAGGTAGAACCTGAGATGAAATAATGACGCGATTATGTAATAAGCATTAGCACAGAAATCAGCATAACAGGACCTGGAGCCTGGAGGGAAACCACACCTCAGTGTGAATCACACACAATTACAAATTGGTCCATTATTACGCTCTCGTGAGTGTGTATTACATAATCTGGGCAGGGAGGGGCCAAGTAGATGCGATTTGTTGATATTATTGGTGATGTGATTTATTGGAATTATTAGAGTGTGCTTGCATGCGATATATACATCGCCTAGAGGTTAGAGTGGTCATATTGAACTTCCAGCGGGCTTCCAGAAACCTATCCCTTCACTATCTGAATGCTATGATAGTGAGACAGAGCAGGAATCCAGTGTTTAGAAGCATGCCCAGATTACCAGGATCCGTCACTCAAGACCAAAATACCCCATGACCCGTTGGTGCTTGATATGTTTGGATCCATGATAGGCAGTTGCAGAAATGCCAAGTTTACTGGGTGGAAGCCGGTTACAGAAAACTGTCCATTGAATGAATGTAACCGAAGACCTTTTAATTGTTGTTCATTTAAAGATGCACACATTTTCATCTATGATGAACAAACTATTTTGTCCGAGTTTCATCAAGTTCATGACTTGACAAAGTAGACGAAGCCCAATAGACAACATACCACCGGGGATGCTATAATCTTCAAGTTACTTAATGGCCTTGTAATACAAATTGGTCATATTCTAAGATCTTAGAATGTCATTATCAAATACAGAAGCATAAATGAAAGTAGGGCAGTACAATAATCTCATTTCTCTTTAGGCCTGGCAATTAGGCAATCAGTGAAATTAGACGTAATTTTGGTTTTATACCACTAAGTATCTGGTAGGAATTGTAAAGGTCACAAACATCACTGCGAGAAAAGAAAACTCTTGCTTTTAACACACAACTATACGTAACCATACGTCTTACGTATAGTTACTTGTCAACAACAAGCCCAAAAAACACCCAACGAAAAGGTGGGGATTTGAAATCAGAAAAAGATAATGAAAGGAATTGCATTCAGGGATCACTTCCCTGTTTCTTTGTGAGTGGGGAAGCCTATTTAAACTTCAGAGAAGAAGAACTTGATGAAAACCTAACCCGAAAGGAACGTGTCTCTTTTAACTTCGGTGACAAATTATTACACCTGATTACATAGACAACAAGCGATGGTTTTGTTAACAGGCCGCTGTAAACAATGCACGAGATGTTGACGCGTAGTAATCCACCGCGAGTGGTTTACAGAGCTGCCTGTCCACATAACAATCGTTTGTTGCATTTATTATCCATCTTTTCTAATAAATCATACCCAGTAATTACCATTTTAAAGGGTATACCAATAGGGACTACTTATTTGCTCTATAGGAATGGGACTATTTTCCCCGTATACCATGGTTTTGAGGCCGTATACCACAGGTAAGAATCCGTATACCACAGGTATGGTATCTGACAGGTTTTATATAATGGGTCGTGGTTTACCGAGTCCCCATACATTTTCAATGGGGGCTTTGTTTACGATGGATAATAAATTAGGTTAGCCTGTTTAGTCAATTTATGGATGTGGGAAGGCTCCACGTTTCAATCAGGTTAAAAGCACAAATGCTGCTGAAAATATAAAAACTGTCTCCTTTTAATTGCGCTACAAAAATCTGCATTTGCTGACGTTTTCCTCTATATACTTTTGACTGTATATCTATGTTTGTAATACATCGATTTGTTAGCCTCATTTATCATTTTCCAATTCTGAACCTTCCGTACTAATTACTACATTTTTATTACCTTCCTTGCTATTGTGCTATGAACACGGCCATCTTGCCCCCCGACGCTATATATAACTCCAGGTAGCGGGACCAATTATCAATGGAGTTTATTAGAAACATTGTTTTGGTCTTGCCATGGAGGAATTTTAGCATCGTCTCAATCTTATTTATAGATTATAACAACTGACAGTGTTACAACTTACTTACAATTTCCTGGCGGATTGTGGCAGAAATAGCAATCACTCTGTACCCTATAAAAACACCACGTACCTCATTTAGTTCATCGTACTATTTTTTTACATAAGCAGGGCTGTCTTTTGACATGGCCCGGCAAATACCCACTGAAGTTCCATTTACATTCGACCAGGGGCCCATTTAATAATCCAGATTCATACACGTAAACCCTCTTCTTTATCTCACCCCTGGAGTAAATGTCCATAGGCTTTTTTTTTTCTTTTTTTTTTTATTCATGAAAAGTGGATAAAGTACAATCATCCAAGTGGACGTTCTTCCTTGCACCATCCAAACAGTGCGTTGTACATGCGAGTCATACAGGTGTGGACATAGTGTTCATTTCTCAGCTACCTATACCCAAAGGGATTCTGTGTTACCAAATTTAATTATTTATTTACAGGTCATTTGACTCTGTACAGTTATCATAAAGAAGACTTGTTTTTAGAGGTACATGTCTAAGAATGTTTGCCAGCTGATGAACATGGATATCACAGGACAAAACAATGCAAATACGAAAAAACAGGACATTACACAGACAATTTAACATTACCCAGTATGATATGCGGTCTCATCTTAATCAAAATAACTGAAATGACTTGGTAATCTGAACGGTCATCTGACTCATTCAGTTGATATACTGTTATATAGATGTATCTTATTAGCAAATGGTCATTTGACTCATTCAATCATGAATTTTCTCAGTAATACCGACCCAGTTCTAGTCTACACTATAGGTGATAATCTAAATCTCTCAACCCATAGTATCGTTTATTCTAGCCATGATCTCCGGCTGCATAAGATGTTTTTTTATTGCATTCTTGAACAAGTCATTATCCGTAATTGATTGTACACTTTTAGGGATAGTGTTCCACAGAAGCATGCCCCTGTAGAGAGGGCTATTTCTGTATTTTTCTGTTTTTGGTCTTTGCGTTCTTATAACAATTTTAGTATTCATTCTAGTTCTTTCTGTATCATGAATTATTACTCTATCTAGTTCATTTTTCCACCAATAAATAATCATTATTAAATGCAGAGCTCTACGGTATGTTAATGATCTCATTTTACACAATTGATACAACTCTATATTACTAATACGGTCATATCTCGATTGATCAACAGCAATCCTCTGACTACTGTTCAGACAAGTCAGCAGACGTGCTCTATCAGTTTGATTGGCCATGTAGTATACAAAATCCACATACTCTAAGTTCGGCAGGATGGTCTGCTTACTAATCGATAGAGCAGCAGTTCTAGTCAGAAGATATCTAAATTTTTTGAACCTGAAATTCCTTTGTCTAACCATCTGAATAACCTTTGTAACATGCTGTTTAAACTTTAGATCTTTGTCTAGTAGGATTCCCAAGTAATTATAGTTTTGGACAAAATCTAGAGCCACCCCTCCAACTCTACAAACATTATTGCCAGGCATAGAATTTTTGTACCCCACCCACATAGTCTTGGATTTTTTTATGTTAATACTCAATTTATGCACATCAAGCCAGTCTTTGATCTTTGACAAGTCATGCTGCATCTTGTTGCATGCATCATTTTTCGTGCTGCCACTTGTTATAAGTATGAGATCATCAGCATACATTACTGGGAAGGCATACTCAACCACATGAAAAATCTTATCTATAAAGATCAGAAAAAGCACAGGTCCAAGGACCGATCCCTGTGGTACACCTTGTAAAATCTCGAGCTCATTGCTTATCTTATTATTTATCTTAACTGCTTGTTTCCTTCCATCAAGATATGAGGCAAACAGTTCAACCGCACTTTCACTTAAACCGATGTTCCTTAAAATGTGATTCACACAATCAAAAGCTTTTTGCATGTCAATACATGCACACAAGCTAAATCTTTTCTGATTCATATTCTCCATTAGTTTGTAAACGACAAGAAAGACAGCCTGCGCTGTAGAGCGTGCCGGCATAAAACCGAACTGGTTTTTATTAATTATATCTTTCTGCAGAATATATTTCATTAATTGACCATGTACGATCTTTTCAATAAGTTTTGAAACTGTTGTTAACACGCTTATTGGTCTCCAATTTGTGAACTTAGTTGTATCCCCACCTTTAGGGATCGGTGTAATCAATGCATATTTCAATGTATCAGGAAATCGCTTACTTCTAATTATTGTGCTATACATATCCACTAATATTTTTGGATTTGCAAGCAACATCTTCTTTAAAGTTACAATCTTCAAATGGGCAATACCAGTGGCTTTATCATTATCAAGACTTTTAATAAGTTGAGTTACAGTTTCCACATCAGTTTCTTGAAATTCAAATAGCATGTCTACTTCAACCTCAACATTTTCATCATTAGGTTCATCCGCATATTTCGTGCCATTATGGTTAACCTGACACTCATTCGCAATTTTAGCCCCTATATTTATATAAAACAAGTTCAAGTCATTTTCATCTTGGTTATCCTTGAAGACTATAGTACTTTCATTGTCTTTGGGCTTCCAAATTTCATTTATCACCCGCCAAAAGCGCTTAGGATTTTTTTTATTATTATCAAGTTTCATTTTAATTAAGTTAGCGGTATGTAATCTAATTTCCTTATGTATTTCTCTCCGCAATTTCCTAATTCTAGCTATTAGATCTGTCTTTCCAATTGTTGCCTTGTATGCCTCTTTAAGCATCTGTGCCCTTTTCGTAATAAGTTTATTTATATATCTTGGTAGTTCTAGATTGTCAACATGGGGAACTCGTTCTCCATGCCCCATACAAGTATTGCAGTCCGTTCTCCATAGTCTATATCCAGAAAGCAACTCGTTTTGGTCAAAGAAGTCTGGATGCTATGTGATATTCACTCGGCTATTGCCTCGTTCATATCACACCGCTTCAAACTCGTGGAGAACGACGACTTTGACCAAAACTTGTTGGTTTCTTCTTTAGTACGCCATAGAGACCCAGGGACGATGTGGGTCGACTTTATTCAACACGTATGGACGACCTGATGGATGGCTAAAACTTTCTTAGCGAATAGACTTCAATATTATTGAACAATAGGCCTTGTACGAGGTACAGAAAAAGCGGCTAGATTATTAAACGGGCCCCTGGTGATGCCATCCATATGATCCACAGCTTTCTGTGTCTCCCTTAATTTCCCTCAACCGTCCCCAGCCCTGGCCCTTGACGACACACATAAAACAGCGTGAAATCCCACCTCGACCGTTCCATCAGTTAAAACACGTTATTACCGGGGACCTCATTGAGCTAGTCATCTGGTAATGAGCGCCAACCAGCTGCAATATCTCTTACTATCCCACTGGTGATTTTCCCCATAGCTGCAATATCTCTTACTATCCCACTGATGATTTTCCCCATAGCTGCAATATCTCTTACTATTCCACTGGTGATTTTCCCCATAGCTGCAATATCTCTTACTATTCCACTGGTGATTTTCCCCATAGCTGCAATATCTCTTACTACCCCACTGTTGTTTTTCCCTATAGCTGCAATATCTTACTATCCCACTGGTGATTTTCCCCATAGCTGCAATATCTCTTACTACCCCACTGTTGTTTTTCCCTATAGCTGCAATATCTTACTATCCCACTGGTGTTTTTCCCCATAGCTGCAATATCTCTTACTATCCCAATGGTGATTTTCCCCATAAACTTAACATTGGGAACTCGTATCCAACGCCCGTTGAGTATTTAGAAAAAATACTCAATGGGGGATTTTTTTATATATTTTTTTAGTTTAATCTTTATTCTTGAGGTAATGTAGGCTCAAGTAGTGCCTATTTCCACAGTGCTCCAGGCTGGAAATTTACATGCACTACTCTTGCCTATACTTTGCAGTATTGCAAAGTACAGAGACAATAAATTAGCCGTTGAGTGTGAAAACAGTTCCTTACAGAAGTAAACGGTTGTCTCACCGCGCACCATGGTTGTTATGCAGTAATAAACTTCTATTATAAACCGGTTGTGTCACCATTTGTGTAGTTCTGTTACATACATGGTATCCTATACATTATGTAACTAAACTCCATAAAGGTTAGCCCATTAGTCAATATGAAGGGTGCGATAAAGTCAGTGACCTATTCAAGTTTACGGTCAGAGCTCGATGCCTTCCCGTTTGAATGGCTACATAATTCAAGAGGAAGAGAGTTGATAGGACCAGAGTACCGATCTCCTGAAATCACTGTTTTTGTTGACACGTAGCTGCTGGCGTTCTCGGCACATAAATGTGATTAGTTTTTTTTCATATGATGCTGGAAAATACGTGATTCACTGTCGCCAGGTGTCAAAAACAGTGACATCTGCTGTCAGATGCTGTCAGGATGATTAACGTTAACCGTTAGCCTTTATTTTGGTTAATTTCTCATTTGTTTTCGAACTACGCCTCTGCATTTCAGTTTGGACTCGTTACCCGGCGTTTACACTAGACGACTAAATACCTGGTGACTAGGTCAACAAGCCAATAGTCGTCAGGTGGTACACTGCACGAAAACCACCATTTTACATATGAATGCGCCCGGCGTATATAAGTATGACTTTTGCGTATATATATAAGGTCGTCCTATCCCCCTTGTATATACACCTCATCTGTAGGCGGATGTAAGTGTCCAGTGAAGAGGGCTTCACTGAAAGGTAGGGGGAGGTGGCAGGGCGGGGACGTAGGGCTTCCTACTGAGGACACCTTTACTTCTACCAACACAAACGGGCGGGAGGCGGTGGGGGGAGAGTATATTTCCTCTCATATACGCTGGGTGTGAAATACAGCCAAGATGCGTCCGTATATAAACCCTGGGCGTATATATATGAAAACAAGTCAATATTCAGCCAGTACATGCACTTCCGCGATGGCGTATATATGAATAAAATGGTGGCTTTCGTGCAGTGGTAGCAATTTCCACCGTAAAAGTCGTCGACCTCAGAATGCACCTGATAGTAAGCGTTTACCCTAATGACCATAAGTTTTCACAGAATCGCCGCCCATGTAGACTAATTCAAGCTGGCTTGGAATAGTTGCGGGCATCAGAGCGTGTCCAATAGTCGTCAGGTGCCGCCTACTTGTATAATCTTATGTAACCAGATGATCTGCAGTCGCCACGCAATTAGTGTTTACATCAGACGATTTTTATTATTTTACTGCTGAAAATCGTCAGGAGGTGAAAAATACCAGAATCGCCAGCAAAAATCGTCCACTGTAAACGCCGGGTTACAGTGTGTACACATGCGCAAAACCCATTAGTGCATTCACGTGCCAGGTTTATCTGACAATCACTCATTTAAAAAAAGACTAATGAGTATAATTGACAGGTCTCCGACGGCAGGGAAGCCAATGCCGAAGTACATTAAAGAAGGCAAGGTTTCAACCACTGATTCTCATTAGCGTCTCGTTATTCTTAAATATAACCACGAAATAAACGTTCTGTGACTGTGTGCATGCACTGCCGATTATAATTAATTAACGCCGGGACGTTGACTTGGAGAAAAACCTTGATGAAGATGGAAAGTGAACTGTTTGTAGGACATCAATGCCTTCTTGCACATTTATTTGATTAATAATCTCAATGAAGAACCTGTTGGTAATCCATGAATCTTGATTTAATTTAAGTAAAGACAGTCGGGGATTAAAAACTAAATATAGTCCTCTTATTTCATCGCAGCTAGGTAGTTAAATCTCTCTGTGACCAGAATTTATTCTCTCTTTTTTTTTTTAGGGGGGCGTGGTAGAAAATATTGTAGCGAACCACTGGTCGCTGAGAGTTTGTGACCACTCTCCGTGAAGCGGCAGTCAACCAGTGGGGCACCAACTAGCGCGGGAAGAGATTTGGGTCTCTTCGCCGTTGAAAGGTCCCAAAGAAACCTTACCAACTTATGAGGCTCCAGGCGTTCACTCGACTGGGAGGCACCGCGAGAAGACCTGTCGACCCGCTGCAGACTCAGTCCTTATATACAGACTGAGTTACATAATGCGGGCGACCCAGTAGTATTTGCATACACGGGTCCACCGGCCTTACCGCACAGCAGGGATCGGTACTCGCGCCATCTAGCGTAAAGTGAAAACAATGCTGACCCCTTCAATATCATTAATGGAGTCCGCTATACAGACGATTAACTCGGCAATGTTATATGTCCGACATAAAGGGCGATACATCATCAAACTGGGTTTAGATTTTTGTTCCACATGGAATACTATAGAATCTCCACTCATATTCTAAGAGTCACACATTTTGCCTAACTTTTAACATGATTTCTGAGAAAATACATAAAAGATTAAAAAAATATCAACGGAGTGAATAGATTCAATATATTCATGACAATAAAGCCCATAATCTTTGGTTTAATATGCTACCTTTTGCAAATTAGTATCCTAAAGTTAAATTAGCAACTAAGTCAAAAATGACTAGTTTTCAGTCCCCAATATGGTTGCACGGCCTACAGAACTATCCGCGTTTATCATAGTATAAATCTAGGCGAGAGCAAATAATTAAGATTCTCAGATTGATCCTGGCACTAACATTAGCTGTAATAAAAACGGCCAATTTGTCACCCCTATGGCGCCGACCAGATGCTCCCTGACACAGACCACTACCTGCTTTTGTTTGACTATCTGACGGAACTGTTATCTGTGAAACATTACAGACTTCTAATTCAGAAAGTATTGTGACATTATGTATCACAATAAAGCCCGGCGTCCACCTACTACGATAGGGCTCCGATATAGTCTACGATGCACCTCCTGATAAAAAATCTAAATCGCGTCGGAAGGTCACCTACTATCGGGGCAGTTGACCACGTTTCTGCGATTAGACACCGATAAAAACCCATACAATACGTGGTAGATTGGCATGTTTAGACATATGTCTACGATTTTGCACCTTCCCGATATGTCTCCGATATTGACTTTTTGCATCAGTGCCATATCGGTAGGTCTAAATTTCTATCGTAGTAGGTGGACGCCGGGCCTAACGCTGCTAAAATCATTATGTTCATACCTAGCTTTCATGTGTGAAGTAGTGCTTTTTAATACCCTGTCAAAAGGACCTGACCAAATATGGTTTCTATGTAGAATTTGTATATGTTGCTCAGGCAATTTTTGGGCCTACAAGTCCACGGAAAAACCTTTTATTGCATTTTTCTCGAAGTTTTTAATAAGTCTCTTATTACTAGTTGGCAATATATCTCCGAAGGGAGATTTCCTCTTCTGCCTAATGATTGGAGACAACAACTATACCTTACGACAGGCTAAGTAAAATCCAACATGTTGGATTTCATCAACAATTCTACGATTGCCGTTTTCTATCGTAGCCTATTGGTATGCAATCGTGAGGTAACTTAGATGGAATCACAGAAACCTGTTCCACTGCCACAATTTTTACTGGTGGTTTTCGCGCAGCGGTGTAAACAATCATATGAAATTGAGTGACATTAGAATTTATCCCACTCTGTCACAAGTTTTAACTTCATATGTCACCAGTGGCATATAGATATTTTATGGCCTAACCGAAGCATACAGTCACACCATGTTAATTCTATGGAGATTGACATGAGGGGTAGTATAAAAGGAGCAGACAAAGATGTTTACTGGACAGTAGCTTGGGGATACCCTACATTCATCCGACACAGAACAGGCATGGTCATCACCCCTCTCAGAAGATCTCACACTCACTAAGTGGTATGCTGTACAAGGTTCTCACTACCCTCTATGGGAAAAGAATTCCTAACAAACTAGGCTTAGAGCCTTGAGAATCCACTGGCACACAGTATTCCCGCTAGGTGGCATCATTGAGATTATCACTCTCCCAGTAGAGATCTTGTGCTCTACTTCCTGTGGCCACTTGTATCTCTGCCCCAACCTGCCTGTTTGGGCTCAAATCTGGCCAATACACCAGTTTTTGAAATATCCTAAATTTAGAGGGCTTTTGGGGGTATTTTGTGGTTTACTTGTAAATAGAGATGAACATATTTATATGGTAAATAAAATACTCCCATTTCTGTTATTGTTCATTTCAAACCAGACAGTCTCTGGGGTTACTTTCTACAGTGGAAAGTACCTCATGTGTTGCAGGGCTTTGTTTTGTCAACAATGCCATGTGCTCCTCTGAAGGGGTGACCTAATCAACTGTGGATTCCCATTATAAAATGGTTTAAGTATAAAAAAGAAAAAAAAACAGATTGTCTGTGAAGCTCAATACTCATGATATGTGAGTTGTTTGACTTGTATAACTTTTGACAGTTGCCTTGTTTTGAATACGAAATGTTGGCTGGTTCCCCCTGTGCTTAGTGGACACCTTGAGAACCAGCGTATGACGTAACTGGGTTGGGGCAGAGATTAAGCCTGCGCTAGTGCAGTGAAAGATCTGGGGGGAGAGTGAGATTATAGGAATCTTTGGGTTGTATTGATGTACATATTTAGCACAGGAGGCAGGCCAATGTATTCTCAAGGCTTTAAGGCTAGTCCACTAAGAATTCTTCTCCTATACAACGTTATGCGAGTGCAGAATACTACTTAGAGAGTGAGATCTTATGAGAGGGGTGGGGTCGTGCTGCACACTTTTTGTGACTTTCGCTGACAAGAGCGAGGCCTAGTTCGCTAAGAATTCTTCTCCTATAGAACGTAATGAGAGTGCAGAATACTACTTAGAGAGTGAGATCTTATGGGAGGGGATGGGGATGTGTTGCACACTTTTTGTGACTTTTTAGCCGCCAAGAGCGAAGCCTAGTTCGCTAAGAATTCTTCTCCCATAGAACGTAATGAGAGTGCAGAATACTACTTAGAGAGTGAGATCTTATGAGAGGGGTGGGGTTGTGCTGCACACTCTTTGTGACTTTCGCCGACAAGAGCGAAGCCTAGTCTGCGAAGAATTCTTCTCCTATAGAACGTTATGAGAGTGCAGAATATGACTTAGAGAGTAAGATTTTATGAGAGTTCTTCTCCTATACAACATTATGAGAGTGTGGAATACTACTCAGAGAGTGAGATCTTATGAGGGGGGCTGGGTCGTACTGCACACTTTTTGTGACTTTCGCCGACAAGAGGGAGCCCCAGCAGACTCTGTTGATGGAGACTTGGCTCCTTGATACAGCATAAGAAACTGTCATGGCCGCTGCAGGAGAGTGCGAGGTGAGGCAGGCACTCAGCACGGTGCCGTGACCAGGATAGTAAGGGCGGCAGACGGTATTATAGAGAAACAGGCTTACTGTCTCCGTACGGATAAAATACGCGGTGAAATTGGCGATCAGATGAACCGATGCCGGAGGCAGAGGTTCATCTGATCGCCGATTTTACCAAGTATTTTATCCGTATGGAGACAGTCAGCCTGTTTCTCTATTATTATATACCTTAAAATATCGAATTTCTAACTTTGCTACTGGGGGAATATTTGGATTTTGCCGCCGTACATGCCCTGTACGCCACATACATACCCCGTACGTCACCTAGGTGTCGTACGGATATACATACGACATGGGTAGGAGCGGGCAGTATGTGTAGGATATACTACCACAGGTATATAATAATAACGTAATAGCCAGACGTCGGCTAAGTGGACGACATCCCTACATTATGTTCACACCTGTCCTGAGCGAAATGCATTTATTTATCAGGAAACTCTGGAAAAGAACAGACAATAAAAAAAACAAAAACCATTCCGCGTTCATCCTGTATTTTAGCTGTCCCCGATAATCCCCCCCCCCCCCCGAGGTATTCTATTTAAGCTAAGAAAACTTTAAAATATGAACATGCACCAAAATATCGGGGTGAAAGAGCCTGGAACTAACTCGGCAAGAAAATTAAAACAGCACCTTCGAGAAGCTGTTATAAGAGAAGGCTTGAAAGTATTCCGTATATATCCACTGAAAAACCATTTAGCTATTTTATCGTAATAACCCCAGAACTTGACAGACTGATAATGAGCGACTGGTAGATTTTATCATATAGTCCGTCATATCTACAATCTAATTTACCCTAATTCAGTTATCATATCATCCGATGGTAGCTATTATTTATCATATCGCTTCCTATGTCTATCTTTGTTAATTATTCAATCTTTAACCCCAGACCTTCACAGAGTGACAATTAGTGACTGGTAGATTTTGCATATGGTGCGTCATATCTACAATCTAATTCAATCTAATTCAGTCATCATATCATCCGGTGGATAGTATTATATAGCATCTCGTTATCTATGTCTATCTTTATAAATTATTCAATCTTTAATCCCAGACTTTTACAGTGTGATAATTCTCATTCATTCGTCATTTTGTCATCATATTGTTCAATCGGTGGTGGGTATCATATAACATATCTTTATCTATGTCTATCTGTATTAGTTATTCAATCTTTGTTTACTATTCGTAAATATCCACAAGATTATGAAAAGAAATTTTTTTCTTGTTCTCTGGTAACTTGTATTGAGCTTACTTGATGGGCGATAAATGGAAGACCATCCAAGTGATGAATTTGTGTGGTAATAAACAAAAAAAGAAAAACTACATGTATCCGATTTACCATAATAGAAAACATAGCCAGGACACCTTTGAGCAATGCAACGTATCGATGTCATTCCCTATGTGCATACACACTACGTTACAGGACAAACGTTCTGTATTATCAGCAGATAAATTATAGGGGTCGTTGCTCCGGTTAAAAAATCTAATAAACCTGTCACATAGATGTAACTGAAAACGTTGTTTTGTAAAAGGTGCTCCTGAGTTGTCTCGGAGAAATTCGTTCAGAACTCGCTGTAAAGAGCTCGTTCTGAACGAATTTCTCCGAGACAACACATAAATGTACCCCGTATTGTCACCATAACTATGGTTTCACATATTACTGGAGCAATGCCTTTCCCACATCTCTAAGAGCAATGAAGCCCAGGAGAGCTAGTAGCATATAGTGGGGATACAATGGAAAGCCAGCCTGTGCTTATAGAGCGAGTGGTCGGACCTACACTATCACCTCACCATACAAGCGCCACTACATGGAGGACAGAAAACAAAGCTAATCTAATCTGTAACGATCCTCAAGAAGGTTTTTGCTCCGGAATATATATATCGCTCCAGATTTGCAGATGATAACGCCGTTAGTATTGTGCAAGGGTGATATTATCAATGTCTAAATACAAACAATTCAGAAATTAGGAGAAACCAAACGAGAGTTAGTTGTGTCGCTGTTTATCGCACGACGGCAATGTCGTGTATTACTGCTCGAGGCGAAGCCGAGTGCAGTGATATGCGACATTGCCAGAGTGCAATAAACAACACGACTAACTCGAGTTTGGTTTAGAATTTATCCTACCCCGTCCAAATTACTTCAACAAATTAAGAAATAACATAAAACTCCCTGATAATCAGTGATAATCATTGCTCGTTTTTCAAATGACGTCCTTTGACAACTGTATCCCACTAGAGCGATAAATTTCATTTTCCTGCACCATAGACCAGATACAGTCCGCTAATGTTAAGCCTATGGAGTTTTTTATTAGGGGTAGTATAAAAATTGAGATATTGTGTTTCCAATCTGGTGAAGATACACACACAGAGATAGGACTATGTGGATATTACAGCAGATATTATTCAATAAAAGGGAGTTTCATTGTTCTGTTATGGGTGGCGCACCATACACCACCTCACGCCACCATGCCCCTCATTTCTCATACACACACCACTCCAACCTTCAACCCCTTTATCTCACCCCTGGTATTTTTGTTCCATAGGCTTAACATTAGCAACTCGTTCTCCATGCCCCTACGAGTATATTTGCAGTTAATTCTCCATGGTCTATATCCTGTGTGTCGTCCATTCTGATTACACAAAGCAACTCATTCTGGTCAATAGTCGCTGTTCTCGTTCGTTCGAACACTATGCGATATTCACTCGGCTGCTGCCTCATTCATATCACTCCGTATAACACTCACATAAAACATCGACTTTGACCAAAACTTGATGGTTTCTTGTCTATTATCTCACCCCAAGTATTTTTGTCCCATAGGCTTAACATTGGGAACTCGTATTTCAGTCTGTCCCCCATGGTCTATATTCTGTGTGTCGTCCACTGTTTTAGTGTGGGTAGGGGTGAGATAGATACAGAAAGTAACTCATTTTGGTTACTTCTTTAATAACCAAGGTTAGCTAAAATTACTTTTTTGAATTTCGCAAGATGATAGAAAATCTCAAACTTACCTTTAACCTCCGTCATC
The DNA here is from genome assembly GCA_950022655.1 of Alentia gelatinosa. NCBI lineage: Eukaryota > Metazoa > Annelida > Polychaeta > Phyllodocida > Polynoidae > Alentia > Alentia gelatinosa. The sequence continues at coordinate 15,823,734 of OX465580.1, read as the reverse complement.
TCACAAGATGTAATATTGCCACATTTTTTGACGGTTGAAAGCTGCAGATGTACCAAAGTCTCATAAACCTTACAATCATATTTTCATATAACAGAGTTAACCTCTCTTGGAAGGGTTCCTTTGGTAGCCTGCATACTGCATCTCGGGTTGAATATGCTGACTGATGCGCAATGCAGATGAGATGCGCAACTGATGTTTGTTATGTTCCAGAAATCAAGAATAGGTGAAAGTATTGAAATCATTAACCCCTTGCAACCTTACCTTATTTAGTCCATGAGCCAGAGGGCCATATTCCAGCAAAATGGCCCACTTTGAAGGAGTAATCCTATCACAAAAAATATCAGTGACCTACTTACAGGACAAAGTCGTATTTGAGTGACATCATTTGTGAAAAATTGATTTAATCCTACTACATACACTGCACTATTTGTCCCTGTAACTCTAAAATCAATCCAATCTGTCCTGTCATACTTTAGAGTGATTCCTACATGTGTGGGGAGTAAATAGGTGTATTATAAGATGTAGCAGGTACCATATTTCAGCCTAGAGGTTGTACTAGGTTATGGTCCAAAATATCTTCCCCGAGGCCACTGAAATGCCCAAATCCCAGACATGTAATACTGTTATATTGAAACTAAGTGTCTCTACCCCCCTAAAATAGGCCTACCAATTCAGTGAAAATAGCTGTTTCCTTCTTAAACCATTATTTGTCAAGATACTGCTAAAGTATTACATAATATCAAGTGTGACAAATCTTTCTGGTTGGGAGCTACAGCTGAATCCTGTTTTCCTGGACTATTTTTTTATAGAATGTTAGTCCTAAAACTAAAGCTTCAGTATCACAGCTTTATGGAAGTTAAAAATTGACTACCAAATTGATGGTGTCATAAGAATAGTCTCCTAGCTTCATTGTATCATGTCAATTCTATATTTTAGTTCAGTTCACTGAGGTAATGACATAAGTAACCTGCTCATACTACTCATCATCACCAATATCAGTAGTAGTAGGTCACTAATATTTTTTGTGACAATGGCCCTTCAATATAGCAATATTGTGTTAAATATCCAAGCGTCTGTAATACATAGTTATCTTTAAGTAGGAAAAAAAAGTGTTTTAAGAAAATGGTCAAAATTGATGGTCTGTGTAACATTTAGCATGTGATTTCGAACATTCAGCTACTCATCTGGCAATCCTATCTTACCTGGCCATGTATTCAAGTATTCAAAAAGTCATGATAGGATTACTCCCTTAAAGTGGGCCATTTTTTCCTCTGGCTCATGGACTATTTCTCTCAATGCACTGCTATTAATATCACGATCCCAATAGCAAGAGAACAAGGGGTTACTGAGCCCGTAGGGATGGCTGTTTGAGGTATTTTGTAACCTTAAATTGATATGTTCCGAGACGGAAGGATGTATTTATGTTACAAAAGGCTCAGATCGGCATCCCTACGGGCTGTCCCTAGGTTTACCAATTATGTACCTAAATAACGTGGAAATATCCAAGGAATGGAACCCTACAATTTAGACAAAGAGATTGTGTTCAAGTACAGAATCTCAGCATGATTTGTCTCAGACAAACACCCTGTGAGTTACATGAATCCCATCGTGTGAATTCCGCTTAAGGCTTGAAGCATAACGTGTATTATAGCTCTCGTTGATAACTTCCTGTCGGAAGGCAGTTGCTACAAAGCCTACATACATTTCCCTCCAGCTACCCGTGTGACACCGGTGGTGGTTACTGAGAACCACATTGTCCAGCTCCCAATGACTCATACTACCTTCAGGCTCAGTTACTGTGGCCAGCATGACAATTCCAATGAATCAAGCTATACAAGAATATCTGTTTCGTGAGTGAGCATAGATTTGGCTTTCCCCTTAAAAGCTGATTCATTTTCTGGATGGAATATGGTGATAGGTACTGTATATATTTATCTTATCTGTCATGATTGATCACATTGGTGACATCTAGTTTTTTTTGTAATGAATATCTATTTTAATCATCGTAATTGATTACATAACTGATACAGTGGGAATGGATTTCCCCTGGAATCACCTGATTGCTATACAAAATGTAGGGTTTTTTTATATAGAGAGAGAAATACTTTAATAACTGATCTGCCAATCGAAACAGGTTTTTAGGTCCGGCGTCCACCTACTACAATATGGCACCGATATGGTCTACAATGCACCTCCCGATAAAAAATCAAAATCGTGTTGAAGGTCACCTAATATCGGGGCAGTTGATCATGTTTCTGCGATTAGACACCAATATAAAACCCATACAAGGCGTGGTGGATTGGCATGTCTAGACATATGTCTACGATTTTGCACCTCCCCGATATATCTCCGATATTTGCTTTTAGTATCGGTGCCATATCGGTAGGTCTAAATTTCTATCGTAGAAGGTGGACGCCGGGCCTTACTCGCCTTTTCTGGCGTTGCATACCTGCAATCAACATTTGTACAACCTTGTGTTAAGTTTGTAGTCTATGATAGCTCTATGGTAGCAGGTAAGGAAACAAGACCCAACAGAGATGCGTGCTGGTTTGCAGTACAGGCAGAGTTATCAGATTCTACACTGCGCAAGGTGGTTCGGGTGTGGACACGCCTAGAGTATAGGAAAGCCAAGTGGCCAGATTATCACCATTACCCCTTTAAGGGCACAATCCACCAGGCCGATTTCTCACCCGATCAATTGTTCCTAGGCCCTTAAGAGGAAGCTCACGTATTGTAATTTATTTAATTCTGATAATAATAGTTTAATTAATGACCTTTTTCAAAGATTTGAGGAATTATAGGGCATCCGATAATAATCGGCGATTGTCTGGCTACGGAATCGGCTACCGTCGGTCCAGTGGAATTCTGCCTTTACCTGGACACAAGAAGGTAACCCGTAGTTGGGCAAATAACATGTTTATTGAATTTTATGTAGGCCTTATTGACATGAATATTATCAAGGTAAGATAGATATGATATAAGATAATAAATAATTGACCGATTCAATATGTTGTCAATTATTATAGGAATCGATACTAAAGTAAGGGACTGGCAGATGGTTGTACATGTAAACTCTTCGCGTGCTGGGATCTGGCCAAATAATAGGAAGGTGGTGGGTTTAATCTAAGTTATCGGCCTACTGCGGCCATCTTGGTTTGGTTATAATTTCTAATAAGGACACTCATATGTATAGAGAATTGATTTAATATACAATTGTCGGGGCGTTCCTGTTGAGAGAATTCTCCGAAATGATTTAAGAAGACTTCAGATCTTTATACTTGGGCAAGCCTAAAGTGTAAAAGAGGGTGTTCACTCAATATGATTTGGGCATCAGAAGTGTATCTTAGCGGTTCCCGCTGAAAAATCGGGTTTAAAAATAATGGATCAGGTTTTCCCGACGCGGTCTGCAATGCACACCAATGCACTACGGTGACCTCCTGATAAAAAAGCGCTTTGTAGGCTTTACTATTACATTGGGAATCTGCATCATAGCACACAGGGAGGCCCCCTTAAAAGTCTCCCAACTACGATTTTAGTATCGCAAGCGTATCGTAGAGGTTCGCACCTGAAAGAAATATGAAATTGCAGTAGTGGGTCAGATTTTCCCGACGTGATCTATAATATGAGTAAGTTGCATCATAGTGCATTGGGAGGTCCTCAATTTCTATCATAGTAGATGGACACCACCTTTACCCTCCCTTACGAGTGATCAACTGTGTATATTTCCTAAAAGAATAAGATGGGCGGGATGCTATTTGTAAAACATGATGCAGACGACCTATCAGTATACAATCAA